>OX328267.1:29819108-30411608 GCA_946814005.1 Chamaenerion angustifolium | reverse complement strand
TGAATAAATAAATAATATACTTGAAAAAAACATTATATTAAGATAATTTTAAAAATAATTTAAATTTATTTATCAAAAATATATTTATATTCAAAATATATGTTCAAATTATAATATTTTTTATTTAATGTGTTAATAATATATGAGATGATTTACATAAAAAAATAATTTTTTGCAATAAAAATTGTTCAAAATATCAAACTTATTAATAGATTTTTTAGAACAAATATAAAATGAAAAATGACCGAACTAACTTTGTGAGAAAAAAAAAACATGTTAACAATTGTTTTTTTGGTAGAAAAATAAGTCATAAATTAAGATAAAACAAAACACTTTTCGAGATTGAATGAGGAAGTTTGGAGTATTTTTAACTTGTCCACCTAAGCAATAATGTGATGTCACACATGTATTTGTAACTTATGGGTGTGTTGGACCAATCAAATTGACTAAAAAATATCAATTTGCTTACTTGTCAACATATTATGACTCTTAGTCAAATTAATAGATAGATAGATAGATTGTTTTTTACTTGAAAGTATTTTGAAAATCTATCATAAATATTTTTTCAAAGATTTTATCTTCAAGTTGGAGATTTTTGATATTTATCATACGTTCAATTTTTTATTCAAACTTAATAAAATATATTTTAAATATTATAAAAATAACATATACTTAATTAATTATAAGATTTTTTATATGTTATAATTGAATCTTAATTTCAACTGAAAATTAAATCAAAGGGCTCTAATCTAGGGTTGGGTTTTAAATCTTGACTCATACTACCCCTTCATCGCGAGTGAGATGGTATACTAGAAAGCTTATACGTGGTTTGCGCGAAAATTATTTTTTATATTAAAGGGTTAATGGTCAATGTCTCCCTTAAAATTTGGACCAAATTTAAAATTTTCCTTTAATGTTTAAAATTTTAAATTTTAGTCCTAATGTTTGGACAAAATGAAAAATCCCCCATTTCCGTCCAATTTCCGTTTAGTTCAGACTGAAATCCATCACGTGCTTTGTATGTGCTTTTTTTTTATTTTAAAATTACAAATTATCCTCCATTACCCACACTTCTTCTTCCTTATATGCTTGGTTTCGTTTCATCTCATCTCCATTTAGATTCGTCTAAATATAGATCTGGAACTTTTTCCGGTCCACTTGAAACAGATCTTTGGAGAGCCATGTGGATCTTGTTGCAGTCGTCACAGCAAAACCACTTATCTTTTGAAAGTTCCTGTGATGAAATATCATCAGTTCATCAACTCCTTACACTCAAATTATATACCATCTATACAGCTTCATAACTTCATACAAATATACCATATATTCAGACTTACAGTTAAATCACAAAGTCCTGCATCCCGCAAACATCCAACATGGAACTCTTTTTCACACTGGACCAGAAAAGGAGAGTGAGAATACAGAAATTATATCAAACTGAAACAAGGCAAACACTTGGACATAAAATACTCACTTGATCACACAGCATGACAGTTCTGTCGCTGAAGTTACTGATACTAAAATCATGAGCCCTGAACAAGAAATAAGAGTAGACATGTAAATCTGATTAAGCAATTCATGATCTTTTATAAATTATGTGCGGGTTTATTCCTTCAGCTTCTGTTTCTGTTTCAAGGCCATTGATGGTCTACTTAAGACAATACCACCATCAGATCTTGTTTGCTGTCGGGTCTCGTTTTGCCGGAGGTTTTTTTATCATTTGTTTACGTGGTCATGTCTCATGTGACAGCGTTCATTACCCACCTGCTTAGGAGTGATCTTGCAACTGTTTTCTCTCTCTCTCTTTCTTTCCTTCTTTTTTCTTTTTTTTTTATCAAGAAAATAGAAGGAGAACCGATTGGGTTTTTGTAAGTGATTGAAGCAGGGGCCTTTGTTTGAGTCCATTGTTTTTAGAGTCTCCTTAGACTTTGTTGTTGGGCATCTCATGTAGAAAAGGTTGCGCTGTCGGTGTCGGTGGAATGATGGTGGTGGTGGAGAAATCGCCATCAGAGGAAAAAGATGACGGACAAATGGACAAGACAAAGATCCAACACTGAATCCTACTGGGGAGAGAGAAGGATTGTTCAAATGTGGAGCCATGGCGGCAGCTTAAGATATGTGGAGGAGAGGGAGACGAAGCTTTGTCCATGGTTATCTCTTCATCTGTTGCAGATGAGATGAAACGAAACTAAGCAGAAGAGGAATAAGAAGTAGGGTAATGGAGGGTAAATTTGTAATTTTAAAATAATAAAAAAAACATGTCAAGCACATGATAGGTTTCGTCTGAAATAAATGGAATTTGGACGAAAATGAGGAATTTGGGAATCTTAAATTTGGTCCAAACTTTAGGGGGGACATTGACCATTAACCCTATATTAAATAGTATGTGAAAATATATGTATAATTTATTTATTATTTATTAGAATTTTATTTTATAAAAGTATTTTTAATTAATAATAAATTTAATTTAATATTATACAGTAAAAATAGAGTATATTTATAAATAATATTAACCTTAATAGTATTTGTATATAATATAAATTATTATATTTATTGCAATATTATAATTCTATTAAAGAAAATCAAGATTAAGTCTATTTATTCATTAAACTAATTTTAAAAAAAAAAACATGAATGACTATTAAAAAGTAAGAAGTTTTTCAAAAAGTAGGCACTCTGCCAAACAAATTTAAAAAAGTAAGTATACTGAAAAACTATTTAGCAAAATCTATATAAGTCATACCCTGTAAGTCCAAAGTTCAAACTAACCATGGTGAACGTCATTTATGTCGTAATTCAATTATCTACCTAGGGTAATGTTTTTTTATTAGAAATACAATGTTTTTTAACTTAACATCGTTTGTCTTATAATTTGACCGAAATAATTAAG
Source organism: Chamaenerion angustifolium (assembly GCA_946814005.1). NCBI lineage: Eukaryota > Viridiplantae > Streptophyta > Magnoliopsida > Myrtales > Onagraceae > Chamaenerion > Chamaenerion angustifolium. The sequence goes on along the minus strand of OX328267.1, from coordinate 30,408,718 downwards.
TGCATTAGATGGGCAATTTAATTATGTACTTACTCAAAAAAATTACAGTGCGTAGCTACTTTAATTACGAATTAAATGACGCTAACTATGCGTTAATGTTTTACTTTTAGATTGACAGTATAATACGATATAATACGAAGTAAATTACGCATCATATTATACAGTCAATCTAAAAGTAAAAACTTAACACATAGTTAGCGTCATTTAATTCGAAATTAAAGTAGCTACGCGCTGTAATTTTTTTTTTTTTTTTTTGAGTAAGTACATAATTAAATTTCTTATCTAATGCATTTAATTATTTCGGTCAAATTATAAGACAAGCGATGTTAGGTTAAAAAATCACTGTATTTCTAATAAAAAAATACCCTAGGTAGATAATTGAATTACGACATAAATGACGTTCACCGTGGTCAGTTTGAACTTACATGGTCTGAGTTATATTTTTTTAAGTCAAATTTTCATATCTCAACTAACGGCAGAGCCTACAGTGAATCCGTAAGTCCAAATTTAATATTTTTTGCATCATTTGAATCACAATTAAAATATCTACTTATTACAATTTTTTATTTTGTTAATAAATACATAATTTTATTTTTAATTAAACATTTCGTCAAAAAAACGTAAAAAAAAAACACTAGTGGCCCGTTCTTCTGCAGGAATGGCCACGGATTTGGGCTTACTGATTCCGTAAGCCCATGTTCGTTTCATGGAATTGGCCATTCCTTGCAGCTGGATTCCTTGCGGTGTGGGCTTAGGGATTCCGGGTCAAAAGCTCGGATTTCCTAAGCCCAGACGGGTTGGAATCCGGAATCAGCTGCCAAATGACCGAATTACCCTCGCCTTTTTGGAGAAATCCCGAGCGTGCCCTCGACAGAACTGGCCTCCGTGATTGACAGCTTCCTTTCCTTCTCTGCAACTGAGCTGCGCCTGTCTTCAATTCCAATCGGCCAATTCAATTGATCACCAACCGAATCGAGATCAACTGAACCCACTTCAATTCCACCGACCCCTTTGTCGGATCTTGAAGTCCATTTAAGAAAATATGATTCCATTGTCTGGGTGTTCTTCATTCTTCAGCTCGACGTCCGTGGATTTCAGCTGCTTCCCCTCGTGTTCGTGGGTCTTCGATTGTTCTTCGACAACAGGTTAGTAGCTGTTTAGTTATGTTGTTAGTAGATTGTTCGTTTTTGGTTTCTGTTTGTATTTCTGATTTTCGATTACGTTTTTAGCTGGTTTTCCGATTTCTGGTTTTTGTTCTTTATGCTGTTTAGATTTCGATGAAATATGCTGTTAGTTGTTTATAGAATTAGGTAATTGTTCATATTGAACCCAGATTCGGTGATGCTGGGTTCATTTCAACCCAGAATCATGATTCTGGGTTGATCTGAACCCAGAATCAGCTGATTCTGGGTTGATCCGAAACGTTATATTCGGAACGACTATTGTCGTACGTTCATGAAACGTTATATTGCGAATATTAGATTTATCGATATTTCTAATCATGTTAATGTGATGTAATCAATTGATTGATTCAGAAATTTTATTTGGCATGACAATTTACATTCTTTAAATTTTTAAAATAAAATTAATAAATTGGTCTTTTTAAAAAAATTAAATAAATAAAAATTTCATTTCATTTTTTTTATTTAAATAAACGTTTTTAATTTTTTTAAGTTTTATAATTAATTAATACAAATTATTTTTATTATATACTATACATATACAAAGAGGGGCAAACATGTCATTTTACCACATTCCATTCCTTTTCCGTATACAATTCCACCAAAGAAACAACAGAATTCCTTATTCCATCTATTCAATTTCACCAAAAAAACAACTTCATATTCTTAACTCCTATTCCTTATTCCCAATTCCTATTCCGTATTCCGAATTCCGTCAAAGAAACGCACCGTAGGGGTGACATTTTTATGAAAAACGCTACCCCTAGTAGCGTTTGTTGAAAAACGCTACCCCTAGTAGTAGGGCTGGGCATGAATCGGTTCAGGGCCGAACCTTTACCACATTTTAAAATCGGTACGGTTTACCGCTCCAGTTTTTGGCCGCTCCAGATTTTGGCCGATTTACCGTACCTGTTCTGAACCGGTTTGGCCGAACCACTTCATACATAAAAAAAAAACAAAAAACTTTGGTCACTAAAAAAAAAAAATCTCAACTGAGGTTTCATCAAGCAGCATCCAATACCAACTGAAGTGAAGTGTGGATAAAAAATAAAAAGTGAGAACGATTGAATTTATTAATGCTCAAACCGTCCGGTCTGTTAACTCTGGTCTCGTTTAGTAGTTTAGGAGTATATTAAAACCGGTACAAAAAGTGGTACGGTTTACCGTTTGCGAACCGTTTTTTTGTACCTCTTCTGAACTGCTCCATATTTTTACAAAAACACAGTTTGATTTGTGAACCGATTCGGTCGAATCGGTTCAAAACCGATACGGTTCAGGTACGGTTCGACCGAACCAGTTTTTTATGCCCAGCCCTACCTAGTAGCGTTTGTTGAAAAACGCTATTCAAAGTAGCGCACGTTGTAAAAAACACTACCCCAGTAGCGGTTATATACATTTTGCTAAATATTTTTTCAGTATACTTACTTTTTCAAATTTTGTCGGCACAGTGCTTACTTTTTGAAAAAACTCAAAAAGTAATAGTAACAATTATTAATTAATAATTTTAAGTTTTTTTTTTTTTTTTTTTGTAGTTTTGTCACTTTTATTTGTCTAATATGTTAATGAAAATGTTAAAATCATTAGTAATTTTTTACTAATGTAGTAAAAATATCTAATTTTTTTTTTCGATTTATAAAATATGTTGATCAAGAAGTAATAGTAACAATTATTAATACAATGTTAATTCATATTTTTAAGTTGTTTTTTGTAGTGTCACTTTTATTTGTATAATATGTTAATGAAAATGTTAAAATTATTAATAAGTTTTTACTAATATAGTAAAAATATCTTTAAAAAATGTCAAAACTTATATTATATACTTATATAAAAATGTCAAAAATTTATCTTCATATTATTATTATCATTATTCATATGTTAAATTTATATTAAAATTTTAATTATAATAAGTTAAACAATGTTGATATGCAAATTGATAAAATTATTATTAATAATCTAAATTTATACTTAAATAATATATTTAATTTTTATATGTTCATACTTGTTATCCATCAAATATAATATTATGTATTTTATTATATCATAAAATTCGCTATATACAATATATTTAAGATAAAATCATAAATATACATGTAAAATAATGAAAAAAATATAAAGATTTTGTAATTTATCTTGAGAATGAATGAGAAGGTTTGGAGAATTTTAAAGTGGTTTACATGACATGACACTTAAGACTTATAATTGTATGCTTGACTAATTAAAATTGATTATTTTCACATTAGGAGTGAGAAAATGCCTCAAAAATCTTATTTGTCATAATTGCATATATTCTAACCAAATCAATATATATAGATGTTAAAACTCAAATCATAACCCTCTTCGATTGGGGTTTCAATTTAACTCTAACTCAATTTTGCTCAATCTAGTCATAGTCGAATAGGAACTCCGTCATAACATATATATATATTTTTTTGAAGATGTTTAATAATGTTATTTGAAAATATTTTGTTATTTTTTAAACATATTTGGTAAGCTTAGATTGAAAATAGACATAATTGGAAAACTCAAAATTTGTTTAAACTTTAAGGATTAAAAATAAATATACCTTTAAGAACTTTTCAAAATGCAGAAACACGTTTAAAAAAACATTTTTTTAATGAAGAATTGATTCTTATATATTTATTATATATAAAATAACTAAAAGTATGGTTCTTGCCTTCCTCTCTCCTCCCTCCTTGGAGCTCGTCCATTCGTCGGCTCTTCAGCAATTGGCGTTCGCCCATGTAGCGCTCCAGGAATTTGCTTTATAGCTCTGACCACGATCTTATTGATCCTGCAGGGAGGGCAAAGAACCACGAAGAGGCTAAACCCGAGAGGGTGGACGGAAATAATAGGGCTAAGTGATTATCATCATCTGACTTACCCAGGAGGGAGGCCTCGTGCTTGTTTACGTGGATGATGGGATATCCTCCGCCGCTATATTCGGGTATGGGCCTGGCTACTACATTTTTAGGGATCCGCACGGCTATGAGGGCGGCCGTGAATGGATGGGAGGATCGTTCCCTGAAAGGAGCTATCGCAGCTCCGCGCTGTTCTTTAAACTTCTTGTTTACGAGACATCTAAGTCATACAAGTAAAGAGCTCCATTCATTGATAACAGAGCTAGGGGATTTCTCTTCTCTCTGTTCTGGTCAATGTTATCGTTATGATCAAATAATAGAAAATGTGAACGGTCATTGGTGTTTGATTGACGATAAAATAGAATCCTGGATCGCGAACTGTGATGCGATTGAGGATAAAGAAAGAGAATTCTTGGTTCCGTTTTCCACCTTAACGAGAGAAAAAAGGATTGATCAAATTCTATTGAGTTTGACTCATAGTGATCATTTATCAAAGAATGACTCTGGTTATCAAATGATTGAACAACCAGGAGCAATTTACTTACGACACTTAGTTGACATTCATAAAAAGGATCTAATGAATTATGAGTGCAATACATCCTGTTTAGCAGAAAGACGGATATTCCTTGCTCATTATCAGACAATCACTTATTCACAAACTAAGGCCTAGGCCAGATATCATATCTCTTTCGCAATTCATCTCGAATCAGAGAGATAGCATAGAATTGGGCGGTCCTGTCCTTCCCAACTTCGTCGGCCGATGTGTTGAGATGCCGCAAGAATCTACCAATGGAGAACTTGCGCCCCAATAACCTTTTAGTCTCGTCGAGATAAGCTGGGGCACAGTCTTTCAAGACCCGTTGTAGAAATTCCGGTTCCTTGCACAACACACTCTCCAAAGGTCGGAGCCCAAGTTCCGCTCGGACCCTATTCTCCAGTTCCGGCAGAAGGTCGTTCACGATGGAATCCAATGACTTTTCCATTTCAGTTAGATAAGCCCTTTCTTTTTGAAGTTCTAACACCCTTTGGCAACGTTCCTCCTCGGACGCGAAAGCGAGGCCTTCCGTCTCTCTGTGTGACAGACCTGCTTCCCCCGGAATTTTATGCATTTCTGCTCTTGGCGTATTCCATTCGGTTGGTCTTGCCCGATCGCCGCCATTTTGCATTGCAGGATTTCGTCAAGAGTCCCGAAATCGCCCGGGGATCGGACGTCCTCTCGACGAGAAGCTTATCCCCCATCGCCTCACTGGCCGACACCTCTCTTCGGACAGATAAGGAAGAGACAGGTACGAGTCCAGCTAAACCGGGATCGGAACTTCGAACTGCAAGCATTTCTTCCTCTTCCCTGAGGGAGACTTCGATCATTCAACTAAGGCTTTTGAAGGAACTATCTAAACCACTTGGAATTCAGGAAAGTGAATCTAAGAAGCAATTATTAGGTTAATTGATGAGTTGACTAAGCTCTTACATAAAATTATACGGTTAAATATCACAATGCCCCTTATTATTTGACCAGATTTTGAGTTTTGTTTTGAAAATTTAAATCGTAAATTCTCTTTCCCTCATGTTTGTCCAAAATTCAAGTTTGGGTCTAGGTCTTGACCTAGACTCACCCCTCATAGGTGGGGGGCCAGGTCTGGATTAATACCCAGATCTGAGCCTCCTGAGTATGGTTGAATCGAGCAACAATTGAATTGGGGTCGAACAAACCCTCAATTCGAATTAGGCTCGAGTCTAGGTCATGATTGAGACTTGGTCCCCCCCCCCCCCCCCACTCATAGGGGTCGATCTGGATCAAGATCAAACTTGAGTCTCCTCGTTTGGAGTTCAATCAAACTTCAATCAAATCGAATCTCAGGTTGTATGGAAAAATTGATGGATGTGTCATATTTGAACTTTCGCCAAATTTGGGGAATGAAATTTCACGATTTAAACTCTAAAAAGGAAACTTAATTGAATTCTGATCAAATTAAGGAGCAATGTCGAATTTTAGCCTAAAATTTTATATAAACTTAAAAACTATACTATTGATTAAATAAAAATCAAAGTAAAATATTGAATTACAAATCCAACGCTACATTACTATTTATCATGTTGTAGAATCTATATATAGTAACGTGACAAATAAATGAAGAACGTACATTATCAATTATGTCTATATTAATTGCTTTATCAGATGATTTGCAAGTTGCAACTGTATCACCAACCCTTAATTTAATGTGGTGGCCTGGTGGGTGCATGGCAGAAACTGTATCGACATCTGGACGGTCCAGTTTATCTCAACGTATAGACAAACAATTTAAAAAGTTCGATTATTAATATAATATATTTTAAAATTTGAAAAAAAAATACTTATAATTATATTAAAATTTAACTTTTTTTTTTTTTATTATAAATAAATTTCGATTTAATTGAGATAATGTTACAGAATCGTATTTTATTCTTTATTTTATTTTTAAATGTATCCCCTCCAAGTAACAATAGAACACGTATAATTGTCAAAAAAAAAAGAAGAGTAGAACACGTGGAAGTTAGGCAGAAAGACACTCAACTAAGTCCATTTATATTTTATAGGGTTAATTGTCAATTTGCCCCCTAATGTTTGGACCGAATTTAAGAATTCCCCTTAAAGTTTAAAATTTTAAATTTTAGTCCTAATGTTTGGACGTCATCAAAAATCACCCCATTCCGTCTTCAGGCCGTCTGATTCAAACGGATTACCCGTCACGTGCCTTGCACATGCGTTTTCTTAAGAAATAAAGACAAAAATGCCCTTATTTCATTTCAGTTCATCAAACTAGCACCAGCACAGCTTCACCATTGTCGCACCAGCACAGCTCCAGACGATTCCTCCCGTGAGGATCGAAGAAGGATAGGAAATCACGTACGAGAAGGAGAGGAAATCACGTAAGTATTGTATTTGCTAGTTAGAGTACCCCATGAAATTCGAATGAACGAATTATCAAGATCTTAAATTATAGGATTGATCTGCATTACTTAACACTTCATATAAAGAAATTTGACATTGAAAGTGAATAATCTGAATGTTCCTTTTGTTGTGAATCAAGAAATATGATATTTGTAGTTGTCTCGATTGAAATTCCAAATGCTGCTGCATTGTTCCAATCTTTTCAGGGAAAGTATACAGAGATAATGTAGGAAGTGCTTACTACGTTGCTCCTGAAGTTCTCAAACGCCACTATGGAATAGAGATCGATATTTGGAGTGCTGGAGTCATTTTGTATATTCTACTCAGCGGTGTTCCTCCATTTTGGGCTGGTATGGTTTCAAAGCAAGTCCCTGTTCTTACCGCAAGCCAAGTTTTCCCCCAAGAAGAACAGGCCACCGCACCACCATGGTCGAGAATCCACTTTCTTCCCCTCGCACAGGCATTGTCTAGTCCACCATCGGGCCCTTCTCCGAGAATACGCATGCAGACATAGTTCAGGGCGGTACCAATCATGGTACTGTGCCCCTCAATGTGCAGTCCCCAGCCACCATCTTCATTCTAGAGTATAAAGATAGGACTCATATGTTAAAACCTAATTGAATGCCTTCTCAATTAAATTGATGATACGATTAAAAAGTGCGCGATTTGAAATCTCAAAGACTTAGCTCCTGATGGCAGTAAATATAACGGAGTATTTCCCGGCGATGTTCGGCGTGGAAGACTGTGTTCAGGTGTCCACACACGTACAAACTAAAGACCTGGAAATTTTGCCAGATAGAATCGACCGTAGTTAGTAAGTACACCAATCAAAATCATATAGATCCTCACTGAGAATACGAAATCAACTTCAAATTTGACTCACGAGGGGAGGGAAATAGAAGGCGATTGGCCCCGCATTCTCGGCAGGCCAGTGTCCGTGGTCGGACTGCAAGGCCGACCAGAAGCTCACGCATCTCTTCACGGCGTCGATGGCCTTCTCGTACGTGATTTCCTCTCCTTCTTCGATCCTCACTGGAGGAATCGTCTGGAGCTGTGCTGGTGCGACAATGGTGAAGCTGTGCTGGTGCTAGTTTGATGAACTGAAATGAAATAAGGGCATTTTTGTCTTTGTTTCTTAAGAAAACGCATGTGCAAGGCACGTGACGGGTTTTCCGTTTGAATCAGACGGCCTGAAGACGGAATGGGGTGATTTTTTATGACGTCCAAACATTAGGACTAAAATTTTAAATTTTAAACTTTAAGGGGGATTCTTAAATTCGGTACAAACATTAGGGGGCAAATTGACATTTAACCTATTTTATATAACGCCCAACAGCACCTTATCTACGCAATCAAACCCTTTCCCATCTCAACTACCAATTCTCATTATCGCAAAAAAGTACGTAACTTCAGACGGAATACTTGACTTTACAATAATGAAACACAACATAATTCCACTTTCACTTTATTATTATATTAATAAATGTCTTGGGTTTCCATGCAGAACATGCAAGTATGCAACAAGATCACAGCACTTATAATAACTACATTTTTTTTGGTCAACTTTGACAAATTTAGTGTTTCCTCATAAAACCTAGTATGCAAACCGAAGAAGAGAAAAGAGGAAACATAAACCAAGAGAGACGCGCAGATTTTGGGATCACTGAGAAGTGTTTCTTCATTTGGACTTCTCTCACCCTAAATAAACCCTAAAAGAAATAATTAATGAATACACCCTAAATGTTCAGCAAATAACAAAATGGCCCAACGAACATAAGAAACAACAAAACAAGTCCCAAGCAAATAAAACGATCCTCAGACAAACTCCAGATTGCAGATCGATCCTTGTCTCAACCCTCCCCCTCAATCTGGAAGTTCCAGGCTTGTCTCTTCTTGATTAGCAAACATGTTCTTCATCCCAAGTCTTCCATAAAGTAGAAAGTGTTATTGATTTTCAAGAGCTTTTGTAAATATATCAGCAACTTGATCACATGTTTTAACATATCGACGATCTACAATTTTCTCAATGTGCTTTGTTCTCTCATGAAACACAGGATTGCTAGCAATCTGAATAGCATCCTTATTATCACAATGTAATGCAACAGGACTATGCTGAGGATAACCCAATTCAGCCAACAGACTTCTTATCCAGATGATTTCAGATAAACATGATCCCATACTACGATATTTAGATTCAGCCGAAGATTTAGAAACCGTTTTTTTTACTTTCCAAGAAATCACAGATTTGCCCAACAAAACACAGAATCCAGTCACAGATTTTTGGGTTTCAACGCAGCTAGCCCAATCTGAATCACAGTATGCAAACAAATTTGTTTCAGAATCAGATGACATTAAAATACCTTTACCTAGTTCTCTTTTCACATATCTGATCACCCTTAGTGCAATAACTAAATGAGTATCCTTAGGATCCTGCATGTATTGACTCAAGTTTTGCACATCATATGATATATCTGGTCTAGTGATGGACAAATATAATAATTTCCCTATCAGTCTCCTGTACAAGGATACATCATCTAGGGGAGTATCATCCTTGTTCATATGATGGTGATCATCATACTTCTTACTAGTAAGTTTCAGGTAGGAGTTTTAGATGTTTTTCCACCCGAAAATCCAACACCAGATATCAACTCAAGAGCATACTTTCTTTGACAGATAACAAGACTCTTTTCGGATCTAGCAATCTCAATGCCTAAGAAATATCTCAGCTCACCCAAATCTTTCATTTTAAAACTTGATTTCAACACATGCTTTAATTCAGCGATCAGTTTCTCACTATTACCAAATATCAGTAAATCATCCACATAAACAAGCAGCACAACAATCTGATTTCCATCATGCTTTGTAAACAGAGAATAATCAAGCTTAGATTGAACATAGTTAGCATTCAACAGAGAATTACTCAATTTAACATTCCATTGCCTACTAGCTTGTTTCAATCCATAAAGAGATTTTTTCAATTTGCAAACCAGATTGTTTTCACTTTTACCAAAACCATTAGGCAACTGCATATAAACTTCCTTATCAAGGTCCCATTGCAGAAAACATTATAAACATCCATTTGATAGAGAGGCCATTTATAAATCGATGCTAAGGCTAAAACAGTTTGAACTGTGTTCATTTTCTCAACGGGAGAAAATGTCTCGAAATAATCTATTCCATATTTCTGGTTATACCCTTTTGCATCTAATCTGGCATTATATCTACTTATTAGGCTCCCATCAGATTTATATTTAAGATTATATACCCATTTACAACCAATGAGAGATTTACCCTTTGGAAGCGGTACCCAGTAGCGGATCTGGCTCACAAGAAGTGGGGTCCCAGGCCCCCACTTGTTTTTTTTGCCTACTTAATTTTCTGTAATTTTATTGGTAAAAAAAAAATTCTTATTTTTTATTAAATACCTACTAAATTATGAGAGGGACCCCACTTGAGGACTCCATTTGGAACAGGGATCCTAGTAAACCGAGCAGCTTTGGAATGGGAACCCACTTGCTTGGGTTCCCAGATCCGCCGCTGGCGATACCAGATCCCAGGTCCTATTTTCCTCAAGGGCTTGAATTTCCTCTTCCATCGCCTGAACTCAGGCACTGTCTTTCACAGCCTCAGAAAACTTATCAAGTTCAGTCAGTTGAGAAACTGAACTCAAATAACATTGATATTCATCGGATAATCCATCATATGAAATAAATTTGTCAATTGAATGACAATGAGAAACATTTGAAACCTGATAGTCCTTCATCCAAATATGAGGCTTAATAGTCCGACATGTTCTACTTGTAGTAGGAACAGGGGACCTATGAATGACAGGATCATCTTCTCCGTCAGAATCAATCACTGACTCATCATGTGGATTTTCTCCACCAGGTCTCTGTTGAGACTCATCACTTGGAATTTCTACTATGTCAATTCTGTTCTCCTCAGTTTTAGTTGACTCAGGGCAACATACATCCCCGGAGTCAGAATCAACATAGGGCTGAAGAAATACGAGCAACTGATCAAGCTTACCATTCTCAAAAGGGAACACATTTTCATTGAATTGAACATCTCTATTAACAAAGAATTTCTTTTCATTTAAATCATATAATTTGTAACCCTTTTGAGTCTCAGAGTATCCCATCATGATAGATGAGATTGCTCTGGAGGCTAGCTTGTCTATTACCAACGTATTCTTAGCATAACATAAGAAACCGAAAGTACGAAGATGACTTACCTTGGGTTCTTTTCCATTCAGAACTCCAAGAGGAGACTTCCCTCCTAATATCTTAGAAGACATCAAATTTATCAGATAACAGGTTGTTAACACACATTCTCCCAAAAAAATATTAGGTACTGAAGCCTGTATTTTTAATGCCCTAGCAACTTCCAATAAATGCATGTGTTTCCTTTCGACTCTCCCATTTTGCTGGGGAGTATAGGGACAGCTGCTGTGGTGAACTATGCGTTTTTCTTAAAAAAGGTTGTTCACATTCTCATTAAAGAACTCTTTTCCATTATCAGTCCTGAAACATTTAATCTGTCTTTTTAACTGAGTCTCAATCATATTGATAAAAAAAATTCAGAACTATAAAAATATTTGATTTAAATTGCATCAGTATGCATAAGATCAAAAGAAGTATATGCTATTGATTCAGAAATAGGAAACACTTTTCTCATTATTTTGGATTTAGGACAAACATGACAATTGTCTAAATTCAAAATTTCATTCTTGGGTAAATCTAATGAAGATACATGTTGCAAAGCTTTCAAAGAAGTATGACCAAATCTTCTATGCCACAACATAACATTCTCAGCAACAGAAGACAGCACAGTAGGTCCAGAAAGAATCTTGAGAGATTTAAAAAAGTATAGCCCATACTCTTCACTGCTAGTCCCCAAGACCTTCCCATTTGAGATGTCCTGCAGGATAGCATACTTAGGAAAAAATGCAGAACATTTTAATTCCTTGGTAAGCTTTGAAATTGATAGAAAATTATGTTTGAAATCACGAAGATACAACACGTTTAGAAATTTTCTATCACATAAGAAATTCAGATTTCCAATACTTTCAACTTTAGTATATTATCCATTAGGTAGTTGAACCTTAGTTCCAACAACAACTTTCTCCCCACATAACCAATCATTTCTGTTGGTCATGTGGTTTGTTGCTCCCGTATCTAAGATCCAACTATCATGATTGTATAGAAAAGTCGAGTTAGAGAATATACCAGCAAAGTTTACTTGATTATCGATAGAAGCGGTAGCACCTGCTGTGATAGCAGTACTGCCTGCTTGTCCCACGGTTTGTAATAGCTTGTCAAATTGATCCCGTGTAAGAGTAACTGAACCTAACATATTAGTGCTCATAGAAGATTCATTAGTAAAATGCTTAGGACCATTAGAGTCGAAGTTCCCATTGTCAGCAAAAGTTGCATTGACTTTTATATTTGAACCTTTTGCCTTTAAAAAATCCCTATACCTAAAACAGTTATCTTTTGCATGTCTTTTTATATATATAAATCACAACCTCTGGCATATCCCATTTCTACGGTATGCCCCTTCTTATGACAATGAGGACACTCTAGACTCTGATTGCCTTTTGACTTATCAACATTAAAAGACACATTTGCAGAGGAGGAACCAACAGAAGCATTCATTGCTGATGTGATTCCGCTCTGACTCTCATCCTGAATCAATAAAGGGTTAATTACTTAATTGGTTACACATGTTTCACCATTGTGCAGAATGGTTACACATGTTTCAAAATGTAATTAATTGGTTTTGCTATATGACTAATTGGTTACACATGTTTTTCCAAATGTGATTAATTGGTTATTCCGTTAGTAAACCGTAAATTTTAACGTTAATTCATTTTTTAAACATATTATTGAATTGTGAAATGACTATTATACCCTTAGTTGTATTGAAGAACACATGGAAGGATTGAAGAACCAAAATCGAATCAAATTCGATTTGATGTTCTTTAGAACCCAGAAATGCTGTTTTTGAGTTCTTGAGAATCCAGAATTGCAATTCTGGGTTCTTGTATTTCTGCGTTCTTCACATTGTGGGTAACATGTCGAACCTTTTAATCACATTATTTCAAACAACAGTATCCATTTAATCATATTCTAGATAAACATGTATGACATTTTAATCACATTATAGAGAAACATGTATAACCTTTTAATCACATTATAGAGAAACATGTATGACCATTTAATCACATTTGGTGAGAACATATACTGCAATACAGAACTTCAGAATTGCGATTCTGGGTTCTTGAAGAACTCAGAAATGCTTTTTCTGGGTTCTTGAGAACCCAGATTTGCAATTTCTGGGTTCTTGAGAACCCAGAAATAGCATTTCTGGGTTATGGAGAACCCAAAAACAGCATTTCTGGGTTATGGAGAACCCAGAATCGAGAACCCAGAAATTGCGATTCTGGGTTCTTCGATTCTTGTTCTTGAAGATGATTCTAGGGGTAATTACGTCATTTTACGTAACTAAATAGTGACTTAACTGTGTTTTCTAACGGTGAATAGTAAAAAACCAAATAGTCACATTTCAAAACCAATTAATCACATTTTGGAACATGTGTAACCATTCTGAACATTGGTCAAACATGTGTAACCAATTAAGTAATTAACCCATCAATAAATTGTATGTCTGGTTCACAGATGGCAAAGGATTCCAAAGCAATAGGTGACTTCTCACCACCGAATAATTCTCATTCAAACCCATCAAAAATTGAAAAAGCTTTTGGTTCTCCTTATGTTCAATATGCCTTTTAAAATCATCCCCTTCTATGGGGCAAAGCAGCATCAACATCATATTCAGCCCACAACAATCTCAATTTAGTAAAGAATGTGGAAATAGAATCTAAAGCCTAACGAGTCATAACAATTTCTAGAGCAATTTGGTATGTCCTAGGTCCACTGATCTTATCAAACATTTCCTTAATATCTTTCCAGACAAAAAAAGCATCCTCACAATACATATATCCATTTCCAAGATCTTTTGCAACATAATTTATGATCTAACCTAGAACAACCGCATTACATCTATCTCACAGATGGTGAAAAGCAACATCATAGTTTTCTTTCATGCATGTTCCAGTGATAAAACCTAATTTGTTTTTGCCTAAGAGAGTAAATCTGATAGCCCTATTCCACATGGTATAATTCTCAGGACCGATTAAAGTGACATAAATCATACTAACACTAGGATTATCACTTGCATGTAAATAAAAAGGATGATGCCAATCTACCACAACCAAAGCATCATGGTTAGCCTCATCGGTGGCAAGTCTCCCTGCCTCCATGATGGGTTTCTCCTCAGCCATGATTAATATTGCCACAGAATCAAGAGATATCAACCAACAACTGACAACTCAAGAAACAGATCAAATATGTCCACAAACAGAAAAATAAGTGCCATACGAACCGTCACAATCCTCAGATCAAAAAACAAGGGACGATAAAGCCAAGATAGGTGTAGATATTACCAGAATTGTAGGGCTGTCAATTCGTGCGTGCGTGCATGCTATCGTGCACCATGACACGACACACACGAAAATGTAATCATGTCACGGACACACGACACGGACACGACACAAAATTTATTGTTTTCACGAAAGTCGTAACACGATAACACGATTTCACGTTTTCACGAAAATAACACGGTAACACGAAAATAACACGGTAACACGATAACACGATTTCACGTTTTCACGAAAATAACACGGTAACACGAAAATAACATGTAACACAATAACACGATTTCACGTTTTCATGAAAATAACACGGTAACACGAAAATAACACGGTAACACAATAACACGATTTCACGAAAATAACACGGTAACACGGTTCACGTTCGCACGATAACACAACCTAAATAACATAAACACGTCCCCTCAAAGGCAAACAATCGTGTTATCGTGTTTTGAGACCTAAACACTAACACGACACGAAAAAACAATCGTGTTATCGTGTTCGTGTTATCGTGTTATCGTACCATCAAAGGCAAACACGAACACGACTTTTTCGTGTGTTTTCATATCGTGTTATCGTGTCGTGAGTGAAATTGCCAGCCCTACAGAATCGTTCCAAAAAAAGGAAGAAAAAAAAAGCAGATGAACCGTTAGAAGGAACACTTTTGTCAAGATCCAGATGAATCGACACCAATCGAAGAAGAACCCAAAACTACAAGAATATTCACACATGAACATATATACACCAGAAGAAATCCCTAAACTTACCGCGACTGAGATTATCGCATTGTTCCTGTACAACTACAACAGACGAAACTATCGGCAAAATATCTCAATCGTTCCAATCGGCAAGAAGAAGAAGACCACAGAAGGCAAGAATCGCCTTTAATGCTATGATACCATGACAAATTTAGGGTTTCCTCGGAAAATCTAGAATGTAAACCGAAGAAGAGAAGAGAGGAAACAGAAACGAAGAGACGCACAAACTTTGGAACCACTGAGAATTGTTCTTTCATTTGGACTTCTCTCACCCTAAATAAACCCTAAAGGAAATAATTAATGAATACACCCTAAATGTTCAGCAAATAACAAAATGGCTCACCGTACATAAGAAACAACAAAACAAGTCTCAAGCAAATAAAACTCATAAAACGATTCTCAGACAAACTCCAGATTGCAGATCGATCCTTGTCTCAACAAACTTAATAATAGCAACCTTTAACGACCATGTCTCTCAGATGTGAAACAGTTGCGGTGTTCGTTATATATGGAATGAAAATCTTTACCAATTGCCTTCTCTATGTTCTATAAGAATTGATGTCGGAATTTCATATTAAAAAATATAAAAGAAAATCTAATGTGGAATTTCAACTGTGGGTTATTAATTAACTGTATCTTGTATGTTGTGATGAATTCGTAACTGATTAAAATTGATGGAATCTAAGTGATTTCATATAATAATCACAAGAACGTATGAAGAACGAAGCAAACCCTAGCAGAGCAGAAAACCAGACGTGGGAATCATTGGAATCGGTTCCTTCATTTGGCGATTCCTCATCCTGATAAATAAAACCCTAACAGCTATTTACAGAAGGAACTGAAACTATCCGGAAATAACAGAAAATCCCACAAACAATTTGTCCGAAAATAACAACAATTGCAAAAGGTATCAGAAAGAGAAATAATTGCAAAGAAGGACCAAACAACTAAAGAATGACAAATAAACCACAAAAGAATGAATGACCAGCTTGATATTCCAATACTCCCCCTCAAGCTGGAAGGACATTTTTCTTTGAATCTTCATGAGTTAGGCTCCCCCTGTCCTGCATATATGTTTCTCATTCCTAACTTACTGCACAACAATTGATGCTGATGTGTCCCCAAGGCCTTGGTGAATATGTCTGTCAATTGTTCACCTGTTCTAATATGATGAAGCTGCAAAATTTTGTCAAGAAGTTTCTCTCTAATATAGTGACAGTCAATCTCAATATGCTTAGTCCTTTCATGAAAGACGAGATTGTTTGCAATCTGAATTGCTGCCTTATTATCACAGAATAAGGTAACAGGTTCAGATTGTTCACAATCTAGCTCTTTCAACAAATTCCTAAGCCATATTATTTCAGAGAGAACTGATCTCATGCTTCTATACTCAGACTCAGCAGAGGACCTAGAAACAGTAGTTTGTTTCTTGACTTTCCATGAAATTAATGACTTACCCAGCATAATACCAAAGCCAGTAATAGACTTCCTAGTTTCTATACACCCTGCCCAGTCCGAATCACAATAGCCAACCAACTTAGGATCAGATCCACTAGACAATAAAATACCTTTACCAGGTTCTTTCTTAACATATTTCACAATTCTCATTGCAGCTTCATAGTGAGACTCCTTGGGATCCTGCATAAATTGGCTCAAGTGTTGCACAACAAAAGATATATCTGGTCTGGTTATAGTCAAGTAAAGCAACTTCCCTATCAGTCTCCTATAAAGGCTGACATCATATAGGGCTTTATCATCTCTATTAACATTCAGATGCTCATCATATTTTCTGCTAGTTAACTTCAGATTCATTTCCATGGGAGTCTTAGCAATCTTACTACCAGATAAACCAACAGAAGAAATCAATTCCAGAGCATACTTTCTTTGACTGAGAATAAGGCCCAATTTTGATCTAGCAATTTCAATACCAAGAAAATATCTCAATTCACCCAAATCTTTCATTTTGAAGCTAGATTTCAGCACGCATTTCAATTCATCAACAAGCTTGCTACTATTACCAGAAATCAGTAAATCGTCAACATAAACTAACAGAATAACTAACTGATTTCCATCATGCTTCGTGAAAAGAGAATAGTCTAATCTAGACTGATTGTACCCAGCTTTTATCAATGCATCAGTCAATTTCACATTCCACTGTCTACTTGCCTGTTTCAAACCATACAAGGATTTTTTTAATTTGCAAACCAAGGTTTTATCCTTTTCATCATAAAACCCTTCCGGGACAGACATGTAAACATCTTCATCTAAATCCCCTTGTAAAAAGGCATTATGCACGTCCATTTGATATAAAGGCCAGTCATGAACAGATGCTAAAGCAAGGACAGTACGAACATTATTCATTTTTGCAACAGGGGAGAACGTCTCAAAATAATCAACACCATGTTTCTGCTTATAGCCTTTTGCAACTAACCTTGCCTTATATCGGCTTAAGCTACCATCAGATTTAAACTTAAGTTTATAAACCCATTTGCATCCAATAACAGACTTACCTTGTGGAAGAGGAACCAGATCCCAGGTTTTATTTTCCTCCAGTGCTTCTATCTCTTCTTGCATGGCCTGAACCCAAGAATTATTCTGGACAGCATCTGAAAACCTTTCTGGTTCAACCAGTTCAGAGATAGAAGCAACACAACTTCGATAATGGTCAGATAGATTATCATATGAAATATATTTCCCAATAGAATGGACATGTGAAGAATTAGACATATCATATTCACTTGTCCAAATCGGAGGTCTAATAAATCTACCAGACCTGCTCGTGTTTGGTCTAGCAGAATCGATAGCAAGAACATTTTGAACGAGGGATCCATCAGAGTCTATATTAGACTCATCATTTGGTACAGTTCCATCAGAGATTTCATGAAACTCATCACTTGGAACATCCATAGCATCGAAGGTGTCATCCTCCTCAGTCAAGTCAATCTGTTTATTGACATCACAGGAGTCAACCTCAGTGTAGTGCTCAAAAAATATGGGCATCTGATCAAGTTCACCATTCTCAAAGGGAAAGACATTCTCATAAAACTGAACATCTCTACTTACAAAAAACCTTTTTTCAGCAATATCATAGAGTCTATAACCCTTTTGAGTCTCAGAGTATCCCATCATTACTGATGGGATGGCTCTGGAGGCAAACTTATCAGTCACAACCAGATTTTTTACATAGCACAAGCATCCAAAAACCCTTAAGTGGTTAACTTTGGGTTTTCTTTTACTCAATATTTCTAAGGGACTCTTACCATTCAGCAATTTGGAGGGCATCAGATTAATCAGATAACATGCAGTAAGAATACAATTTCCCCAGAAAATATTCGGAACGAAACCTTGCAATTTCAAGGCTCTTGCTATTTCTAGCAAGTGCCTGTGCTTTCTTTCTACCCTACCATTTTGCTGCGGGGTATAGGCACAACTACTTTGATGAACAATCCCTTTATCATGGAATAAGGAACTAACATGCTCATTAAAGAATTCACCACCATTATCTGTTCTAAAGCACTTAATTTTCTTGCCAAATTGAGTCTCAATCATCACAACAAATCTTTTCAATACTACAATAACATCATATTTGAACTGCATCAAATAGCCCCATGTCACTCTAGAAAAATCATCGACAAGAGTAAGAAAAAAACGTTTATTATCATAAGTTGAAGTATGAAAAGGACCCCATACATCTGCGTGGACAAGATCGAATGCAGCATCTGCTCTAGAATAGGACACAGGAAAAGGGTTTCTAACAATCTTTGCTTTAGGGCAAACAGAACAATGACCTATTTCCAAACCCTTATTTCTACACAGATTCAAAGTATCAACATTTTCTAATGGCTTTAACGATGCATGCCCAAAACGCATATGCCATAACATGATATTATTGACCGAGGGACAAGGAACAACATATCCAACAGATTTACAGGGCAATCTAATGAAATACAATCCAGATTCTTCCTTACCAGTCCCCAAGACCTTCCCACTTGAGAGGTCCTGCAGGATTGCAAGGTTAGGATAAAACCTAACACAACAATTCAAGTCTCTAGAAATTTTTGCAACAGATAACAGATTGTACTTGAAATCAGGAAGATACAGAACATTATTCAATTTTCTGTCCAATTCCATCAAAACATTTCCAGTTCCACAAACTTCTGAATAACCACCATTAGGTAATTGAACTTTAGTTCCCGGGACAACCTTTTTTCCATCTAACCAATCATCTCTGTTGGTCATATGGTTGGTTGCCCCAGTATCTAAAATCCAATAGTCACTATGTATTAAGGAAGTTGAGTTCAGAAGAATACCAGCAGTATTTGCATGATGATCCACAGAAGCGGTAGCACCTGCACCTGAAGCAGTGCTGCCAACATTCCCTACTGTGGCAAGGAACTGATCGAATTGTTCTTTGGTAAATGTTATCCCACCTTGCACAGCACAACTCACAGAAGGATCAGAAATAGTTTGCATAGAAGAAGTGTCAATGTCGCCAGTCCCAGAGGAGGCAACATTGACTTTGGAAATATTTCCTTTAGCCTTCAATTGCTCCTTGTATTTAAAACAGTTATCTTTGGCATGCCCTTTCTTTTTACAGAAGTCGCATCCCCTAGAATAACATCGCAATATAGTATGTCCCTTTTTGTGGCAATGTGAACATTCCAAATTTTGGTTTCCCTTTGGCTTGTTTGAAATAACAGAGTTCCCAAAATTTGCGTTCACAGTAGCATTCAAAACAGAAGTTATACCCCTTTGACTCTCATCCTGAGTCAAAAGGTTATAAGCTTGGTTAACCGAAGGTAAGGGACTCCAAAGAAGCAAGTGACTTTTAACATTGGCATAATTCTCATTTAACCCCATGAGAAACTGAAATAATCTTTGATGTTCTTTGTGCTCAATATGTTTTTTAAAATCTTCTCCCTCAATATGAGGGAGAGCACATGCTGCATCATATTCAGCCCAAAGAACTTTCAATTTTGAAAAAAATGTTGAAATAGAATCAAGCCATTGTCTAGTCATGACAATTTCCATATGCAATTGATAGGCCCTTGGACCACTAACCTTATCAAAACGTTCCTTTAACTCCTTCCAGACGAGAAATGCACTATCAGTGTACATCATCCCATCTGAAAGATCTTTGGCAATTGAAATAGTAATCCAACCAAGGACCACGACATTGTATCTATCCCAAAGATGATGATATGCCGAGTCAAACTTTTCACGCACACAGGTTCCAGTCACAAATCCCAACTTATTTCTCTCTAATAACATGAATCTAATAGATCTACTCCATTTCACATAATTTTCAGGTCCAGTCAATATGATCAGAATCATATTAACATTAGGGTTATCACTCGGATGAAGATACAAAGGATGGTGGAAGTCTACCTTGGCCATGGCCTCATGATTTACCTCATCTATGTCATATTTGTCAACTTTCTCAGCAGGCTTTGTCTCTGCCATGATATATCCACCAAAAAAACCCAGAATAATCGAAGGAACAGAAAAACTGAGGAACAAGATATACCTCACAAGATGAAGACAAACCGGTTCACGTTTCAAGAATCCGCAAGCCAAGGCTATGTCTTAAGATTTTATCGGAAGCAAAGAGTCGCAAGGAAGACCAAGAGTCACAACCGAAGAATCGGAAGAACAACTGATTCAATCGGAACCACGAATACCACTACCAAAGGATCTGAACCAAATCGTTTTCTTTTCCTTTCGATTCAGAAGCCACTACACAGAACTTTCAGTTCCAAGATCGAAAAACAACAGACGGTTCCAAGCGACGCAACAATATCAAATCAAAACAACAAAACCGAAATAAAAGAGGCGAGTTACCTCAGGGCTCTGATACCATGATGGAATCTGAGTGATTTCATATAAGAATCACAAGAACGTATGAAGAACGAAGCAAACCCTAGCAGAGCAGAAAACCAGACGTGGGAATAATTGGAATCGGTTCCTTCATTTGGCGATTCCTCATCCTGATAAATAAAACC
This sequence comes from Chamaenerion angustifolium, assembly GCA_946814005.1. Classification (NCBI taxonomy): domain Eukaryota; kingdom Viridiplantae; phylum Streptophyta; class Magnoliopsida; order Myrtales; family Onagraceae; genus Chamaenerion; species Chamaenerion angustifolium. Next base: position 30,387,495 of record OX328267.1, on the reverse strand, counting down.
CTAACAACTATTTACAGAAGGAACTGAAACTATCCGGAAATAACAGAAAACCCCACAAACAATTTGTCCGAAAATAACAACAATTGCAAAAGGTATCCGAAAGAGAAATAATTGCAAAGAATGACCAAACAACTAAAGAATGACAAATAAACCACAAAAGAATGAATGACCAGCTTGATATTCCAATAAAAATATTATATCTATTTAACAAGTCTTAGTATCAAAGCAGCAACTGATTAGCATAACTTTAGAGATTTGAGCAATTTACGAATGCTGAAAAATTTTCAATTTGAATTTTTGGCAAAATCTTGTGATTTGTCATCCGAAATTTAGAGAATTTTGAAATATTTTGAATTCTAATAACACAAGATACGAATTACTCATTTAACATTAAATTAGACGAAACTAATTTATTATAACATTTTCATAAGTTTAAATAATAATGCAATAACCTTAAACCCTAACTATATGTGTGGTCCAGTTTCAGTTTCACCATATAATAATGTGGACTACTTGCCCTATAATAGTAGTACACTTTGCCTACCGTCTCTCTCTCTCTCTCACTATCTCCTCCATGGCATCGCAGATGTGTGGTTCCGACGAGCCGCTTACTCCGGCAGGGCGGATGTTCCTCCAGAAGGAAATGGCTCAGATGATCCATTTTGCAGTGGGGATGAAGCTCCCTATCAACGTCGACGCTGTCAAGGTAGCAGTCAAAGATTCCGCAATGCTCAAACACCCTAGGTTTTGCAGTCTAATGGTACGCGACGCACAAGGGATCGAACACTGGAGGAAGACCGATATCGAGCTTGATCGTCACTTTATCATAGTCGACGACCCGGTCGGGTCGGAGATCGACCATGATGAAACCGCAGTGAATGAATATCTAGCAGACATGTCGTTATCCTCATTGCAGCTGGATGAAACCAAACCCTTATGGGAAATCCATGTACTAAAGGCACATAACTGTATTATCTGGAGGATTCATCACGCGCTCGGAGACGGGATCTCGCTCATGTCGATGTTCCTAACGTTGTGCAGGCGAGTGGACGAACCCGACTTGCTCCCGACTATACCGTCTTCGTCGAGAGCTACAATTTTGAGGTCATCGTGGTGCATTTCGATGATCAAGTTTGTGTTTAAAGTTTGGCTCACGGTTGTGCATGTGATAGGGTTTACTTTGCGGTCCTTGTGGGTGCGGGACCCGAAGAACCCGATAAGTGGAGGGGACGGGGTCGAACTCTGGCCGAGGAAGCTAGCCACGGCACAGTTTAGGCTCAATGATATGAAGCTTGTGAAGCGATCTGTCCCTGGCGCGACCATAAACGATGTCCTATTCGGGGTCATTTCAGGTGGATTGTGCCGGTACTTTGATGAGAAATGGCCCGGGTCGATGCGCGATGGGATGCAGATGACCGGAGTATCAGTGATCAATTTGAGAAAGCAACCCGGGCTGCAGGTAAACAAAATATAACAATAGGTATATAATCCATACAACATGAGTATGACCGAAATGGTGCCGTGAAAACTCAAAAATTATGATTATAGACGTTATTTTTTATATGGTTAACTGTATTATATTATGGTGCGGTTTGGTTATAGTCATGAATTTTCTACCCGTAATGTTTATGGTATTTTAGTTATACACATGGTTATTCTATAAATATAATAATAATTTAATATTAATATATTAGTAAATATTAATAACATAAGTATGATTTTCATGTTTAGATTTCACGAATTCATAATTTTAGGGTGAACTGTAATTGAACAATATTAATGTTAATGATATTAATGTTCATTTTGAATGATGCTAATGTTGAATAATATTAGAGTTGAATATTAATGTTGGCTAAGACATAACTTTATGTATTTATTAAGTTAATATTCATGATGTTCTATTACATTTCATATGTGGTAATAAATATGAATAAATGGTTAAAACCGTGGTTAATAAACATGATTATGGATATGGTTATGCTATTGAAAATTTATGATTAATTTGAAAATATGGTATGGTTATGATATTTATCATACACGCACCAAACCCTAGCAATGACTAGCCCTAAATATGAGATTTTTTTTCATATGTATTTCTCCTAATCCCAATTAATTTCCTTACTATCAGGAACTGGCGAAGTTAATGGCTCAGAACCCGAGTATTAGGTGGGGCAACCAGTTCGGTATCGTGGTCCTGCCGTTGCGCTATCGCAAAAACCGAACCAACCCACTCGACCACGTAACCAAGGCCAAGGCAATGCTTGACCGGAAAAAGACCTCATTGGAGGCTATATTCTCGTACTGGATCGGGACGCTGGTGATGTCGTGGTTCGGGGCCAAAGCGACGTGTTATCTTAACCGTCGTATTGTATGTAACACGACATTCACAATCTCTAACGTGGTCGGGCCACAGGAGAAGGTTCAATTCTTAGGAAACCCGATAACATACATACGAGGTAATGTCTCAAGCTTGCCCACTTCCCTCACCATGAACATGATTAGTTATGCTGGTAGTGCCGATCTTCAAATCTTGGTAGCCAAGGACATTATTCCGGACCCCGAGTTCCTCGCGAAGTGCTTCGAGAGCACCCTTACCGAGATCAAACAACACGTTGTGGTCACAACCAAGGTGAATGGTTTGGATATGGTTTAAGAAATAATTAAGAAGAGATATTTAGGGTTCTTGTACGCATCTTACTTTTTTTTTGGTCATATTGTACGAATCTTACTTATTATGACGGTTCTGTGTATTTTATTCGATGCCAGTGTAATAAAATTGCAATGATTTTTACAAAACTCGTTCGTCGATCGAGTTCTCTGCAAAAACATGGAGGTTCAACTTCTGCATGCCTTAATGACCAGATTCTGAATAGAAAATTTCATTAATTTTTGAAAGAAAAAATATACATGATATAAACATGTCTAAATATAAACACGATTAACTATATATATATATGAAGTGCCCAGAAGAAGGAAAAAGTAGGCAGCAGTGGTGATCGGTGAAGATGCTCGAAGCCATTTTAAATACGGCAAGACCAACATTTAGATCCGGTTCTACCCAAACTTTTCTGGTTCACCCCTTGTCATGGATGGAATCGTGGCCGGTCTATATCAAATGGTACATATAATATTTGGATTTTGTTTCTTATTTTTGAAATACCATGAATTTTATAACATGATTGTGAAATTAAAATAGGAAATTTGTAATTTTCGTGTCGTGTAATATGACTTGTGTTATGTATAGATGAAGTTTTTTATTCAGAAAGTTAATTATATTATCATACGTATCGTGTGTTATCTGTTTAATAATTGTATTTATACATTTAATTTAGTTTTATATTTGTTATTTTTGAATCAAAACTTGTAGATTTTGAAATTGAATTATAAATTAAAATCTATAAATTTTGTGTGTGTATATATATATATATATAAGTTAATCGTATAGTAATGCATATTGCATGTGACATGTAAAAATTGTTGGGTCCTATCCACTAGTAGGAAAATTAAGAATGTTATTAGTAACTAGAAAACTTAATCGCGCTTTGTGAAATATAATTATTATTTTAGTTGATAAATTAATAATATTTTGTAAATAAATATATATTATATATTTATAACAATATAATATACACTTTATTGAAGTACATATTTAATTAATATTAATTCAATTACATATCATAAAAAATAATTATATTTATCAAAAAATGTTATACTTATTTTTATTTTTATAATATTATACAATATAACAATTATTTATATTTTATAAAAATAATTGAAAATAATTGAGTAGATAATAAAAGCAATTGCAACCAATTATATGAATATGATGCTAATTAATAATTTTAAAATTCATTTTATGACATATATTTTTAAATAAATACTAACTATGAGAATATATATAAATATATGTATATATATATATATGCATATTAGTTATAGTAATTATAAATTATTTTTAAATTTTTTAACATATGTTGATTATAATAGAATATACCATTAATATTTTATAAAAATAGTTCTAAGAAATTTATGAAGAAATTAAATTAAAATTGTTATTATTATTTTTTCATACCCTAAATTTTATGTCATAATTATAAATATTTACATAAAATTAACATGTTATTATTATTTTCATAAAATTGATATATTATATACATTATAATCCTTAATTTTATCTTAAATTAACTTGTAATAAAAATATTTAATTTAGGGTTAATAGTCAAAGTGCCCCCTAATGTTTGGTCGAAATTTAGGATTGCCCCTTAAAGTCTAAAATTTTAAATATTAGTCCTAAAGTTTGGACGATTTTAAAAATTGTCCCTTTCCGTCCTCTGACTGTTAATTTGGGACGGAAAACACAACATGTGCCCTGCACGTGACTTCACTTAAGATTGAAAGACCAAATTGCCCTACCCTCTTCTTCTTCATCGTTCCCACCTTCTTCTTGGTCTTCTCCTGCAACTTCTCCCCCGAAGCTTTCAGAGTCACACCGGAACTGCAAAGGAAGACCAGAACTGCAGCAGAAAAAGAAGAAGCACGATCGTTGCAGCCACACCCCACGGAAACAGTAATTTTAGTTCGTATACCCAGATAACACACTAGCAAAAGAAGATGCTTGAAAATACTAGAGTTTTCTAGGATCCTGTCCATGTCTTCGCCTCTTCCTCACCCTATATATATGAAGCTACTCCTTCTCCAACCTGCAACTTGTCTGCAGTGTAAACCATTCTATTCACAGCGCTTAGCAACTAGTTTCCTACAAATAACCTCAAACAATGTCTCTCATTCCAAGCTTCTTCAATGGCGGTCGTCGCACCAACGTATTCGACCCTTTCTCCTTAGACTTATGGGACCCCTTTGATGGCTTCTTCGCACCCAGTTCCCTCGCCAACGTGCCATCTGATCGTGAAACTGCAGCTTTCGCAAACGCCCGCATCGACTGGAAGGAGACACCTGAGGCTCACATCTTCAAGGCGGATCTTCCGGGGTTGAAGAAAGAAGAAGTGAAGGTTGAGGTTGAAGAAGGAAGGATTCTTCAGATCAGCGGAGAGAGAAACAAGGAAAATGAAGAGAAGAATGACACGTGGCACAGAGTTGAGCGCAGCAGCGGCAAATTCCTTCGCAGATTCAGGCTTCCGGAGAATGCAAAGATGGATCAAGTGAAGGCGGGCATGGAGAATGGAGTTCTGACGGTGACCGTGCCCAAGGAGGAGGAGAAGAAGGCGAAAGTGAAGGCCATCGAAATCTCTGGTTAAATTCTACGAGAGGAGAGGAGAACCGATCGATCTCTGTAATTTGCTCTTTCTTTGTCATGTTTTGGAGTCTTGAATAAGTGTGTTTCGTTAATGAGGAGTCATTGTTCCAGTTTAGCAGGCGGGAGTGACGCGTGCTGAGGAGGAAATCTAACAGTGCTTGTTTGTCTTGAATCGGGTTCGCCATTGTTGATGAGAAGAACATGACGAAGGTTGCAGACAAGAAGAAGAAGATGGGTTTGTGTTGGGTCTCCATTAAGGGTATTTTGGTCTTTAAAATTTCTGTGAAGTCACGTGCCGAGCACATGGTCATTTTCCGTCCCAAATTAACAGTCAGAGGACGAAAAGGGGTGATTTTTCAAATCGTCCAAACTTTAGGACTAATATTTAAAATTTTAGACTTTAAGAGGCAATCCTAAATTTCGCCCAAACATTAGGGGGCACTTTGACTATTAACCCTTTAATTTATATATTTTCTTGCTTTTAATAAAATATAAAATTTAGTAAATACAATAAACTTAAGAAAAAACATAAATGCACATAGAAAATAAGAAGATATTAATGAAATTTTGTAACTTATTGGGAGAATGAATTAGAGAGTTTGAAAGATTTTAAACTATATTACATGACATGCTACATATAAGTAAAAATTATACGTCTGACATGGACCAATTAGAAGTTAGGTCTCGTTCCCTCTCTACGTTGGGCCATCTTTTAAGCGCTTGTTAAAGTCCATGGGCTTTATGTGAAAATGAGAAACTAATGGATTAGTTAATATTATTACATGGTAAATTATTTCTTCCTTCGAAGTATTTTGAAAATCTATCTTAAATATTTTTTAAAAGAATATATCTTTATAGTTGGAGATTTTGATATTTCTCATACGTTCAGTTTTTATTCAAATTTAATAAAATATATTTTAAATATTATAAAAATATATAATTAATTAATTATAAGCTTTTTATATGTTATAATGGAATCTTAATTTCAATTGAAAATTAATTCAAGGGACTCTAGTTTTGGGGTGGGTTTTAAATCTTGAACCATACTACCCCTTCATTACGAGTGAGATGGTATATGTTTAAACTCAAATCATAACCTTCCTCAATTGGGGGTTCAATTTAACTAACTCGATTTTGCTCAATCTAGTCATAGTCGAATGGGAACTCAGTCATAACATATATAAAAAGTTCTAAGATTTTAATTATGTTATTGAAAAATATTTTGCAATTTTTAAAACATATTTGGTAAGCTTAGATTGAAAATAGACATAATTGAAAAACTCAAAATTTGTTAAACTTTAAGGATTAAAAATAAATATACCTTTAAGAACTTTTCAAAATGCATAAATACTTTAAAAAACATTTTTTAATGAATAATTTATTCTTATATATTTATTATATATAAAATAACTAACAATTATTAGGTTAATTGATGAGTTGACTAAACTCTTACATAAAATTATACGGTTAAATATCACATTGCCTCTTATTGTTTGACCAAATTTTAAGTTTTGTTTTGAAAATTTAAATCATAAATTCTCTTTCCCTCATATTTGTCCAAAATTCAAGTTTGAGTCTGGTATTGACCTAAATTGACCCATCATGGGGGGGGGGGGGGGGGGGGGGGGTCTGGGTCTTGAATTGGGGGCGAACAAGCCCTCACTTCGAATGAGACTCGAGTCTAGGTCTTGACTGAGACTTAGTACCCCACTTATAGGGGTCGACCTGGATCAAGATCAAACTTGAGTCTCCTCGATTGCAGTTCAATCAAACTTCAATCAAATCGAATCTCAAGTTGTATGAAAAAATTTATGGATGTGGCATATTTGAACTTTCGCCAAATTTGGGGAATGAAATTTTACGATTTAAACTCTAAAAAGGAAATTTGAAATCGGATCAAATTAGTGATCAATGTCAAATTTTAGCCTAAAATTTTATATAAACTTAAAAACTATACTATTGATTAAATAAAAATCAAAGTAAAATATTGAATTACAAATCCAACGCTACATTATTATTTATCACATTGTGGAATCTATATATAGTAATGTGACAAATAATTTTTTTTTTTTGGCCAATCATGTGACAAATAAATGAAGAACGTACATTATCGATTATGTCTATTAATTGCTTTATCAGATGATTTGCAAGTTGCAACTGTATCACCAACCCTTAATTTAATGTGGTGGCCTGGTGGACGTGCATGGCAGAAACTTTATCGACATCTGACGGTCCAGTTTATCTCAACGTAAGGACAAAGAATTTAAAAAGTTCGATTATTAATATAATATATTTTAAAAATGAAAGTCGGTTTAAAACTTTAAATCATTATTTAGATTGGTTTATATAGCATTTAGCGTTTTTTACGTATCCTATATACAGTCAAACTAAAAGTCAAACATTAATACACAGTTAGCGTCATTTAATTCATAATTAAATTATTTACGCAGTGTATTATTTCGGTCAAATTATAAAACAAACGATATTAGGTTAAAAAATCAATTTATTTTTAATCAAAAAAATTATCCTAGGTAGATAATTGAACTACGACATAAATGACGTTAACCTTGGTCAGTTTGGCAGAAGTGGTGTTTGTAACCACCACCTATAAATTAACACAAATAATCTTTAATAATCCAATTAGTTTATATTTATCATGACTATTTTGGTCATTTAAATGTCTTCTCAAAAAGGTTGAAAAAAAATATTTTCACGGAGACTCAAACTTATGACCTTATAACTTGAAGACATACGTATTATCCAGCTACACACTTATGCAACATTACAAATTAAACAATATGATAATTTTATTTTCTTTATCACTATCTCTTTCTTTTTTCTCATGCACCGGTTTTTTAGATCTATATCTATATTATTAAGGCATAAGTGGTTTTTGTAACCGTCATCTGTAAATTTACACAAATAACCCTTAATAATCCAATTAGTTTTTATTTATCATGACTATTTTGGTCATGTAAATGTCTTCTAAAAAAGGTTATAAAAATATATTTGCACGGAGACTCGAACTTATGACCTTACTAGACTTTGGCACGCGCGTGCACGTTATCGTCGTTTGTCTTGCGTGAGGTGTTAAGATGATATGATCGACCTGATTCCTAGGATAGTACAAGAAGTAAACACTTGATGAAAAATATTATTGGAATTGTAAGACTAAACTTAAATTACCTAAAATAATGAAATAAAATTATTTTTGTTTTAAATATTTTTAAGAAATTGCTCGAGCATCCGAGAGTCTCTTTAGTAGTGGTTCTTGCTACCGGATGCTCCAAAATTTTCTTAAAAATATTTAAAACAAAATATAAAAATCAATATTAATTTTTAGGGTTTATTATTTAATATTTTTCAGGGTTTATTATTTAATATTAATATTTGATTAATATTAATCAAATAATATTAACTTTCAAAGTTTATTATTTAATATTAATATTTTATTGTTTGAATTGTAAAACTAAACTTAATTTTTCAGGGTTTATTATTAAAACTCAAATAAGGTAATTTATGTTTAATTTTATACTAATATTATAAAAATACATTTCACCTATAAAATTATATAATTCAGATATAATTAAAATCGATCAAAATTGATGTATCTTTACATGTTTAATATACATAATCTATCGCGTGAAGCAATAATGAAAGGAGACATTTGATTAATATGTACATTTTTTATAATGATAATTATGTAGTATAGACTATTTTCAAATAATGAGATTATTAAAATGTTAAAAAAAAACTTATAGATTTTTTTAGTATGATTAATATTAATGTGTAGATGATTCCAACACTTTGACAAAGTTATTTTAATAAAATGGTAAAATATATTTCTTCGTTATTTTATTTTTTTTTGCCAAAAGTTCTTAATATGTTATTATTCCAAACTAATATCATCCAACATTTAGGTATTATATGTTGAGAAAAAAGTAACAAAAATATTTTACTACAAAATTAAAATAACTCGGTGATGTGTTGAAATAATATTTTACGAATTACTTAAATATAAAAATCATTATTATTTTTCAGGGTTATTATTTATTATCTTTGCAAAATATTTTTAGGATTGGTCAAATTTAGATTCTGTGAGTATTTATTGACTTAACCGTACATTCCAAATAAATCTAAAATTAAAATATGAATATACTTAACTAACCCTACTTTATGAACTCTGAAAATATTAAAGTAAATTTTAACTCTGAAAATATTTAAATAATAAATAAGAAAGAAGTTAATCAAATATCTATTTTTTTGTGTGTGAATTTTACTGGTAATTTATTGATGTTGTCACAGCAGATTTTTTATAGTCGTCGTTTTATGGACATTGTAGTTTGATTGTTAAGATATCTTAAGAGTATATTGAATGTATTCACTAACATGTTTGGACTTATGAGACAGTTGGTTAAGGCGTTCGTCTTAAATCATAGATAGTAACAACGCCCAGGTTCAAATCCCGGGGATGTCAAGAGTATAATACTCAAAGAAAAGTCGAATGTCGGGAATATAATACTCAAATAAATGTGGGATTTCAGGAGTATAATACTAAAAAAAATGTTGGATATCGGGAGTACAATACTCAAAGAAATGTCTGATGTCGGGAGTACAATACTCAAACAAAGGTTGGATATTGGGAGTATAATACTCAAAGAAAGGGTGACGGTGTCAGAATACCCAGGTTTTCAAATCATGGGCTGTAAAATATTCAAAAAACGGTCTCGAGGGAGCACATTTGCCTCCTGACTATAAACAATGTGCAAGATCAAATTTTTCCAAATATCGACATATAGTTTTTTTGATCATATTCTTAGAAACAAATATGATAATTTTTTATCGTGCGTGAGGTGTTAAGATATATTAAGAGTATATTGAATGCATTCATTGATAAATTCTAACTTATGAGCGTACGTCTTATATTGAATGCATTCATATACAATCAAAAATAAAATTAAAATGGAAGTTCTAGAATCCACTTAAGCGTATTTTCGTAATTGTTATACTAGACTTCGGCATGCGCTACGCGCGTGCACGTTGTCGTCGTTTGACTTGCGTGAGGTGTTAGGAGACCCGATTCCTAGGATAGTACTAGAATTAAACAATTGATTAAAAATATTAGTGGAATTGTAAAACTAAACTTAAATTACCTAATATAATGAAATAAAATTAATTTTGTTTTAAATATTTTTAAGAAATTGCTTGAGCATCCGGGAGCCTATTTAGTAGTGGTTCTTGCTCCCGGGTGCTTGAGCAATTTCTTAAAAATAATTAAAACAAAATTAATTTTATTTCATTATATTAGGTCATTTAAATTTAGTTTTACAATTCCACTAATATTTTTAATCAAGTGTTTAATTTTTGTACTATCCTAGGAATCGGGTCGATCATGTTCTCCTAAAACCTCACGAAAGACAAACAACGACAACGTGCACGCGCGTAGCGCATGCCACAGTCTAGTATTTATTATATATAAAATAACTAACAATTATTAGGTTAATTGATGAGCTGACTAAGCTCTTACATAAAATTATACAGTTAAATATCACATTGGCTTTTATTGTTTGACTAGATTTTAAGTTTTGTTTTGAAAATTTAAATCATAAATTCTCTTTCCCTCATGTTTGTCGAAAATTCAAGTTTGAGTCTAGGTATTGACCTAAATTGACCCCTCATGGGTGGGGGGGCCAGGTTTGGGTCTTGAATTGGGGGCGAACAAGCCCTCACTTCGAATGGGACTCGAGTCTAGGTCTTGACTGAGACTTAGTCCCCCCACTCATAAGGGTCAACCTGGATCAAGATCAAATATGAGTCTCCTCGATTGGAGTTCAATCAAACTTCAATCAAATCGAATCTCAAGTTGTATGAAACAATTGATGGATGTGGCATATTTGACATGTTATTATTATTTTCATAAAATTGATATATTATATACATAATAATTCTTAATTCATCTTAAATTATCTTGTAATAAAAAGATTTAATTTATACATCTTCTTGCTCTTCATAACATATAAAATTTAGTAAATAAAATAAACTTAAGAAAAATCATAAATGCACATAGAAAATAAGAAGATATTAATGAAATTTTGTAGCTTATTGGGAGAATGAATTAGAGAGTTTGGAAAATTTCAAATTATATTACATGGTATGCCACATATGAGTGAGAATTATATGTTTGACATGGACCAATTAGAAGTTATGAAATTGACATTAGGAATGAGAGAATGTCTTAAAAAGCTTACTTGTCACAATTTTACATAACTTAGCCAAATTAATATATAGATATAGATATAAATATCGATAAATACTAACTATTAGAATATATATATATATATATATATATATATATATATGCATATTAGTTATAGTAATTAGAAATTATTTTTAAATTTTGTAATATATGTTGATTCAAATATAATAATAATAATTTATAAAAATAGTTCTAACAAAAGTATGAAGAAATTATATTATAATTATTATTATAATTTTTTCATACCCTAAATTTTATGTCATAATTATAAATATCTACATAAAATTAACATGTTATTATTATTTTCATAAAACTGATATATTATATACATAATCATTTTAACTTATCTTGTAATAAAAAGATTTAATTTATACATCTTCTTGCTTATCATAAAATATAAAATTTAGTAAATAAAATAAGCTTAAGAAAAATCATAAATGCACGTAGAAAATAAGAAGATATTAATGAAATTTTGTAACTTATTAGGAGAATGAATGAGAGAGTTTAGAAGATTTTAAACTATGTTACATGACATACCACATATGAGTGAAAATTATATGTTTGACATTGATAAATTAGAAGTTATGAAATTGATGTTAGGAATGAGAAAATGTCTTAAAAAGCTTAATTGTCACAATTCTACATAAATTAGTCAAATTAATATATATATATATATATATATATGTATAGATTTGTTTATGTAACTAATCCAACCACTACCTAACTCACGGTTTTATTACAAAAAGTTTCGTCTCGGTAACCGCTTGGTCTTCACGAGGAGAAAGGGAAACTTCTTGTGGTTATACGTAACTGCCTTTAATTAATGAAATTTGTCATTTGGGTGAGCAAAATAACTTATTTATTGATGGTTAGATTCAAGTAGAATCTATCTATATTTATATTAATTTAGCTAAATTATGTAGAAGTGTGACAAGTAATATTTTAAAATATTTTCTCAGGGTCAATTTCATAACTTCTACCATATCCATGTCGGACAAATAATTCTCACTTATATGCGTCATGCCATGTAACTTCGTTTAAAATATTTCAAACTCTCTTATTTATTCTCCTAATAAGTTACAAAATTTCATTAATTTCTTCTTATTTTCTATGTGCATTTATAATTTTTCTTAAGTTTATTTTATTTACTAAGTTTTATATTTATTGAAAAGCAAGAATATGTATAAATTAAATCTTTTTATTACAACATAATTTAAGATGAAATTAAGGATTATTATGTATATTTTATATCAATTTTATGAAAATAATAATCACATATTAATTGTATGTAGATATTCATAATTATGACATAAAATTTAGGGTATGAAAAAATTAAATAATAACTTTCATATAATTTTTTCATAATTTTCTTACAACTATTTTTATAAAATATTATTTTTATATTCTATTAGAATCAACATATATTACAAAATTTAAAAATAATTTATAATTATATATATATATATATATTCTAATAGTTTGTATTTATTTAAAAATATATGAAAATAATAGATGTCATAAAATTTACTTTAATTTTAATAATTAGCAACATATTTTTAATTGGTTACATTTATTTTTATTATCTCCTAATTTATTTTCAAATATTTTTATAAAATATAAATAATTGTTATATTGTATAATATTTTAAAAATAATAATAAGTTTAACATTTTTTCATAAATATAATTAATTTTTATTTTGTGTAATTAAATTAATATTAATTAAATGTACTTTAATAAAGTGTAAATAATCATGTTATATATATATATTTATGTTTATTTAAAAAAATATTAATAATTTATAAAATAATTATTATATTGCGCAAAACGCGAATCCGTTTTCTAGTTTGATATTTAGGTACGATTTGATTTTTATATACATAGGAACTAGTTAATGTAATTTTGAATAATAATAATAATAGGGTAATTGGAATCCGATTAAAATTCAATAATTATCTAAAAACTAAATATTTACAAGTCATAAATAATATTTGATTAATTTTGTTTTTTGTTTTTTTATATTATTAATTTTATGTTTAGTCATTGTATTTTTTTTTTGGTAAAAAAATCGCATAACTTCTTATTAAAGACTAACAAACGTGATCAATGTGATCACAGAGGTTCATTATTACAATCAATTTCTAAGATACTTCTAAGTTGGGGTACGTGAGGGTTCCACAACCCAATTATCAAAACATACACCCAATCTAGCTTGTTTGGCTAACCAATTTACGATGTCATTTGCTAAACGCGGGATTGCCTTCCACTCGACGCTTCAAATCTTTTGTGCCATAACCTTGATGTTCTCGCAAATGACTTCAAGCCTCCAATAGTTATTCATTCCTTGAATTTGCTCGACGACCTTCAAGGAATCCGTTTCCAATTCGATCTTCTGCCATCCTCTTTCGACCACCAACTTGACCCTTTTTAATACCGCTTGGGCTTCTAGGCTTTCCACATTGTCGCTCCATGACCCCCGATTCAGTCCTCCAATGAGTTGACCTCCTTCATCTCGAGCCACTACACTAATGCCTTCACGATTTGTTTGTCTGCACCACGACGCATCACAGTTGAGACCGATTACTCCCTCGTCTAATTTTGTCCATCCAGCCACCTATTGTTCTCTTATTGCCGATCTCCTATATGGTTTAGCCCTTGACATTTCTGAATGTGCTCCTTGTATGACGAGGACAGTCTCCATCGGATTTAGTATCTTTCCTTCAAAGGCAGCTTTGCATCAGGTTTTCAAAATGTGCCAACAAGTCCACATGCATAGACTTTGTCGATCCTATCGTATTCTTCCTATTGCGCCCCATTCTGACATTCTTTCTTTGCTCCATACGTTTAGAGGTTCGACCTGATCTTGAGTATACCAGAGTCCCAAGACACAAAACCACACATCTGTCGTCCATCCACACCCGTATATCATATGTTCTCTTGTCTTCCCCGTCCCACAAATAGGATACCCTTCCTCCACGGGCATCCCCCTTAGGTTCTTTTGAACTACAACCGCATTTGAGAGTAAACGCCACATGTAATTTTTATCATTTGGGAGAGTATTTACCTTGGGAGAGTATTTACCTTCCATATCATCCTCAGGTTGTTTTATATGTTTTATAATTATTATATTGAAAATATAATTATAAAAACAAATAAATTCTATAGATTCCGACTAAATATTCGAAACATGTTGGTTAACAATTTTAAAGTAAGTTCTAATTTTAGTATTAACTAAGTTTTGTGTACGAAAATAAAAAATTATTTTATATTATATAGATTTAGAAAGGAAAAGTCTGAAATTTGTCAAACATGTTTGCACAAAGTAGTTTTCCAACCCAAAATATTTTGAATGGTCCAACATGTTTTAAAACCATGGTAATTAATACTCCTGTCAATTTTTTATTAAAATTTCCGTTAAATATTTTACATATTTATAATTTTAACAAAATATTATTCTAAATTTTACAACTAAATCCTACTAACTTACACTAATGTTACAAATAAATTCCAATTCAATTCGAGTCACACCAGGGTCCCTTAGCCTGAGTCTGAAACAAGACCAAGTCGCCAAGGTCGGGGACCTGGTTTGGGCTTGGACCCAGATTAAGGGACCTCAATTGGGGCTCAATTGGAACCCCAATTGGTTTGGAATGAACCTAGTTCAAACCAATTAGGGGTCCAATTGAGCCCACCTTGGGGACCAATTGGTTTGGAATGAACCTAGCTAGTTCAAACCAATCGGGTCCCCCACCTTGGGGAGCTGACCTGGACTTGGACCCAAACCAATGGACCCGATTGATGCTCAATTGTAGCCCCAATCGGTCTGTACGTGGTTTGGTTCAAACCATTTTTGGGATTCAATTGAGCCCCAATCGAGGTCCCCTTGTTTGGGTTCAGACCCATGCCAG
Organism: Chamaenerion angustifolium; assembly: GCA_946814005.1. Taxonomy (NCBI): domain Eukaryota; kingdom Viridiplantae; phylum Streptophyta; class Magnoliopsida; order Myrtales; family Onagraceae; genus Chamaenerion; species Chamaenerion angustifolium. The sequence continues at coordinate 30,372,079 of OX328267.1, read as the reverse complement.
GGGAATCCAGTGTGTCTCAAATCGAGTCAGGACTTATTTGTTATATTAATATAAATTAGTAGGTTTTAGTTGTAATGTTTAGAAAAAAATATTTGGTTAATTTTATAAATATAACCAAATTTATTATCAGAATTAACATAAATACCAATTACCATCGTAACTATACATTAACCATTGTAAAAAATATATATTAATACAATTAAACTTCCATGCTCATCCCTCGCGCCTCTGTTACAACACGGCGAAAAATAGAGCCAAAACTCTTACTAAACCCATCCCAAATATATTAAAGCATTTTCATAGTTTTTCCATTTAAAAATTTATAATTTTACAGGATAACTAAAAGTGCTCAAGATTGTACATGAAACATTCTGCAGGTTCGTACGTATTTGTTCCAACTGTAAGGAATAATAGATCACGCAATCATACTATGTTCCATCTAAACCAGAGGGCACGCTTTGATGCGGAACGAGATGCAAATGACCGGGTTAGCCTTAGCCACGATGAATGAGCAGCACGTGCGGGCGCAAATACGATAACTAGGTTTTGCAGAACATTTTTAATTGTCCGTCAAATGTAAATCGACACGACAGCAGTTAGCACACATATGTCCGCAGAATCGCGTGGTGATGTTTGGATGACGAACGCTGCAGCCGCCACAATTGTCGGCAACACAAATCTAGAAATTCTGAATCTAATCTACTATATCTAAACACAAATAAGGTATTAATTAGATAGCTCTGGATCATTCCGAATCGTTCTGGATTTCTTCGTCGTACCTCTTCCCTTATAATATCACTTCGTTCATCTTCCTCGTTTACCGCACCAAATTCATCGGCATAATTTCAGGCACAAGATGTCGTTGGAAGGATCAACCGCCGCTGCAGCAACTAGCGAGAACTCGCCTTTCCTCAGGGCGCTGTTCTTCGGGATGCTAGCGAGAGAAGAACAAGAACGGAGAATCACACACGCGATTGCTGTCTTCAACCCTACGTCGGGGAGCCTATCGATAATCCACGGCCCTACTAGCCTCGATGCGTTGTTCCAGGCCAAGCCGGGGACGTTTCCGGCCACTAAAGACTCGATCGCCGCCCTCACGTGGAGGAGGACGGAGGAGGAGGACGTCGGCGGAGGCAAAGATTGTGCCATTTGCTTGGAGGAATTTGAGATAGGAGTGGAGGTGAGCGAGATGCCATGTAAGCACTGGTTTCATCGCGGTTGCGTGGAGAGGTGGCTGAGGATCAACGGGTCGTGTCCAGTCTGTAGGTACGCCATGCCGGTGGAGGAGCACGGCGTCGGAGAGAAGAGAGGTGAGGAGGATACAGAGAGGAGAGGGGAGACTCCGGTGACCATTATGTTTACTTTGGTGATCGACGGCAGCAACAGGTGGGGATTTGATGCAGAATCTAGCCGTGGAGTAGCTCCAGGTGCAGAGTTTGCAGACGGTGCTGGTGAATCAGAGGGACCGGCGGGTGACGTGGCATCGTGAGAAAAAAAAGTAAATTATCAAAAAAAAGAAAAAAGACGTGGCATCGTGAGTGAATAATCTTGTTTTCTGGAATGTGGGGGAGATTCATGTGGTCCTTGTAGATATATACTTTGGTGAAAGATTCCCTTTCTTGTTTTGTGTGTTTTCCACTTTTTCCCTACGGCTTTGGTCAACAAAGTCGATCTAAAATGTGTATAGAGGAAGAATTTATGATACATATTTTATGAATTTTATATAGGGAAAATTTTGAAATACTATGATGTTTTTATTTTTAAATTGTACTTGGATGTTTTATTGCCGCAAATAAATACACTTATATGTTCATTTTGTATGTATATTCCATTAAAATTATATGTTAAGTGTTACGTGAAAATTATGCACAACAGTTAATTTCGAACCGTTTTCAAACAATAAAATGGTTCTCCTCCTCTTCAAGTCCAATAACATTTTGAAGACTCTTAACTCCGATCTTCCTCATCCTATTCTATTAACACATCGTCGATTGAGTTATGCTGCTCGCCGATCAAATCTAGACCCATCAACAGAAACGACATCCCTTGAAACAACAAGAAGTATAAATGGACATCATGCGCGGATAACAAGATCCTTGCTGATGCAGTAAGTAAAAGAAACGCCAATGCCAGTTCTTTTATGTAGATTCAGTTTTTCTTCTTCATGGGAGATGCATCTTTCCCTTTATTTTACCTAACATCTCCAAACCCGACTCAGAATGCCTCCTACGTATCTTCTCTTCATGGGAAGACGTACGCTCCCTTTCTGCCAAAGTTAGTAGGTTGGATTCTGATGAACAACCCGTCCTTTTGGTGAGGGCCCACTCGTAGGCATTTCTGAGTTGGAACAGACCTGAAATCATGGCATTGAATGAGTAGCAGATTCCCCAGAGCTCGGCTTCAGGGATGAACATGCTTATGGGAAGGATGATGTAGAAGAGGGTGAATGAGTAGAATGGAAGAATGAGCTTCCTCACTAGGAAGAAGAGAAAAATGAGGTTCACATTCTTCAACTTGGAAATATACAAAGAAATCATACTTTGTTATTTTAACGAAAGAGCTTTTCTAAGAAGGTAAAACATATAATTCATCTTCATGAAAATACCTTGAAGTTATGATGGCGGGAAGGCACAGCCGAAACAGCTGCATCAGATCAGAATGCCATCGGTGTTGTTGCTTCTTATAAGCTTCGTATGATTCAGGCAACTCATAGAGCACTCTGACATCATTGAGAAATATGAACTTCCATCCATTCAAGTGTTCCCTAACAGCAATGTCCATGTCCTCAACAGTTGTCCTCTCGAGCCATCCACCCGAGTCTTCAAGGGCCTTGATTCTCCAAACACCTGTTCTACCATTGAATCAAAAAAATTCATATAATTTGGTCAAACTTTATATATAAATAAATGTTTTAGTTTTTGATAAATTGAAATCGGAGCAGAGGAACCCTAAAGAGAAATTGCCGTAACAGCTAGGGATCATCAAAGTTAATTCCTTCACGACAACTCCTAAATAACTTAATCACTCAAAATAGTCCCCTCGACAAAAAAAACCCCACTTACAATAAATATTAATCTTCCACCTTGAACCCTATCTTCAACACTCCTAATCAAGCTGGAAGATTCAAACTTCATGTAATCTCCCCTATCCTCCAAATATATCCTCATTTCAAGTCTTCCACACAACATGTAATGTTGTTGACTTTCAAGCGCCTTGGTAAATAAGTCAGTCAATTGATCACTTGTTCTTACATGTTTAAGTTGCATAGCATTTTCAAGAAGTTTTTTCTCTAATATAATGACAATCTATCTCTATATGTTTAGTTATTTCATGAAACACATGGTTATTAGCATTTTGTATAGCAACACTATTATCACAATGTAAAACAACCAAATTCTTTTATGGAAAGTTCAATTCCTCCATCAATCCTAGACTATTTCAGATAAAGAAGCAATCATACTTCTATATTCAGATCCAGACGAAAATCTAGAGACTATACTCTGTTTATTTACTTTCTATGATATCAAAGACTTACCCATCATGATGCAAAACATATGACTGATTTTCTAGATTCAATTCAACTAGCCCAATCTGAATCACAATGTGCTACAAGACTCAGTGCAGAATCAAATGACAACAATTGATTTTCTTTTAATGTATCTAATTATTTTCAGCACAACTCCAAGATGTGAAACCTTTGAATCTTGCATGAACTGACTAAGATTTTGCACAACAAATGATATAGCATATCTATTAATGGTCAAGTACATGAGTTTCCCTATCAATCTCCTATAAATGCTAACATCACTTAGGGGTTCATCCTCAATGTTAACATTCAGATGCTCATCATACTTTCTGCTAGTAAATTTTATATTATTTTTCATAGGAGTTCTAATAATTTTTCCACCTGAAAACCCAACATCAGAGATTAATTTTAGAGCATATTTCCTGACAGAGTACAAGGCCTTTGGGGGACCGAGCAATCTGGGGCGAGACGACAACGACGACGACGGCAGAGGCGAGATGACGACGACAGAGGCGAGGGCAACGAACTAAATGTATTAACACCGAGAGAGCTGACAAGGAGAAGAGACTGAAGTGAAAGTATGAAACAACAGACTGAAGATATGAGAAGAAGAAACCTAACGTAAGTATTGTTAGGTTTTAGTACAATTTGGTAATTGGGTCAGTCCTAATCAGACTTTTCGAGAAACATCCCGAGACTAAGACCGAGGCCGACCTTAGAGGAAAAAATCTGCCCGCTCGGTCCTAGTCGGTCTCTGTCTTAGTCGGGCCGATCTTGGGCCAATTTTGTCTGGATTCCGGTCCACCCAGGGTTTTTTGCTCACCCCTAACTAGAAGTAAGGTTTTTATCGGCGAGGAAAAAAATATTGCCGGTAAAAGTTGCCAGCAAAAATGTTTTATCGGAGACTTTGAAAAGTTCGCCGCAAAAAGTTATGTAGCGACCAAATTTGATGATTCACCGGTGAATCCTTACAATTACTGGCGAAGTAATTAAGTTTGTCGGTAAAAGTATGCTTTTACGGACAAGGTTATTTATTTCGTTGGTAATTGTTTTTTTTATATTTAAATTTTTTATTTGGTCATAAAAAAACAATTACCGACGAAGTAATTAAGTTCATTGATAAAAGTATACTTTTACTGGCGGTGTTATTTACTTCACCAGTATTTTTTTTAAATTTTTTTTTTTGTTACAGAAATCAATTATCGGCGAAGTAATTAAATTCACCAGTAAAAGTATGCTTTTACCAGTGAGGTTATTTACTTCACCAGTAATTATTATTTTTTAATATATATATATATATATATATATATATATATATATATATATATATATATATATATATATGTGTGTGTGTGTGTGTGTGTGTGTGTGTGTGTGTATGTGTGTGTTATTTGCTATAAAATTGAATTAGCGGCAAGATTATTATTTTGCCGATAAAAGTTTATTTGGCTAGTGTAAAAAATAACTTGCCGGTAAATACTACTATTACCGGCGTAATGAAACATTCAGCGGTGAAATTGATATAAATCGGGTTCTTCTACTCTTCCTCCCTTACTTACGGTGTGTTTCTTTCACGAAATTCGAAATAAGGAATACATAATAGGGAATAGGAATAGGGAATAAGAAATAGGTGATAAGAATATGTAGTTGTTTCTTTGGTGGAATCAAATATGGAATAAGGAATTATGTTGTTTCTTTGGTGGAATTGTATATGGAAATGGAATGAAATGTGGCAAAATATCTTAATTCTCCCAAATCTTTCATTTTAAAACTTGATTCTAACACATGTTTTAATTCATAAATTAATTTGGTACTATTCCCATAAATGAGTAAATCATTAACATACACAAGAAGCTCAAAACATTGATCCCCATCATGCTTGGTAAACAAAGAGTAGTCAAATTTGGATTGAATATAACCAACCTTAATAAGAGCATCACACAACTTAATATTTTGCTGTCTACTAGCTTGTTTCAACCCATATAAAGATTTTCGTAATTTGCAAACAAGATCATCTTTTCTTTTATCAATAAATCCTTCAGGAACATGCACATAAACTTCTTCATCTACATCCCTTTGTAAAATGGCATTGTAAATATCCATTTAATAAATGGACCACTTATAAATTGAGGCTAGAGCCAACACAATCCTAACATCATATGAAAAAGGTTCAAAATATGAAAAAGGTTCAAAATAATTTATTCCATACTTCTGATTATACACTAATCCTGCTTTAAATTTACTCAGGGTCCCATCATATATGTTCTTAAGCTTATAAACTCATTTACAACCAATTACAAACTTACGTGGTGAGAGTGGAACCAACTCCCATGTCTGATTTTCTTCATGGGCCAAAGTTTCCTCCTCCATATTACTTGTTTTCATACCCTATCTTTCAGAACCTCACTGAAACGTTCAGGTTCAACAAACTTAGAAACTGAACTCAGATACACTTGATAAGCATCAGATAATCCATCACAAGAAATATATATGTTAATAGAATAAGTGCACGATGCATTTGAAACCTCATAATCCTTCATCCATATAGGAGGCTTAATGACTCTTCGAGACATATTTAATGTGAGTCTAGTAGTCTCCTGTGTGATAGGAGCAATATTCCCATCAGAGTCATCACAAGACTCATCATCTGGTATGTTTCCATCAGAGTCAACAAATGACTCATCATGTGGAACTCTTGCGCTGACATCAATGTTGTTCTCATCAGTATTTACATCCTTTGGGATGGTCACATCATGGGAGTAGAACTCTGTATGGTACTCAAAAAATATGGGTAGCTGATCAGATTTACCATTCTCGAAAATGATTTTTTCTTTCATTAAACTGGACATCTCTGCTAACAAAATACTTCTTTTCGATCAAGTCATAAAGTTTATATCCCTTTTGAGTCTCAGAGTATCCCATCAAAACATATGGAATTGTCGTGGAGGCAAGCTTGTCATCTACCACCATATTTTTAGCATAACATAGGCACCCAAAGACCCTCAAGTGAATAATCATAAGTTTTCTCTTACTTAAAACCTCAAGTGGGAATTTTCCTCCTAGCAACTTAGATGACATCAAATTGATTAAATAACATGCAGTAAGGATACAATCTCCCCAGAAACATTTGGAAGTGAAGCCTGCATTTTTAGGGGTCTGGTCACTTCTAAAAGGTGTGTATGTTTTCTTTCAACTCTTTCATTATGTTGGGGTGTATAAAGGCAACTACTTTGGTGAATAATGTCATTTTCCTGAAAAAGAGTATTCACAGGTTCATTGAAGAACTCCTTACCATTATTTGATCTAAAACATTTATTTTTCTTCCCAAACTGGGTTTCAGTCATGGCAATATAACATTTCATAACAACAATAACATTAAATTTAAATTGCATCAAATGGATCCAAGTAACTGTCGAAAAATCATCCACCAACGTTAGAAAAAAAAACGTTTATTATCATGTGTAGGGGTATGAATCATGATAAGGTCCCCATACATCAGTATGTAAGAGATCGAATATAGAATTTGCTCTTGAATGAGAAATAGGGAAAGAGTTTCTTATAATCTTAGCCTTAGGACATATAGGACAATCCCCTACATCATAGGTTCTATTCTTAGATAAATTCAGGGAATCAATATGCTCTAAGGCTTTCAAGGAAACATGACCAAGACGCATATTCCCGACAACATGACATTGCCAACAACGGAAGGAAATATAGTGGACCCAACATTATTATATGGAGTTCTAATGAAATACAGTAATGAATCCTCCTTACCAGTCCTCAAGACCTTCCATTTTGATAAGTTCCTAGGATAACAAGATTAGAATAAAAAGTCACACAACAATTCAATTCTTTAGTAAGTTTAGAAACAGACAACATGTTGTACTTAAAATCATGAAGATATAGCACATTCATCTACCTTTTGTCTGTATTGAAAAAAGGTTCCCAACACCATGCACACATGAATATCCCCCATTACGTAATTGAACTTTAGTTCCAGGAACAAACTTATTCTCACACGACCAATCATTTATGTTGGTCATGTGATATGTTGCTCTAGTATCTAAAATCTAACAGTTATCATCATAAGAAGTAGTAGAGTTAAGGGTTATACCAGTAGTGTTTGCACGATGATCCTCGGGAGGGGCAACACCTACTGTTGTGGCATTGCTTCCATCCTATCCCATGGTCGGCAAGAGCTTCTCAAACTATTCACGTGTTTGAGTGACAACACCTTGCAATCCAGAGCTCATAGAAACATCATTAGTAAAACCTTTTGAAAAAACATAACTAACATCACCCGTCTAAGAAGAGGTAATATTTGCTTTCACATTAATCCCTTCTGCATTCAGATATTCCTTGTACTTAAAACAATTGTCCTTTCCATGTCCCTTATTTTTACAAAAGTCACATCCTCTGGCAAAACATTGCTCGATACTATGCCCTTTCATGACAATGAGTGCATACCAAATTCTGGTTTCCCTTGGGTTTATTAGTATTCAGAGACATATTCATAGAACTAGAATCAAGAGTTGCATTCATAGTAGATGTAATACCTCATTGACTCTCTTCTTGCATTACAAGGTTCTAGGTCTGATTCACAGAGGGTAGTGGGTTCCAAAGAAGCAAATGGTTAATCACTCCAGAATAGTTTTCATTTAACCCCATTAAAAACTGAAAGAGACGTTGGTTTTCTTTATGCTGAATGTGTTTCTTAAATTCCTCTTCCTCAATATGAGGTAGAGCACATGCAACATCATAATCTGCCCAGAGGAGTCTCAATTTTGTAAAAAACTTGGAGATCGAATCAAGACTCTGACGAGTCAACACAATCTCCATATGCAATTGGTATGTCCTAGGTTCACTAACCTAATCAAATCTTTCCTTAAGGTCTTCCCAGACAATAAATGCATCCTCAATATACATGAGACCACTACCAAGATCTTTCGAAATCGAATTCATAATCTAACCTAGGACTACAACATTGCATCGATCCCACAAATGATGAAAAACATGATCATATTTTTCACGCATGCAAGTACTAGTGATAAACCCTAATTTGTTTATTTTTAACAAGGTAAATTAGATAACATGACTCCACATGGCATAGTTTTCGGAACCAGTTAAGGTAATGGAAGTCATGCTTAAGCCTGGATTATCACTTGCAATTAAGTAAAGAGGGTGGTGCGAGTCTACCGTAGCCATGACATCATGGCCAACCTCATCAGTGGCATATTTCACTGCCTCTTTGATAGGTTTCTCCTCAGCCATGCAAAAGAATGGAAAACAACCAGAGTAGATCAATACATTCGTGGATGGTTCAGACGAATCACGATCAAGATGATCTTGAAAGAAACGAAATCGCGAAACGGAACGACATATCGAGATCGAAACACCGATAGGGACAAGATCCTGATTAAGGACAGGAAGTGAGAAGACCAGAGACGAAAATCTCGTAAGAGCTCTGATACTAGGCACAAAGCCATTCACGGTCCAGGGAAGGGGACAATTGCCCCTGACTTTTAAAAGATTCAGTAATACCCTATAGATTTTTTTTATAATTTATAAATTTGCCCCCACAAAAAGCATAGAACTGAAGCACGGAAATGGAAAATCAAAGTACAGAGCAACAAAAGTTACAGAAGAACAAAATAAACTTACACTAATTTAGAAAGTCAATCGTTACATATTCTAATCTACCATACACAATCACACAATTTGGGAAATGGTAAATCTACAAGAAAAAAGTTGTATGATGACATGCACACATCACATTCAAAAATATATTCTCGTAAAGCTTAGAAGTAAGAAACAAACTCTATTCTTCCAGTTTTAGATTCTATCAAATATCACATTTCAATTCCAAAATCGTCGAAATCAATATGAAATGTACTTTTTTTTTCTTGATCGGTTCATATAGTCGTTACTTTGTAGAAAAATTGTTTTTGTTAGTGACATAAATTAGATTAAAAAAAAAAAAGAGCTGCAATAGTGTAGAAGAGAAAAATCGCTTCGAGGCTAAGAAGTAGGAAGAGAATCGATTGGTTGATTATCCCTTCAAAGTTAATTGGGAAAAGTATGAAATTGCACCCGGATGTTTGCCAGAATTGGTAACTGCACCCATGATGTTTGTTCTTACACCCATATGTTTACACTTGTTTGTAATTGAGCCTTTCCATCCATGGCTGACAGTAACCGTTATATCTGACCTGGTATACCGAAAATACCCCCAGCCTTATTAATGAATTGGCAAAGCCAGTTCTAATTTCATATCAGCCAACTCTTCCCATTTTACTTCTCACACACCGCGTCTTTGAAGCTCCCAGGTCTGAATCAGCTCGTTTGTACATCATGGGTGGTAAGTATGATGAATGCTCTTCTCGTTCTTCTTCCTCTTGGGCATCGAAGCCGAACATGACATCCATGGAACCCATGTGCTACTGCCAACTCCAATGTCGTGCGACAACAGCGTGGACGAATAAAAATTTCGGTCGGGTGTTCTTTGCATGTCCAAGATACCAGGTAATGAAGCCAATTTCTTGTGTTAATTGCGGTTATATGACCGATTGGTCTACGGTGAACCAATTTGGTATTTTCTGAAACCCTAATTTCTTGTTACTACTATGAAGCCATCAAGTTCTTTGAAGAGAAGTTGCGATTTATTTGCTTGGGCAGATCCACCTATGCGTGTGTATGGAAGGAGAGCCATGACCAAGTTTATGTCAAAGGAATCCGAACTCAACAACCAAATTTATGTGTTACGTAGCAGAAATCAGCAACATCTGTGTGTTATAGTGTTCTTAGTTTTCGTTGTTGCTGGACTTCTGTTGAAGATGTAGCTGTGTTTAAAACTTTTGTTTTATAGTGTGTACGTTATGTACGTTGTCATTCAGTTGTACTTGATGAATGTTTAATGAAGACATTGTGGACCCATAAGTTGTGTACGTTGTTATTCAGTTGTACCTTATGTTTGTTGTAGTGTTTGGTTTTCCACCTGTTAAACGCAAAAATTGGTAAACGCACCCATATGTATTGACATACAGCATACAAACCAACTGTTATCCAACAGAACACAAACCAATAGAATGCCAACAAACCTGTTTTAACCTAATATCCAACAGAACACAAACCAACAAAACACACAATCCAACAGAACACAAACAACCCTGTTTTAACACAAACGAAGGTTCCACGGACCTAATATCCAACACAACAAGATAGTATCCGACACAACTGTTCAACCAACCTAATATCCCACAAAATGTAGTCACCCAACCTAACAAACCAAAATATCACTGCAACATCAGCGCACCGAACATACTACAAAATATCAGTGCACCTAACAAACATACTATCACTGAGTAGATCGTCGCCCAAACCGGGGTGAAGTGCGAGTACCCTGAACTGGTGTCTTCTTCCTTGTTTTACCCGTTTTAAGTGGTTGGGGAGATAAGACTAGTGCCCGACATACAATGCCAACTGCAGACTTCCATCTTGCTTCACCAACATCTCAGTAACGTCTTCGTTACTCTTCACAACATTCAAATCTGATTTCACATCTCCATTAGGAGGGAGATAGAAAATACAACCCCCGGGGACTAAGCCGTAATACTCCATGAACACTTCGACTGTCTCATAACTTAGTATATCCCTCCGTAAAACAGTAACTTCGGACTTCCCAACCCAATTTCCATCAGTAAAAACACCGTCGTAGTGAATCGTCAAGTCGTAACTTTGGTTGTCCATTGGTTATCCTAAAAAAACAGATCAACAGAAATGGAATCAGCCGTGTGAAATGAACAACAATGAATACAACTGAAATGAACAGCAATGAACAGATATGAAATGAAATCAACGAACTCAAATGACAGCTGTGTTCGTTTTGTAGGTGTCAAGACATACAATCTGCAGATTCTGTTTCTCTAGCTAGTTTAGGCGAAATAAACATGTTGTTCAAGAATAAATATGCAGGGACATGAAAGCTACACTAATCAGGAGAAATAAACATTCTGTTTCTCTACACTAATCAGACCAGAAGCTACCAAAATCAAGGATTGGAAAAGAAAAATCACGGTTGCCACGATTCTGTCCAGAACATGCTGTCACGATTCTGTCCAGAAAATGAAAAATCACAGCTTTACATGAATTTCAGCAGAACGAAATACAGAACCCACAAATACAGAAATACAGAACCCACAAATACAGAACGACATACACGATTCAGCAGAACGAAATCGATTCAACAGAACCCACAAATACAGAAAGCGACTACATCAAATAATACTCACAAAGAGCGCGCGAATGACCGGTGGACTTCAAGCGCCGTTCACTTCAAGCAGCAGTTCAAACAGATTCAAGCAGCAGTTCAAACCGAGTCAAGCAGTAGTGGACGAAAAACCGATTCAAGCAGCACTTCAATTCAAGCGCGTGGGAGGAGTAGAGAAATTAGGTTTTGCTGGAGAGTTTAGGTAGCCTTCAGAGTAACTTCGGTATTATGAAACTGAAACAAAGATGATGGTTTGCCATAGGGGTAAATTGGTCATTTTACATGACATCGTTTCAAATGTAACGACAACACGTGCCCTTCACGTGAGACTTAACGGGATTTTTTAACGTTGGGTGCAATGACCAACAAAATGTAACATACGGGTGTAAGTAATTACGGCAAAAAACATATAGGTCCAATGACAAAAAATTGCAAACATCCGGGTGCAATTTCATACTTTTCCCAAGTTAATTGCTTGTGTTCAAGGTTGTTGCTCCTTCAATCTTTTATCTTCTAAATGTTTCTGTGTGCGTGAAGAAAAACTATTAGGGTTAGATGGTTAGTTAAAAGTTGATTTAAAAAGTTGTTGGGCTAATTGTGCTAAAATTTGTGGTATAATCCTTGGGTTGGGCTATGATATAATTCATAAAAGCTATGAGAATTGGTTATTATAATGGGTAGTCGTGTATATCCTGGTTAATTTTAGGCTAAAAACCTAAGTTAAATTATTTATTATGTATCATTTAATATAATTAATTTGTACTAAAAATTATTATATATTTTGTCAGCTGACTTGATATCCTGACTTCGTCCTTGTTTGATACCATGATAAAATCGGAGTCGAAACATAAGAACTCTAGAGGGAAATTGATGCGACAGTTGGGGATCATCGGAATTAATTCCTTCAATTGGTAATTCTTTCCCTTAAATACTAAACCTTAGAGAAATAATTGTACTTTACATCCTCAACTAATATCTGAATACAAGATAACTCTTAAATAACTGAATCAGTCAAAATAGACCCTCAACAAATAATAACAGAATAAACAACCACAGTAAAAATTAATCTTCCAGATTTAACTCTATCTTCAACACTTTTCACCTTTCTAATACATTAAATTATCTGGACCTTATATGAGGAATCAAACTTTACATGGATACCAAGATGTTCGGCCGAAAGCGGACCTGGTTGTGTTGGGCTAATTGCCACCACAATCAGACAACATGAAAATTGAAAGACTGAATATTTTTATTTAAAAACAATATAATAAGAACTTTCATCCATATATAATCTGGGAAGAAAACATAAGTTAGGCGACGACCAATTTTTTGGATGGCATATGAGTATACCACATGTCACGTCGTGAAGGTGTTTCATGGTCTTGTCTGACAACACGAGTCACTAGGAGGATAAATGATCCTCCTTAAAAGGAAAATAAATCTCAGCCACCAGTATAGATAGAATCTAACTCTCAAAATGATTCTCTTCCCATTTGCAGTCAGTGCGACTTACTTACTGTCCATCTCCTTTTTATTATTATTATTATTTTTGGTATATTCTGTATTTATTTGATGAGATCGTATCTTGTTGTTTTTTAACATGTGGTTGAAATCTGTTGTCATACCACACCAAAGATCTCACGACTACAAGTGATAAAATCAGTATTGGAATGCAGTAAATAGGATTATCAACATTAAAATTGTAACTACCAATAAAAAACATTAAAATTGTAATTTTGGATAGAGAGAAAATAAGTTTTATTTGGGGTTATTTATATTTATTAAGTTAATTTTTATTTAAATTAATTATTTAATTATTTATAGTTAAAAGTTAAAACGGTAAAGATAAGAAGTGTAAGGGCATAACATCGGAGCAAGTTGTAAATATGTTCAAGTTCCATATGTATTTCAGTTCTAATGTGGGCGAGGATATTCAAAAGAAATCGAAGTAGCTAATGGAAGTGAAAGGGGTTCCTAACCCAAGAAAGTACCTATGGCTACCCTGGGGAAGACAAAAAAAGCGTGGAATGACTCAACCGTTAAGTGGTCTGGATGCCAAAACCGTCGAGGCCTCAGCGCTAAACCTAGAATTAGGTTAATTGTGGAGTGAATTTGGACCTTACTGAGATTGAGTCGGATACATTGGATGTGATTGAACAACTACGAGGCAATGAGCATATATGTTGGGTGTGAATTTCCCTAATGCTGATTTGACAGTGATTTGAATGTCAATTGATTGGTGACCGCAAGCCTTCGCCGGAGCTCCGATAAACTTGGAAGAAGGGGAGCGCAACAAAGGAGGTGCCTCTGGATTCCACTCCGATGCTTAAATGAGTATACTGTGTATATGAACTCAAAACGTAATGTAACGTATGTAAAACAATAATATTTATAGAGATGGAAGACTAAACCGTTTTAGGCAAGTAAATATCTTTGTAAATATTGTGCCGTTGGAGATAAGGATAGCAGATATTACAGTTATCACGTAATATTGCAGTTACCTTATATGATCTTTGTAGAATATGTGCCCGATATACGCGGGATATCGTGACTATATATTCGGTGTCGGTTGTGTGACCAAAGTTGAGATGTTTGACTCTCTTGGCGAGCGCTCCCATGATGAGCAATAGGAGGCTTTGGCCTTGGCCGATGACGACCTGTAATAGGGCTTTGACGTCCACTTTAATTTTGGGTTTGGTGCTGAACCGCTTTATGGGTGTCAGCTTACCCTTATTGTGGACCGACCCAGTTCTAAATGATTTGAGTTTTACCCATTTAAAAAGTTATTGGGACTTTGAGGGCTTACCCGTATTGGGCTGCCACTATCGACACCCAACATTTGCCCCCGAAACTTGAGTGATAGAGGGTTTGAGATAGTGACTTCTTGGTTGGACCCTTGATGTCCTTGACTTCTATTTGTGCCTTTCGATGCTCCGTATCCTTTGGCGAACGACTTTGGTTGCTAGAGTTTTTGGAATGTTGATCTCTTACCCTATTAGGCGAACACTTTGGGTTGCCAGGGTTTATGACTGCTCATTCATCACTCTTTGGGCGAACGCTACCGTTGCTAGGGTCTTAGGAGATGTTTGTTATAGCTCTTGACGATCACCTTTATTTGTAAGGTTTTGAGCATTTAATGGATGCATTGTTTGGCGAGATGTCGAGAGGACGTTCGATGAATACCCGTCGCTTTGACTTCCGTAATAGGGGGTATGCTGACAGTTTTTTGTACCGTTTCAACCCTTTGTCCCCCCCAATGTAACCCTTTGGGTTCTGACATTGCTTCGATTTTACCCCAAAGGGGGCGTAATTATTGCCTGATTTGTTTCTGGACATAACCGTCCGGTTTCCCCACTTTTGGCTATAATTAGCTAAACTTTTGCACTTAGCCCTTTACGCGTTCAAGCTATCTTATTCTTAGAGTTCAAGTGCTCATTTATGTGCCTTAATCATTTGTTCGAGCTTTTTCTTTAGGACCTTTTAGTCACGGTAAAAATCTTCTTTTTACTACCATGGCTGGCAACAAGAATCAATCTTCTGGCGGGAGTTCGTCTTCCAAACCTTCTCCTGCCCATTCTACTTCTGGGCAGAAAGTTACTGCTAGGGTTTCCAATGTCCGTCTTACTATTAGAGATGCTTCCACCCCGGTGCAGGACCAAAAAGTCTCTGTGCTGACACCAACCTCTAGAAGTTAGGTTGTCGCGCCGATTGTGGTGGATGTGCATGAGACCAACGTTCTGGATTTTTCTCCGACATGTAATCTCTTGCCATTTCTGCTTCTTTTTAGGTGGTAGAGCTTCCTAGTATTGTTCTTGCCATGCCATGATGTTTTTCTTAGATATTAAGCCCAATGAGTTGAGGTCAACTCAGTTTAAGGTCGTGGTCGCCTTGATAGGTTTAGGAGAAGCAGACACACCTAGGTATCCGGGCCAAGGGTTGCATTACGCATGCTAAGGAGAGGTTTACGTTTATGCGACCCAGATTGATAATGAGTTACATTTTCCTCTTTGCGACGACCTGAAGGCTCTTTGTTGCTATTACGGGATAGGTCTCACACAACTGGTACCCAACACCATTCAGATGTGAGTTGAGTTTAAATTTATGTGCTTACGTCAAGGATGGACGTATTCACTTTGCTTGTTCTGATGTTTTTATCGGTTGACTGCCGGGGCTAACCACCTTCATCATTTCCAAACTCGATGACCGAAGTTTGAGGAATGGAGGGGCCATACATGGAACTGGAATGTCCACTTTCAATTGGTGAATTACTTCCGCGCTACAAACTCCAACTACAAGATGTATTATTTCTTCTGTAAGGGTAGTGTGCCTTGGGAGATTTTTCAGCCGGATCAGGATATTACTCTGAGCTTTGGCGAGTAGTCGGGGAGTGACCGGAATGCCATTGATGACTTTTTGCGACTTCATAAGCAACCAGACTTCTGTTCAGAGTCCATGCTTAGGCTGGCAGGCATTCATCAGTCTGTGCCAGTCTCTATTGATTGGGTGGTTTTCTGAACATTTTCCTTTTTTGGCTTTTGTGTTGTAGGCGCTCGGGGTACTAAACTTCTCAGTCTCTTTCCAACCAGACTAAGCAGGATTGTCTGCTGCCCAGGCGACTTTGAGTCCATCTCCTTCTCCTTCTAGGCGCGCGACCAAGCGTAGGCATGAGAATGAACATTATGGGTCTGCCTCTGGCGATCGCCCAAGAGGTATTATTCAAGATATAACCTCTACCTTCTCTTATTATGATTTGCCTTTAGGTTTAATACCATCCTTGCTTGTTTTCAGAGAATGTCATAGCTGAGGCGGCTTCTGCTTCTGCTCCAGCAAAGAGGGCGAAGAGTTCTGGCGAAGAGCATCCTACCGCTGACGGGGGATCTTCTGCTCCCCAGAGCGAGGTTCCTGTCTCCGATCGTTCTGTTCCCAACTCCTCTAGGGGAGTTGGGGCTCGAAAGAGGGTCCTGACCTGGGGTGTCGCAACTGGCACTTCGCAGTCTCCCTTTGCTGGGAAGTACTATAATTTGGTGGCTCTTATCCAGCCACCAAAGGTGGCAGATCCGAGGGGTCTCTAGGCCCATTGCCACAGTTTCCGGAAGGTGGAGATTTATGATAAAACGATGTTGTGGGGTAACTTAGGCCTTTGCATGCATCTGCTAAATGGAATCCTTCATCCTCAGGAACGAGTGGAGTTCCCTTAAGATTTGAACGACATCGAGGTCGTGATGAGGTCGCATTTCGAGCACCTCACTTTGGTAAGTTCCTTTATCCTCTTTATTCCTGTATATACTTCCATTTTTTCATTTCATTGCTCACTCTTTTGTAACTCACTGATCTCTCTTAACTTTATCCCATTTTTTCCTGTTGTTAGCTCGTCCGCGAGGAGACGACAATTAGGCGGATTGTAGGGGAGCTCACCGATAAGCAGGTCGATCTAATTATCGAGCTGGAGCAGTTTCAGAGGTTGGGGTATACTCCAGAAAAGGTGGAGGACTTGAAAAGGAAGGCAGTGGCGTCCACTGAGCTTGTGGAGCAGGCGAGAGTCTGCGGAGAGGGAGAAAGAGTTGCTCCCCTCGATTAAGATGAGGGAGGATCAGGTGGCGCTCGTCGAGGACAACAGGAGGCGGAGATCACTCGCCTTCAGGGCGAGGTAA
Organism: Chamaenerion angustifolium; assembly: GCA_946814005.1. Lineage (NCBI taxonomy): Eukaryota > Viridiplantae > Streptophyta > Magnoliopsida > Myrtales > Onagraceae > Chamaenerion > Chamaenerion angustifolium. The sequence goes on along the minus strand of OX328267.1, from coordinate 30,354,636 downwards.
AGGAGGCTTGGTCTCAGAGGGATGCTCGAGGGATGAGAAAGAGCAGCTTGAGCTGAATCTGAAGGCTATCCCATCCCCCAGAGCATGGTCGATGACTTTAAGAAGTCTGAGGAGTTCTCCGACTGCGTCTTGGAGGTGATGAAGGTTGAGGTAGCTGCCTATCTCCAGGTCTTGATCGATGAGATCCAGGGGATAGACCCCAACTTTCCTATTCGGGAGGTGAAGTCTCTTCAGGACTGCATTGAGAGTGGCTACACCAAGGGAGCTCCTTCTGCCGCTGTTGGCGAGGAGGCTGCCCCCGGGGTCGAGAAGGAGACTGCAGCCCCTGGTGAACCCATACCATGATGCTCTAGACCCCAGGTGACCAATTTGATGCAGACCTTCACGTCGAATGAGTCTGTTCGTGTTACGAAGGATTACAACCTTGCAAAGTCACCTAACCTCCTTATGCTTTTGATCTTCCTTCTTTTGTATATTGATGAGAGTTTGTTTGTTGTCCTGATTGTTGACTCGAATATTTCCTTGAATATAATGAACGCCTTTTGTTTTGTAAGCCTTGATTTTTGTTTTACTTCTAATATACTTGGTTGTTCTTTAGCTATCTATCTTGTTCGAAAACTTTAAGAAGTTTTACCATATTTGTTTTCAACTTCGCTTTAGCTTTTGTAGAATAGTCTCGCCTTAAAGGGTCTTGGACCTGTCTTTGGAGGAAACGTTACCCTTTAGAGGTTATTTTCTCTCCTTTAGGCTTTGGAGGAAGGATCGTGACCTTTTATCAGATCATTCATTCCTTTTGCCAAGTTTCTTAAGAGAACGGTTACCTAAGGATTATGCCTTTAAGGAAACTGTCATGAATTCGTTCGCCTTTTAAGATTTTGGTCCTTAGATTCGTTCGCCTAGTCGTGGGAAACTGTTACCTAATATTAACTTTCCTTTTAGGAAGCTGTTACCTCTGATTCGTTCGCCTTTTTTTGGTGAACTGTTACCCAATATTCGCTCGCCTTTTAGGAAGCTGTTACCTTAGATTCGTTCACCTACTTTGCTTTCCAGAGGAACTGTTACCTTATATTCGCTCGCCTTTTAGGAAGTTGTTACCTAAGATTCGTTCGCTCTCTTAAGATTTTCTTTGGAGAGTCTGTTACCTTATTGGTTCATCCGCTCTATTGTGCCTGACTTGTAAGAGAACTGTTACCCTTGATGTGGGTTCGTTCGCCTTTTATATCAGTTTTTTATTCTGCCTAACTTTAAGGGAACTGTTACCTTGATGGTTCGTTCGCCTTTTAGTATAGGTCTTTCGCCTACCTGTAAGGGAACTGTTACCTTGACAGTTTGTTTGCCTTTTAGTGTAGGTATTTCGCCTACCGGTAAGGGAACTGTTACCTCGAGGGTTCGTTCGCCTTTTAGTGTAGGTCTTTGTTTTGTCTAACTTTAAGGGAACTGTTACATCGATGGTTCGTTCACCTTTTAGTGTAGGTCTTTGTTTTGTCTAGTTTGGGGGTAACTATTACCTTGATGGTTCGTTCACACGTCATCTTATGGGTAGGCACCGCTATTTCGGCGGGTGCTATTGTTTCGGATCCGTACACCAGACTAAATGGTATTTCCCTAGTTGCTACTTTGGGTGTCATTTTGATAGCTCACAACACATTGTCTAGCTCATCTACTCAGTTTCGTTTGAAGATTTGAACTCGCTTTTTGAGTCCTGCCAAGACAACTTTATTGGCTGATTCAGCCTGTCCATTGGTTTGAGGATGGTGTACCGAGCTTAATATGTAATCAATATGGTACTCTTTGAAGAGCCATTTGAGTTATTTTCCCACGAATTGTGGGCCATTGTTGCTTATGAGTATTTTGGGGACGCCAAATCGCGAAAATATGTTGATCTTTAGGAATTTGATCACTTGAAATTCAGTTGTAGAGGTCAATGCTTTAGCCTCTATCCACTTGGAAAAATAATAGATGACCACGATAATGTGGGTTCTTTGCCCAGTGCTTATGGGAAAGGGCCGCAAAATGTCTATTCCCCATTGGGCGAAAAGCCAGGCGTCTACGATTGGGGATAGCAATGTCGGTGGTCGACCATATCTTGGTGCGAACTGTTGACAAGTTTCACATATCTTTGTTAATTCTAGCGCATCTTTACTCAAGGTTGGACAGTAATAACCTAATATGAAGATTTTGCGCGCCAGTGAGCGTGCACCTTCATGGCATGCGACAACTCCTTCGTGAGTTTCACGCAGAACTCTTTCTGTCTCAAGATGGGAAATGCATTTCAGATAGGGAGTTGAGTATCCTTGCCTATAGAGATCCCCATCTATGAGAAGATAGTTTGCGGCTAGACGGCTTATTTTTGTGGTCTCGCGGCAGGGTTCCTTCTTTTAGAAAGTTCTGGAATGGGGTCATCCAGTTATCCTGCTCTTGGACATTGAAGACTTCTGCTCGATTTTCAAGGACCGAGTATAATGCTTGTTCAAGGAATTGTACATCATGTATTCTTGTTCCTCCTAACCCCAGCTTACTTAGGGAGTCGGCTAGTTGGTTGCCTTGGCGAGGAATGGACTCAATCGCGAAAGTTGAAATTTCGGCGATGAGTTTTTTGGTAATATCGAGGTACTTTTTCATTTCCCTCCTTTGCTTCATAGTTTCCATTGATTTGGTTGACAATTATCTCTAAATAGATTTTTCCCTTTAGTGACGTTATACTCATTCCCTTAGCGAGTTGCAGTCTAGTGATAAGTGTTTCATACTCGACCTCAATAGTGGTCGCTTTGAATGTGAGGGCGATCACATATTTTAAGGGCTCGCCTTGAGGGGGATGAGAAATAATCCTGCTCCGAGCCTTCTTTTGAAGAGGATCCATCAGTATAGAGTTTCCAGCTTTTGCCCATGTCTTATGGTTGTTCTTGCCGTTTTTCCGCTTCTGTGAGACTATTGCTACTATTTTCCACTATAAAATCTTCCAAGGCTTGACCTTTGATGACCGTTTTCGACGCAAATTTGATCTTGAATTCGCTCAGCTAAATCGCCCATTTGACCATCCTTCCTGAAGAGTCTGGCTTCATCAGGAAATGTTTGAGGGGCTTGTTGGTGAGGATTGTTATGGCGTGGGCGTGGAAGTATGGTCTCAACTTTCGAGCAACAATAACTAAGGCATAAAGATACTTTTCAATCTCAATATATTTTATTTAAGCAAATTAAATAAGGGTTAATTACCAAAAAACAAACCCAACTTTGGACCAAAACCAGAAAACAAACCGAACTTTTTTTTTTTCTTCCAAAAGCCAAACCGAAGATTATGAAATGAGCAATTAGGAAACCCGAACCAAACAGACGTTAATTTCGACGGAAATTGTAACAGTTTTGGAGTCGAAATTGGATATGACGGTTATGCCCTTAAGATTGAAGATTTGAAGTTGTTCTTCAAATTAGGGTTCCCTCTTCTCTCCCAAATCGACAATTCATACCGATTTTATTGTTTCCTCGAAAAATTGGAACCCCGAACTGCAGCAATTCACCCCGAATTGCATCAATTCACCCCGAATTGCAGCAATTCATACCGATTTCATGTAATTGGCCAACTTGGAAAGCTCGGAATCGCTTCGCTTCGAACCGCAGCAACGAGCAGACCTTCGAGGGAGACTTCGACCTTCGCAGGAGTCGGGCAAACATTCGCCGGAGTCGGGCACACCTTCGCTGGGAAGGTTCAATAGGTTGAAGAGGGAAAATTAACAAGTCGGTTGTAAGGGCAGAACCGTCTTTTTTAATTTCGAATCCAAACTGTTAACATTTCCGTCGACAATTAACGGCTGTTTGGGTCGGGTTTCCTAATTGCTCATTTCGTAATCTTCGGTTTGGCTTTTGGAAAAAAAAAAAATTCGGTTTGTTTTTTGGTTTTGGTCCAAAGTTGGGTTTGTTTTTTGGTAATTAACCCATTAAATAAATTTGCTTACAAAGTAGACTGGACTCTGCTTACTTCCCTATTCTTTTATTAAAACTGCATTGGCTGCGACTTCACTAATACTTATATATAGAAAGATTGGTTCATTAGGAATGGGATTCGAAGGTCGGGAGTGTCTGCAGGTGCTGCTTAACTGATTAAAGACAGCCTCGCACTCCGGCATCCACTTGAACTTGCGGTTTGCCTTGAGAGTTTTGAAGAACGTGAGGGACCTGTCGTTCGCCCTTGAGAGGAAACGATTGAGCGCGACCAGGCAACCATTCAGACTCTGGACTTCCTAATGGCAATTCAGGGACTTCATTTCTTCTATAGCCTTTAGCTTTTGGGGGTTTGCCTCTATACTTCTCTCGCTGACCATTAAACCCAAGAATTTGCCTGATTTTACTTCACAGGCTTATTTTGTTGGGTTCAGGCGAACGTTGTGCCTCTTCATGCATTCGAATGCTTCTCGAAGGTCTTTTGTGTGAGGGTTCCCCTTGATTGACTTGATTATCATGTCGTCCACATAGGCCTCCATGTTTCACCCCAACATTTCTTGGAACAACCCATTTATAATTCGATGATAGGTTGCCCCCGCGTAGAATGTTATGTGTCCAACGACATAGAATGTTATGTGGCCTTCATCGTCCGGGTGCATTCAAAACTGATTATAGCCTGAATAGGCGTCCATGAAGCTTAGTGTCTCGTGACCAGAGATTGCATCCACCAACTGATCAATTCGCGGAAGGGGGTACGAATCTTTGGGGAAGGTTTTGTTCAAGTCGCGGAAGTTTACGCACATTCTCAACGTTCCATTCGACTTCTTGACAAACACTGGATTGGCGACCCAGCTTTGAAAGCGTACCTCCCTGAAAAATTTGGCTTTAAGTAACTTGCCTAATTCTTGTCTGATTGCCAAGCATTTGTCTGATTGCCAAGCGTTTGTCTGATCCAAACGACCTTCTTTTTTGAGCAATAGGTTTGATCGAAGGATCTATCCTTACCTCGTGGGAGATTATGTCGGTGTTGATGCCTGCCATGTCACTGGGCTTCCAGGTGAACAATTCCTTGTATTATTTTAGTAGGGAGGTCAAGGCGTCCCTTTGGTTATCGTTCAAGGTGGTTCCGATGCGGACCTTCTTTTCTGGACCATCTATCTCGACTTCTGTCATTTCTTTCATCGGGACTAACTGAACTTTGTCCTCACGAGGGCCAACCTCTGTCTCGATGGCCAGGTATTCCCTTTGGTTCTTCCTGCGAAGGCAGTTCAAACAGCATTGTTGTGAGGATGGTTGGTCGCCTAAAATTTCTCCAATCCCATTCAGTGTGTAGAACTTCATTTTTTGGTGAACAGTGGAGGCCACGATCTTATGTGGATGGATGGTGGTCCTCCCCAGGATGGCATTGTATGTGGCGGGTGCGTCAACCACTATGAAAGCAACCGACACCTCTATGCTCTTCCATCATTCACCCAAGGTTACCAGCAGAATTATAGCTCCCAGTGGATACATTGTTCTCTCAGCGAATCCGATGAGTGGAAAGTTGACCCGCTTAAGATCTCTTTTGGATTTGCCCATCTTTTTGAAGGCACCCAGGAATAGAACGTCTGCCGAACTCCCTCAATCGATCAACATTCTTTTCATATCGCATCCCGCGACGTCTACCGTGATGACCAAAGAATCATTGTGCGGCATTGTGACATTTGTCAGGTCTTCTTCAGATAATAAGATGATGCAATCTTCCTCAGGTCGAGGTCTCTTCCCCAGTTGCGCAGCTGTGGAGACTTGTGTGACATATATTTCTCTTGCATGGGATCCTTGCCTCCGATTCCAAACCCTTCAGAAATTAGGTTTATTACCCGCCTTCCCTGGGATGGACCAGATTGTTCTTTAGGAACTGGTGAGTGGGTTCTACGTGGAGGAGTTCCAATTCTCTCTCTCCCTGCCACAAATTCCTTCAGCATGCCTCTCTGGATTAGTTTCTCGATGCCCCTCTTAAGAATACGACAATTATCGGTCTTGTGGCCCTTCGCTTTGTAATAGCGGCAATAGCTCTCTGTTTCTTTACCCATAGGCTGGGCATATTTTCGGGGCATCGGTGGCCTTGCTAAGTACCTTCTTTCCATCACGACTAGTATCACCAATACCTGCATGTTTAAAGGCGTGAAATACTCGGGAACCTCTCGGTGGTTTGTTCTTGGGGCTTCGGATCTGGGCTTCTAACGACCTAGCTTGTCTTTCTTTTCCTTTCTTACATCGCATTAGGGCTCTGGAAAAGCCCTTGACGAGGTTGACAACAGGAAACTAGACTCAGAGTTTGCCCTTTCCAGGTGTATGAAACATTTTTCCCTTACTGTCAGCTTCTCCAATGTCTCTATTTCCTGAACAAGATAGTTGTTGTGCAGTTTCCTTGAGGCTTTGTTAGCCACATCGATACCTCTGTAAAACGCTCTGACGATCTCTCCATCCGTGACTCGACGATCAATCTCTGTGACGTTCTTATGAAAACACCAAGGTTTGTGCCAAGGTTTCTCGTGGATGTTGTTTGATGGCATCCAAGGCGACCACAATTTTTAGCCATTGACGTTCACCCATATACCGTTCGAGAAACTTGTTCTTTAACTCGGACCATGTCCCTATTGATCCTGCAAGGAGGCCGAAGAACCAAGACAACGCCAAACCCGAGAGGGTTGACGGAAATAATAGGGCTAAGTGATTTTCATCGTTCGATTTACCCAATAGAGAATCTTCGTGATTGTTGAAGTGGATCACAGGATTTCCTCCGCCACTATATTCAGGGATAGATCTCGCCACCACATCCTTTGGTATTCTAACCGCTATAAGGGCAGCGGTAAATGGATGGGAGGATCACTCTCGAAAGGGAGTCATGACGGTTCTGCGCTGTTCTTTTTTATCTTTTTATTAATAAGCTACTCAACTTGGCCAAGGATGAATTGAGGTTGTTGTTCTCCAGTCGTTAAGGTACTCGACGGATTGACAGAATGAGTGACTGTCGGCGCTTCGGTGGAGGCCGGAGGAATGGACTGGCGTCCAGAGGTCATCTCCTGGTCTTCTTGAGGAGCGATGGTACTTCCTGTGGCCCCACGAGATGAGGATATTCATGAGAAGCAGAGACTTCCCTATGATAGTTTCAAGAGGGATAACATCTCTACGGTTACCTGAATGGTTTCCCCAGCCACTTAAACGGTTGGTCAAACTTGAATCTCGGTGGTGGGCGGAATCGGAGCCAGTCTTGAATTGCCAATGTGCTCCTGTGTCGGTCTTGGAGGGACGACATCAGGGATTGTTTGTCTAGCAGGTTCTTGCTGATGAAGCAGCGAAGTGGCGACGGATTCCGAGCTATATGAGGATTGCTCGTTAGTCTATTTTCGACGATTGCGGTTAGAGCAAGTTTGCATGATTGTTTGCTCGTATTTCCCACAGACGGCGCCAAATGTTGGGTATGAATTTTCCGAATGCTCACTTGGCAGTGATTTGAATGCCAATTGATTGATTACCGCAAGCCTTCGTCGGAGATCCGATGAACCTGAAAGAAGGGAAGCGCAACAGAGGGGGTGCCTCTTCTAGGTCCCACTACGATGCTTAAATGAGTATACTGTGTGTATGAGCTCAAAACGTAATGTAACGTATGTAAATTAGGGGTGGCAATCGTGTCGTGTCGTGTCATAATCGTGTCGTGTCTAAACATGTCTCGTGTCTAAACGGATAAATTTTAAACGTGTCTAAACATGTCTCGTGTCTAAACGTATAAGCCGTTAATCGTGTCTAAACGTATAGAGTTGTTTAGACACATAATCCGTTAATGTCAAACTCATACGCTTTAAAGCAGATATATACACAAATCCATATATATACAAATCCAAATATACAAAGTAAGGTCTTCATAGTTCAATATTACAAAGTAAGTGAGTATTTTAATATTTTTTTATTATTATTATACTTAAATGTGTTTAAACGTGTCACATGTATACACAACACGATTAGACACGAATAGTTAATCGTGTTTAATCGTGTTTATACAGATATCCGCAGATATGAGTTGTTTAGACACGATTATTAATCGTGTCTAAACATATAAGAGTTGTTTAGACACGGGATCCATTAAGGTCAAACTCATATACGCTTTAAAGCAGATCGTGTCGTGTCTGAAATTGTCAGCCCTAATGTAAAGCAAGAGTATTTATAGGGATGAGAGACCAAACCGTTTTAGGCAAATGAATATCTTTGTGAATAGTGTGTCGTTGGAGATAATGATAGCATATATTACGGTTATCACGTAATATTGCAGTTACCTGATATGATCTTTGTAGAATATGTACCCGATATACGCGAGATATCGTGGCTATATATTCGGTGTCGGTTGTGGGACCATTGTTGAGAGATTTGAATCTCTTGGCGAGCGCTCTCATGGCGAGCAGTAGGAGGTTTTAGCCTTGGCTAATGACGACCTGTAATAGGGCATTGGCGTCCATTTTAGTTTTGAGTTGGTGCTGGATCGCTTTATGGGTGCCAACTTACCCTTACTGTGGGCCGACCCAGTTCTGAATGATTTGGTTTTTACCCTTCTGATAAGTTATTGGGTCTTTCAGGCCTTACCCGTATTGGGCTGTCACTATCGATATCCAACAATATCTGAAGCCGAATACACTGGCTAATACACTACTAGTGACCGAATCTCGAGCCTTGGTAAACTGTGTGCAAACTAAATAGCGAAAGATGCACGTTTAAGGATGCAGATAGATGATTATATTTCTCAACCCCACCTCATTTATTACTTTATTAAATAAGGGTTATAATGTAAATTATATCAATCAATTGTAGGTGTGACAATTTCTGACACGATTAAACGATATGCAAACGATATGCAATTTACACGTTTATACACGACACGATTACTAAGCGTGTCTAAACAATTCGTATACGTTTATACTCGATTAATAATCGTTTAAACACACGTTTAATACATGACAAACACACGTTTAAACACGATTAATTAATCATGTCTAAACGTGTCGTTTATAAACGTGTCGTTTATAAACGTGTCGTTTATAAACGTGTCTAATCGTGTTGTGTCTAATTAGAATTGATTATTAAAAAAATACTCAAATTTTAGTCTACTTAGAACTTTTTAATTTATTATTATTTATAATTTCATGTTCAATATTCAATAAAATAAACAAAATTTGAGTATTAATTTTTTGTAATTAAGCATTTTCTGAATAAGGTAATTTCTATAAATTCTCAATGTTGAAATATTAAAATACCCACTTACTTTTTAATATTGAACTTTGAAGATATTACTTTGTATATATGATGAATTTGTGTATATATCTGTTTTAAAGCGTATATGAGTTTGACATTAACGGATCTCGTGTCTAAACAACTTTATACGTTTAGACATGATTAACGACTTATACGTTTAGACACGAGACATGTTTAGACACGTTTAAGATTTATCCGTTTAGACACGAGATATGTTTAGACATGACACGATTAATGACACGGCACAATTAGACACGACACGATTGACACCCCTAATTAATTGTGCGACTTGCTAAAAATATTATTCAATTAATTATGTTTTCGTATCATATAAAAAATAATACAAAATTGATTCAATTTATTCTTAAATAATAATTGTTCAGAACACTTCCTGGATTGTATATCAAAAAAATGGTGTAGTTTATAAATACCGCGATATATATCTCTTTATTCGCAACGAATTAAAGGATACATACTTTGTGAATATGGACTTGAAAATACAGTGTAAAGTTCACGGATGTGGAGACATTAACACGTGGCAATTCTTGTGGCTGTAATTGAAAAAGGTCGGTAGAAAAGCTGCGAAAAAATGCTGACTAGAACTGGAAAGTGATGAATAGAACATTCTTTTTAAGAAAAATATAAAAAAAGACAGGCCACAAAGAAACTCGTGGCTCATAATCCTCCCTTTATGCTGATGTGACTCACTCCCCTGATTAAACAGATAAAAAAGCCATCCCTCCATCGCCAATTCCACCAAACGAACGTGTCAGATCTCTCTCTCCTCTATCTAGAAAGAGAAACCTTCGATCTCTGTTCTTCAGAAACAGCAGAAAGACAACATAGGAATAGCCGAAAAAATGTCGGGTGAGCCAAAAGACCAGGCGATTAAGCTGTTCGGGAAGACGATTCTGTTGCCTGAATTTACTGCCCTTGGCAGTGACAGTGTTGAGAGATTTGAGAAGACAAACTCTCTGCATGAAGAACATATAAACAGAGACTCAGAAGAGAGAGAAAATGACCAGGTACGAGACAGATTATTAGCATCTAAATTTGAGATTTTGAGGTTGACCCAGATACTAATTCTGGGAAAAATGAATTGGGTTGTGGTATGTTTGTGATCTGAATCATATTTATTGGATTTGTCGGAGATTTCTAATTGGAATCTCGATGAATCAAGACTTATTAGTTTCAGCTTCAGATGTGAGCTTAGATTCAAGTTTCATTTGCAGAAATATTTGTTTGGGATTACCTCGTTTGAGGTGTGTTCATGTGAATAATTGGTGGACAAAATGACAATGTTATTATATGAGGTATTACAGATCCGACATGTGTTGCTTTAAGAAAGTCCACTGTTAGGTAGAGCCCGTAGAGGGGGGCAATTACTGTTATGTAGTTAAATATAGGGTTAATGGTTAAATGCCCCCTAAAATTTGGCCGAAATTTAAGAATACTCCTTAAAATTTAAAATCCTCCCTAATGTTAAGAAAATGATTGAAAAAATTTCTATAAAAGAGCATATGACAATGAGAATTTTTCATCATTTTCAAACATTAAGGGGCACTTTAAACTTTAAGGGGATTCTTAAATTTCGGCCAAACTTTAGGGGGTACTTTGACCATTTACCCTTAAATATATGATTAATTATTCAAAAATTACTTGATCTTTAATTAAGTTACATAGATTTAATCAATTTTTATTTTTTTTTGTTACATTTAGTCGAATGTTAAAAGTTATGTTTCCTTTTTTCTATTAGTTTTGACCGAAAAATTGACGTGCACATATATGATTAATCTATAGTTAAAAAAACAATATCAAAAAATTAGAGGAAAAAAAAACTAAAATGTTGAAGTTTTTTTTAATATATATAATATTTGTATTGAAACTTGAAAGTATGAAATAAATAAAAATAAATAAGTATTCTTTTATACTTTTAATAAAAATACGATACTAAAAATTTAAATTTTAACGGATCAATTTTCAAAATTTTACATTTGGCACATGAAAACTTATTATCAAAACTTAAATTGATGATTCAGGAGGTGTGCCTTAGACCAAGTCATCATCAGGAATATGGACCTCGATCTTCGCCTTCTATGGAGGATTCGACAAACCCGGATGAATCGGAGGCCTCCGCAACGAAGACGACAGCTTCAAAAACCGAAGACGAACATAGCGAAACAAGTGAATCCATAGATCAGAAGCCATTGAAGAAACCAGACAAGATCCTGCCTTGTCCTCGTTGTAAAAGCAAGGAGACTAAGTTCTGCTACTACAACAACTACAACGCCCATCAGCCGCGACACTTCTGCAAGAACTGCCAACGGTACTGGACCGCTGGCGGGACCATGAGGAACGTTCCGGTGGGAGCAGGCCGCCGTAAGTCCAAAACCTCGATCTCTGACCACCGCCACCTCATCGTCCCTGAAACCCTAGTCCGAATCAGTGTCGACCCAAATGGACTATCTAACCCTAACGGGACGGTGCAAATCCAAGGTGGGCATGAAGACTACACCAAATCACCGTCTTACTTGGCGTTCCCTTTCCCACCTCAGACCTGGCCATCTGCAGATCTCAGATTCCAGTTCTATCATGGCCCACCACCAATTTGTGCACCCGGATTCACCATGCCTTTCTATTCAACTTACTTGGCTTGTGATGGATCCGGTGCATGGCCATACGTCCCTACCACGTCATCAGATAGCCAGACAGGATTGAACTCTGGTCTGAATCCTCAAACCCTAGGAAAACATCCTAGGAACGAGGAAACCCTAAATTCGAACGACCTTTTGAAAGAAGATGAAACCAATGCTGAGAAATATATCTGGGTTCCGAAGATTCAGAGAATCGATGACCCGGGAAAAGCTGCAAAGAGCTCTATCTGGACTAGTCTAGGGTTTAAGAAGGAGATGGTAGATTCAGTGAGTAGAAACTGTTTTGCTGAAGCTTCTCATCACTTCATGAGAGCGAATCCAGCTGCATTGTCTCGATCGCGCAACTTCCATGAAAGCTCTTAAAATTCAGCAGAGTTAGGTTCTGTATCAGTCGATTTTGTGAAGAGTGAAATCGTAGTTCAGTAGATATAATCTGATTCTAGCTCCCTCTTTGTAGAAGTTGCTAGGGTTAGAATCAGAGAAGCTCGATGGTTCTGGTTTCTGGGTGTACATATTGTTTCTCCCTGTGTTTATATATGCTAAATGTTAATAAGAAGATAGTGGCGAGTGATAGCCTCAAAGTCTCAGCATTCCATTTCATATAGCATATAATGACTCGTAATAGAGCACATGAAGAAACCCGACTAATCATACGCTTTGATCTTTTTTATTTATTTATCGGCATTTCACCTCGAAATAAGAAATTGTATTGATACTCGATATTAAAAAACACCACAAGCAGCTGAGAAGAGACCAAAAGTTAATTCCAACTGCTTGAAAAAGAAACGACAATTAGGCTAGAAATTCATATATTCCTCTCTGTGCGGGTTTAGAGCTGCGCTGTGTGGTCGGAATGAATGAGTATCATCAGTTGTGTTGCGCCGTAAATTTTGGTTTATAATATTGCGATCCCAGGTTATGGTGTACGTTTGGTAGGAGTAAGTGACTATTTTGGGGATGGGTATGGATCATGTTATAAGGAGGCAAATTAAGAATTTATATAATTTTATAAATAAAAAATTTATTTAACCTGAATAAAAATATCATAAGTTTTTTTTATAGATAAAGAAAAATAAAGCAAAACGATAGGTGACGAGAAGCTCGCGCCCTAGTCCTTACCACAAAATAAAAATCAGCTAAACTTTATTGTTCTCGAGTAGACAAATCTCACGGCGTCATTTTGGATAGCGTTTGTTGTTTCCAGTAGTGAAATTTCATGAATAACGTAGACTTGATTTTGGTTAATCGTCATACCCACCATGATGTCTGCAACCACATTTGCTTCTCTAAATATATGTTGGAACTCATTCTATCGAACTGCATTATGATGAGTTTCATACAATCCGTAATTATGTGATTTAGTTTTAGATTTGAAGTATTATCATCAGAGATAAACTTATGGGCTAACAATGCATCTGTTTCTAATTGGATTGATCTAAACCCGAGATCTTTTGCCAGGAATATTTCATCTCGAATGACCCAACATTTAGCTAAGAGGTTGTTGGAGCAACCCAGCTTCATAGAGAAACCAGCTATCCACTGACTCATAGTATCGCTTATCACTCCTCCCGAACCAGTTATCCACTGACGCTCCATTTGTGTTGATTTTCACTTACCCTTGCTTTGGGGGGAGCCATCTAACATCAATAGATCTAAACAACTTAGATTTTTCAATCACTTGAATTACATTGTGGTAAAACCTGGTCTCAGACAAGGATAGCTAAAATATTGAAGTATTTAAGGTTTAGCTCGAAAATAGAAGTATTTAAGGTTTCATCTTTAAAAATGAGAGAATTTATGTTTTTCTAAATATTTAAAATTGCATAGGGAAAGAATAGGGCTCATTTAATTCCTTAAATAGAAGCTCCTAATATGTGACAACCAAGTTTGATTCACTCGTACAAAGGGAGATGAGCTGCATGAGCCACTTTTGATGGCAAAATAAAAGAGTTCCACACTTTTTTTGCATGCTCACACCCACGCAAAATATGATTGATGTCCTCCACCCTCGTTTGATAGATTATGCAGACATCGCTAATATTACAACCCCTATGTTTCAACAATTTGCAAGTAACTAATTTGTTTTTAACCTACTAGAAGTAAACCTTTTACCGGCAAGGAAAAAAACTTCGCCGGTAAAAGTAGTCAGCGAAAATGTTTTACCGGCGACTTAGAAAAATTCGCCACTAAAAGTTAATTAGCATCCACATTTGATGATTCAAAAGTAAATCCTTATAATTACTGGCGAAGTTATTAAGTTCGTCGGTAAAAGTATGCTTTTACTTCCCCTGTAATTATTTTTTTACTATTTAATATTTTTATTTGATAATAAAAACGATTAGCAACGAAGTAATTATGTTTGCCGGTAAAAGTATATTTTTATAAGCGAAAAAAAAATAACATCACCGTAAATACTACTATTACCGACGAATTTAAAAATCCCACGGTGAAAGTGATATAAATCAGGGTCTTCACTCTTCTTCCCTTACTTAGTTTGGGAGCCCTAGTTTAGTACAAGAGAAGGATGAATGCTGAATTGCGACTTGAACTGCCGAAGGACGACCGACGTCGAATGCTACTGCTGACCGCGACTGTCGAACCTCCACGCTTCTGATAATTGGAAACTCTTCAATCTTCAAAGTAAGTTCTTCAATTGGATCCTACACGCTACTATAATTGTCGGGTACGCTTCAATCTTCAAGGTAAGTTCTTACAGAGGACGACCTATCATCCCGGTGACGTGATTCTTTCTGACGTGATTCTTTCTGACGTGAAGTAGAGAAGGATGGTCGTTCGGAGAGATTAATCTCGGTTTGTTCGATGTTTTCTTCACGAATTTGCGGTCCGTTTGTCTATTCCTATGCATAGTGTGTAGGGGTAGCAAACAGGTCGTGTCGTGTCTATTCGTGTCGTATTAGTAACAATATCTTGTCAATAACCGTGTCGTGTATAAACGAATAAGTTTTAAACGTGTCTGGAATATCCAAACACGTACACGACGCACGACACGAGTTAATATTACCTCTCTCAAAATATTAATTGAATATGATGTAGGAAAATAACCCATAAATCAAATATTAAACTAATAAAATAAATACTATATTTGATCTTAGCCAAAAGACCAAGAAACATATGAGATAAAAATCTTAGGAGATGTATATATATATATGCATGGAAGACTCTCTTGGATTGGAGCAACCAATGTGAGATTGGAGAAGAAGTGTTGATTGGTGAGAGAAAATATTTGTTATTAATTTCAGATTTAAATAAAAAAAAATCCTTAAACCGGTCTGGGCACTGGCCCGATCGGTCTGAACACTGGCCCGACCGGTCTGAACATTGGACCAGTCGGTCTCTGAGGTAGACCAGATAGATCGGTCTGGCCTGTTGTTGCTCAGCGGCATGGGCTACTGCCCAGCCAACTTGTGCTGCGACCCAAATGAAAATTGGGCTTTAGCCCAATCAGTTTGAGCTGTGGCCTAATCTGAAATTGGGTTTGGCCCAATCTGATCTGGGTTGTGGCTCGAATCGAAATTAATAATTTTTTTGGACCCTTAATTTTTGAAAATGTTCAATTAGGTCCTCAAACTTTATTTAGGGATAAAAATAATAATTTTATTTTATTTCAAAATGGTCTCTAATCTTTTAAAAGCAATGAGTTGCTACTTGTATTTATTAGTATCATGCTTAGGAGACTATAATCTATAATAATTTATTTTTGATAAATTGCATGATGACCCTTATAGTTTAATTTGTTTGAACTATGTCCTAATTTGTTTCGCTAAAGTCTTAAGGGATTCAATTGTGATATTCTTGAGTTTAAATTGAGTAAAAATTATGTCTAGAAAGACCGAGCTAGAAGAGAAACTTGACACCGTGCCTCTTCCTTCCTGGCTTGGGAACCTACGGGTTCTGTCTAAGAAAAGGGAGAGTTTGGGTCTGTCAAGCAAACCCTTCGGTCCACCTTGGAATTTTTGCTCTAAACGTAACTTTTGAGAATATTACATTTTGGTCCCTATAGTCTTCGAAAGTAGAATTTTGTATAAGTTAGTCTTGTGAGGGCACTTTGATGTTTGTTGAGTACATATTATGTTACATGATGTTTTGTTATTTATCAAAGATGATACATGTTATTTTCATGTGTAGAAACATCATGTGCGCTTGCTCAATTTTTTTTATTACACGTTATACATGTTGATTTGATTTAGTATCTAGTATCCATGTATAGAGACATATGATAACGTAAGCAAGCATGATGATATGTCATCTATGTACAAGTTATTCATGCATAATATTGAATCATTTCATGTTTGTTGTGTGTCCTAACATGAAAAATTATTGATTATGTGTTTTAATCCCATGTGTTGGTACATAAAGAGCATGATTACTTAATAAATAGTTATAATCTTTGGGATTATTAATGTAGACTCCATGTATAAATCAATCATAAAACATGTTTACTTGTTTTAATATTTATGTAAATCAAGTATGATTCATGTTTTGTTATGCATTCATGTGTAAAGTAAATCATGATTGTATGTTGTTTTGGTTGATGTGAATGGAGTGCTTAACTTAATTATTAGCAAAATCAATTTTTGTTAAACACATACCTTGGACGATGATTGGGAACATAGTGAACTTTTGACTCCGGGATATGCTTGCATTAATTGATTTGTTAATAAGAGAGTTAGGTATGACATGTGTATGTATGTTGAACTATGAATCTTGCATGACTTGTTTGTATATGTTGATCCTGACATGATGATCCTTTTTATGTATGAAGGACGACATCAATCCTCCTGAAAATTGTTGCTGAACTCAACTTTGTGTTGAAGTTGATGATGATAACTATGAATTCTGAAAGGAGATAGTTAAGTACTTAATCCAAAAGCTAGTAATTCTGGAGACCATATCTAATGACATGAAAAGCCTATAGCTGGGAATATGACCTAGCAAAGGCAAGAAATGAAAGCCTATGAAACTTGGAAAGATGGGAACCGAACCACGTGCATCATTTTGCTAAGTGCATTAAATGATGATTTGTTTAAGGAATTTAAAGATTATCAAAATGCAAAGGCGTTTTGGAAGGTTCTAAGAAAGAAATTTGTTTTCTATTTCATAAAATGAATATAGTTCCTAACTATGAGATAGACCTCCTACGAGAGACACCCTAAACAATCACTGAAGTTATATATTTGGCACATGGTCAATCTAATAGATGAACTCAGACGTGTGATCATGTTCTCACTCAAAGCAGTAACTCCAAGTAGTGATCCGTTCATTACACAATTTGTGGATGCGTTTCAAAATACTTATATCCCGCTCTGATTGGGTTCCCGCTTTGGAAGAAGCCTAGGGGATTCTAAAATCTGGAGAAGAAAAGCATAAGAGTACACGCACTCTAGTTGAGTTGCACGTGACAATTTTTCTCCAATACCCAATAGAAACCTAAAAGGAGAGATGATAGTAAGAAAGATGAGCTTGCTGATTCCAGTTAGAAACAAAGGACCAATGAAATTGGCGAGTAGAAATGTCCACATCGTGTCCAGATGGTTAAAATAAATGCTATAGTTGTAACCGGAAGGGTGAAAACTCACAAGATTGCACTACTTCAACGTGTCGGATTAAGCCACAAACACGAAGCATTATCGTTGAATTTTGAAATTCAATCTAAGCATGATGGGGTGGAAAACTCAAAAATTGTCGCTGAAGGAGTCGGTGTCCGCAAGCTATGTCTATGTGACAACTCAGTCATCAATGCCTAATTGATTAGTCAAAGAGATGATTTTCAATTTATGTTTCTACTAGGCCCAAATGTATTTCATTTACAATATTCATGACATTAAATTTATAATATATGGTCAGTTCCGGTGAATTTATTGAATATAGTACTTGCATGATTTGTTCTTGCCATGATATACATATATTCGTACATTTCCTTTGCGTTATTTTGTAACCAATGTGACCGGAAGCTTTCGCGTAGCCAACCAGAATTAGTTCATTTAGACATCTATAATTCCATATTTGATGTGGAATAGTCTATTTATGATCCATATCAGTTATATTTATTTAATTTTCTACAACGGTTATGCGAACCTTGTGGATAAATTTCATAAATAATTAACTTATTGTTCGCAAATATGTTGAGATGTTGATTAGTTTATCCTCTCAACTTAGCGAAATACGTGATAAAGAGGATAACTCATTCGTTGACTATATTTTGCACTATGTAACTTAATGTTGTTGTTAGAAGTTGTAAGAGGAACACTTCTAAAGAAGGTTAAGTGAGAACACTGTCCAATTGCATATTGTCCACGGTCATGTGCGAGTCGCTCCATTGTCAGCACCCACTGTGTTCGGGACGAATGTCTATCGACTTAACCACGTGCTTGTTTATGAACCACCTACCAATTCATATGAGTTATGAACCGGAAAAGTCCAAAAGTGGGTGAGATTGTTCCTCAAAGGAAAGATGTCAAGTGAAATATTTTTAAAAAGGTAAAACAATTGGATTACGATCCATTTTCGAGTTCTTGCACTAAGGTGCACCAAGATAATTTGATTCGAGTGGGAGGATTTTAGCAGATGTTGAATTAGTTTTGTATCACAGCTCACCTTCTTCATCATCAGTTGCGAATACAAATAATCTTGGTTAAATCCTTAGTTCAAGTGGGAGCAAGAAGTTGATACTATAATGAGGATTGAAAACGTATCGTTCTAGTGGGAGCGTAGATAATATTATTAATCCCAGTGGGAGCCTATCGTGACTCCTTATACTTCGCCCTTTTAAGGAAAAATGGAGGATAAGATAAAAATGTGTCAAGCGTAAATGGATCAAATGGATCCTAGAAGTCATGAGTCATCTTGAGAATTGTGTCTCGACTGATTACGAATATCAGTTTCGTATAAACCCAGAAAGGTAGATCTTGAATATAAATGTTGCTCAAGAAGTATTGAAGTATAAACTGATGTGCTTCTCTATATTGAGTATGAGAATGCAACTTTAGGACTTAGTGGTCCGTTAAAACTCTATGTTTTCTCTTGAGAGATTATTATAAATGTTAAACGTGATTAGGTCATGTTACATGATTAGTTCATGTTAAATAGGATAACCACTATGGATTAAGTTTGTTAGTGAAATATCTACAAGATCTTGCAATAAAGTGTTTGTCACATAATATGGGTTAGGTAAGTACAGAGTTCATCAATGAAGGATACGACCTAATTGATGTTTAAAGGGTAAACAATAATATATTCTTGGAATTGAGATTCCGAGAGAGACCACTAGGGAAATAGATTCCTTAGGTGATAAATTAAAGTATTACCCGTTTAAAACTCTTGTATCTAAAAATTCATGACGTGATGTGTCAAATGTCTTAAAGATGAGCTAAGTTGGAAGGTTTATTCATGTTGTGACGTGTACCAGACTAACTACTAAATCAAGTATATGACTCAACTTGATTTGATAGTCAAGAATCACACAGCTAATCGTTGTTGAAGCATTGTGTATATTCGTGTGATAGAATGTTGTGAAGTTGTTCCTAGTGGGAGTTAAGCCTCATCAGGATAAAGTTTCATTCTAGAGATGGCCATCTGATAAGATCATAGAGAAACAAGTGAAAACTTCACTGTAGGCGATTGAAGCTAAGCAAGTGGCTCTCGCGCCAGCAACAAAATTTAGTTTGGTCTAACAGGTTCCTACAAGTATTGCGTATGATATACATTATTGATCCAGTGTTTGTCCACTAGTGATTGTATTTTCAATATCTTCCTAAAAGGATCCTATTTATAATAAGAACATTTACAAGACTGACATTACTATGCACACGGCATGGTAACATGCAAGAAAGTGAATGTGAATTGGTAGTCAACAAAAGATGGATAAAACGGATAAGTTAGTGATAACCCTTATGTAGGGATGCATTTGTCTGAGTTCTTTTGTCTTAATAATGGTTACGACCATTGCGTAGACCAATGAGATTGATCACATCACAATGTTGATTTTGATCAAAGAGTTTGATTTGAATACACACATGCTCATTAAGATTGCTCAGTGCATTCTTGATTTATGTTTTGATGTATGTCGAGTAAACTTAAGGTTAGCTCACTCACACAAGTAACCACCTCCGCGTCTTAGTGGCGTTGCGTCTATGTGACGAGTGGAGATGAGACAGGATTTCGAGTCGAAAATCGTCAAACGGATGATTTGAGAGTTAACTACTCGAATTCATAAGTCACCCGTTGATATAAGGCCATCAGTATAATATTTTATGGTCGTTGATATGAATTCATCAGAAATTTTAATAGAATTTATTTCTAAATAGTTTACTTTTGAGCGGGATGGGAGTTAGGGTACTCTGGTTTAGATGCATTCGATATCTGGACACACATCTGCACAACATCATCTTTATGACATAAGACATACACTCCATGTGAAAAGGAGAAGGGTGTTGTAACACGCATTTCATACTGCGTGTGCTATTAATCGACCACGGGTTTACCCAAGGATCCTTAACAGGTTCAAAAATTGTGTGCCCTCATGACTCCGATCAGAGACTTGAGACCTAACACGGTGTTCACTAGCTTAGTGTGTTACCCGATGGTCATGTACACAGATTCGACCGGGAGGGACATGTCTAGAAAAGCGAGTCGGGTTAGTATTTGAAGGATCGTGAGAAGAGGAAGATTGTCAACATAATTTTTTTTTTTTAATTGTGTTCACGGTGCGCACCAATCATGATTTAGTTTCGTGATTGTGAATACAATGTATCATTAATGAGGCCTTTAAAGATACCAAAATGAAGTTCGACGATCTAGGGTACAAGCATACTTTCTTATTGCAGGTTATTCTCAATGAGAGGTTGTATACTCCTAACAAATATACAACAACTAGCTCTCACGAAGTATGCCGGTCGCACGGTGGAGCCCTGTATGAAAGATAAACGAGATGTTAAGAGTATGTCTCTTTACACACTGAGCACCCACATATGTGTGAGTGGGAGATGTAGGAAAATGCACCCATAAGGGGTGCTTGTGTAAATCGTAGAAACATTGGGGGACCAAAGTAGACAGTCACGAAAAGTCGTAACTGCCCCCGGGTATATAAATAGACCCCTAGGGGGGCTGCCCTAATAGACATATATACATCCATCTACAATCTACATACTCTCAAGAGACACTCAATATAGATGCTCTCCAATTGTCTTAGGGAATCCACTGTGAAAACCGATGGGCGCTCCATTCATGTGACGTCCCTCTCGACCGGTATCATCGTCGTGACTCCGAACCGCCGGCGATCTCGCACGCTTCCGCTACCGCACGTCGAAACACCGACCAATGTAAGTATAGTTTCGGTATTACATTATTTGTCTTACTAACATGCTATTACATTATGACCTTTCTAACCACGGAGTCATGTTGCAACTTAACTTTTTGTGGTATGTAATTTTAAATTTAAAAAAATATAATAGTTTGGATTTACCCCTTTTAAAGCCTTATATTTGTCGCTCTAACTTTTTTTAGTCCAAATGTTTACACGTATTCTAATTCTTGTCGGCACTGAAATAAGTTTCTACCTTACCTATCTATCGTGAAAACAATGAGTGACAAATCGTGTGTCGTGTAAACAAATAGGTCTTAAATGTGTTTCCAAACACGAATACGACACAATTATTACATATTATATATGAATGTCCAATTAACCTGAATAATTTTTTAAACAAAAAAATATCATATAAAAATGACACAAGTCGTGTCATAAGACCTTAAACGCCCTGAAATAACCCAACATGAATTACATAAAATTTATAATTCGATTTTACAATCAAATTTTAAAATTCACAAGTGATACAAAACAAATACAAAAACAAATCAAAATATTAGATAAATATACTTAATTGTATTTATGCGTATATTTGTAAATTAGAAATAACTAAACATGATTATTAATCATCTCTAAATATATAAAAATTATTTAGAAATGAGTTGTATTAAGATCAAATTCACTATATAGATATATAGATAGATCATTATAAATAGCTCAGAAATTATCAATTTACTGATAACTCAACAGCTCAACCTAATTTTTACTACAACCCCTAACTGCTCCACATAAAGAACGAGACTATGTGTCCAGACCTCTCCTTCAACAGTAGAACTCTTGACACTGCAGCCGAAATGACGCAGCAGATTGGACTTTATGAAGATTTTCAGCTGCTTTCCATTTTAGGGTCCATTGAAAATGGTGGAGTAGGAAAGAAAGGCTATTTTGAAAAAGTGTTTTTTTTTTGTGCCAAATAAAAAGTGTGCATTTAAGAAGAATAAAAAATATAACAGTAAATATATTTTTTATTAAAAAAATACGTATATACTAGTGTTATCAGAACAGGAAGGGTCCTCTCGTTGGTTCGATGGCCAATTCCCGGTTTGGCCGGTCGGACTCAATTCAACGTGCAGTTCACTGTTCATAAGAGAAACAAAACTTAAAATACAATTACAAACTACATATTTCAAACACACACATAATTACCTCAAACTACATAGTCTCAAACACACAAACTACATAGTCTCAAACACACACATAATTACCTCAAACTACATAGTCTCAAACACACACATAATTACCTCAAAGTACATAATCTCAAACATACAAACTACATAGTCTAAAACATACACATTACTCTCAAACACAATATAACACAACATAATAACTCAAACATTGAACATACATAACACAATAGTCTCAAAATCAAACATAATAGGTCTAAACGTTAAACATAACTTCTAAACCGAAGAAGTCGCTCGGTTGAACCGAAGAAGTCGCTCGGTTGAACCGAAGAAGTCGGTTTAAACCGAAGAGAACCACCCAAAAAATTAAACCACGCCCAAAACAACTAGAACCGGAAACCGACCAGTTTTAATCAAACTGATTGGTCCAATTCGGTTCAAACACTGTTCATATGCATTTCGATCTTTTAACTTAATCAAACCGGATAGGGGTTCGGTTCCCAGTCGGACCGTCAGTCCGGTCTGATTCTGATAACACTGGTATATACACTTTCCAAGTAGAGGTGTCAATACAGGTTAACCCGTTGGGTTTGGGTCGAGTTAACCCACCCCGCGGGGCAAGGAGGGTTGGCCCGAACCCGACCCGCCAACTTCCATGACTCATTCATTGTGACTTGAACTCGACCCGACGGGTTGACGTATCAACTCGTATGACCTGCAATAATTATTTTTGGAAAAAATATATTATAAAATATTAATCATTTTTTTTTTGGCCAAAAAATATTAATAATTAACTAGTTAACAATCACCATTAGTTTTCAACATCCAAAATAAACTTTAAAGACCTTAATTTTTTATAATTAACAAAATATTTCTAACACTTTTATTTAAAAATTAAAAAATATTTATCTCGGTAGACTATCCAAACAAAAACATTTTTCTCATAACATAATATATTTAATATAAGGTAATTAAATTATTCTTAGTAGTAACCTAGGTAGTATTCTAGCAAAACCAACCCGTCATTTGCACAAGTCAACCTGTGACCTCAATTTGTATGACCTGGACCAACTCGAACTAGGGTTGGGTCCGGACCATTTTCGAGTCGGATTAGTTTTTGACAGGTCTGTTTCCAAGAGACCAAGTTGAGGCGAGCCCCTCAATTTTTATTTTTTTCCCCTTTTCTTTGATTAAAAAAATAATACCATCACTGTTTTATTTTTTTAATACGAGTTTATCTTTGTAATCATTCTTGAGTTTAAACTTTTAGAATGCCTACACAATGGTAAAAATTGAGATGTAACGATTTTTTATTAAATATTTGAATCTCAAATTTGATTATCTTGTGTGATCTCATTAGAAGTCCAAATTCTTGTAAAATTAATTAGACTTGTAATTCAAATATACACCTACTCCAATATATATTTTTTTATTAAATAAAAATTGATTTTTTATTTTCTACTAAGAGTTATATGAACAACATTGAGTTACTCAATACCATCTATAAATTCATAAGATTAAAAGTTCTAATAATTATTTAATAGTTGGTTAGCTTCACCCTAAAAAACATTATTTTAAAAAAAAAACTAAGTTGCATTTTTGTGTTCTATAAGTATAATTGATTTAGTAAGGGTAGTTACTATCTCGTCTTCTAGAAATTACCTTCCCTCAAACCTACTGCACTACTCCTTTTGCCCTCCACTATACTTTATAAAACCCATCCATTCACTCCCCTTCCCATGCAAGTTCTCTCCTTCTTCCAAAACCCATAACCCTAGCCACAACCTTTGAAGATCTTACTGTAAAACGAATAATGAAGGGTGCTGTTGAAACTGCAGACATCTCCAAATCTACTGAGCGTGGAACAGTCATCTCCACTTCAAGAAGCATGAATAGAGGAATCTCGGTGTTTGATTTGGTTTTAAGGTTTTCTGCATTTGCTTGCACCCTTGCAAGCACCATAGCCATGGCAACCACCAAAGAGACTCTCCCTTTCTTCACTCAGTTCATTCGGTTCCGAGCAGAGTATAACGATCTTCCAACATTCACGTTAGTATTTACATCGTATATAGACTGTTTTAGAGTTTATCAATGTGCACTACTAAACCCTAGTTTTTATGTTCTCTTTATGTAATGAATGGTGTATAGATTCTTCGTGGTGGCCAATGCCATTGTAAGTGTTTACCTGGTACTCTCCATCCCCATCTCAATACTCCATATCATGAGGAGCAATGCCGTGAATAGCAGAATCGGTCTGGTTATCTTTGATACGGTAAACACTAACATGTAGGAATTCTAGGTCAATATTATATATATATTTGTCCCCTGAAACACTTTTGGTCCAATAACAAATGTAGAAAATCAATAAGTCAAGATCATGGTCTACAAATCGTTTCGATTGCAGTCTGCAGTCCCAATATTTAAGTCAAGAAGACCAATAATCAACTGATCATCCTTGTTACTTATGCAGCTAAGTCTGGTCCTCCTAACAGCGGGAGCTTCGGCATCAGCTGCAATAGTGTACCTAGCTCACAACGGGAACACGAAGACAAACTGGTTCGCGATTTGTCGTCAGTTTAACTCGTTCTGTGAGCGTACCTCGGGTTCGCTCATCGGATCCTTCGGAGGAGTCGTGATTCTGATCCTACTCATCTTGTTGTCTGCAGCTGCCTTGTCGAGACGTTGATTGCATGAGTCGACTCATTCTGTGTATCCAACAGTAGAAACTATGTTGTTTATATGTTCTATTTAATGTCTTTGTCTTGTCGAGTGTGTATCGATCCTATGTGCCTTTTTCTTTACAATATGGTTAGCTGGTTTTGTGCTGTACGTTTATGGATATTACTAATATATAAATTATTGGTCTCGTATGAATTGGACTCGTCCAATTCATAAGAATTGGACGAGTCAATATCATTGACTCGAACATGATCTCCTAGTTATTGGTCTCGTATGTATGACGTGTGATAAAAAAAAACATTAATGTAAACAAAATATAAACAAGTTAAGGTTTTTATATCATATAATTAAGGGTTAATAGGTCCAATGGTACCATAAGTTTGGGTCATGTGATCGGATGGTACCCCTATGTTGTTTTATGGTACCATATGTTTGGGCAATGTTGTTATTTGGTCTAAATTACTGTTGCCGTTAAGGTTAACTAACGGAATGCTGACGTGGCACTGACGTGGCGCTGATGTGGCAATTGGAAAATACAAATAAATAGAAAATATAATAAAAATAGAAAAAATAGGGAAAAATCGGAAAAAATCGAAAATAAATTATAAAAATATTTTAAAACTTTAGATATTAATAAAATGTATTTTTTATAAATTGTTTTTCAAAAAATCGAAAATTGAAAAACAAATAGGGAAAAATATGAAAACAAATCGGAAAAATTATAAAAAATTTCAAAAAATATTTTAAACTTTATATATTAATAAAAGGTATTTTTTTTTTTCAATTTTCGATTTGTTTTTTAAAAAAGATTATAAAAAATACATTTTATTAATATATAAAGTTTTAAATTTATAATTTTTCCAATTTTTTTCATATTTTTTCCCTATTCTTTTAAATTTCCCTATTTATTTTTATTTTTTAAATTAAATAGTATATTATATATCTACGTGGCGCTGATGTGGCGCTGATGTGGTGCTGACATTGACCATTTAACAGAAAAATCTAACGGTTGACTAACAGAGTACCATAGGACAACATGCTCCAAACATAACAGACCATTTAACCACATCAAAAAACATATGGTACCATCCGATCACATGACCCAAACTTATGGTACTATTGGAACTATTAACCCTATAATTAATTAGGGTTGAACAAGTTAATTAATCAACCTAATAGAGTTGAGATACGAAAATTTATAAAACAAATATTAAGTTCTGAGAACTCATAAGAATAGCTCACCCCTAATTAACAATAATTGTGGTATATAGAAGTTGAAACGTAGAACTAGTCTTTTTTATCAATTAATAGAAAAATTTTAAACAAGTTTCACGCTAAATTAATATTAAATTTCTTATGTTAATTAAAAAACAAATGTCAACCTCAATTGCTCTATAGTCGGTGTCTTTAGCCCAAACCCAACTGGAAATGTCATAATCAAGGCCCAGAAGAAAGACCAATGACATTCAGCGACGGCAAAGTGCGGACAGAGTCACACAGACCGTACTGTAGATTCATCGTAATCGTCGCAGAATAATTTTCCGTTGCCATTTCCTCATATCTCTATCCGCAGAATATTTCCCCACAAATCTCCGAAGAACCTTTACCTAGATTCCATATTCCTCCGCTCTCCACTAACCTTCTTCAACATTATTCCTCCTCCTCCCACAATCAACATGCTTGACTCCAGATTTCATCGACTGGGTTAATTCTTCATCACCCATCTCTGATATTCGATGAAATTTGGCAAGGAATTCAGGATCCATCTCGAGGAGACCCTGCCGGAGTGGAGGGACAAGTTCCTCAACTACAAGCCCTTGAAGAAGCTCCTCAAGAACCTGCCTCCCTCCGTCGACTTCGCTGAAGACGCCCCTCACCCGCCGCCACTCGATCTCCAGGATTGGTTCGTCAGGATCTTGAATGAGGAGCTTGAGAAGTTCAACGATTTCTATGTCGATAAGGAGGAAGAGTTCGTGATCCGATTCCAGGTCAATCTAAATCCACGACTTCTGGCTAATCTAGGCTTCGATATCTTCGATTGGGTTGATGATTTTGCTGATCCGTATTCAAGTTTGGAATCGAATTGAGAACTCTGATCTTGATACTCATAACTTGACTTTTGTAGCTGAAACAATTAGGGCACTCTTAAGCTCAAGTGTAGAAAGTCAATTACTGTTGATTAGCATTGTTGATTCAATTCCGATCGATGATTAGTTCAATAGTGACACACAGACCACAGTTCATATTAGTATTGCTGCCCCAGTTTGATATCTTCTGGATGAAGAAGCCAAAAACTGGTGATAGTTGCTTGCTTTATGTAGGATTGGTGCTTCATAAATCCATTTCTGAAACTGATAGAAGATTTCGAGTATTATTTGAACTGGAATCATCATCTATCCTTAGAGCCTAGAGGTTTTGGAATATTATTTGGATTGGTCAGTAGCAACTATTTAGAATCATGGAAAAATCAACTCGTGAATTTGTTAATGTAAAGTGAAAAGTCATCCTTTTTCATCAGGCTCTTGAAGCAGAAGTCTGTAGAACATTTGGTCGATCATTTTAACCCAATTTTTTCTATTGATTTATTAACATAAACAACAAATTCTGGAAAAAATATTGCAACATTTTTGCATTTCACTTTGTGTTTCTTGAGGTCATAGAGGATGATGATCTTTTCTCAAGTGAGTGTCTTATTTAACATAGATTTCTTGCCTATTTGTTTGGACTGAATGTGTAACAGGAGTTGAAGGAGTGGATCGAGCGAGTCAAGGAAAGCAACAAAGAAGGAGCTTTCTCCAACGAAACCGAATTCAGCGAACAGATGATGGAGATTCGGAAGGACTTTGTTACTATCCATGGAGAAATGGTTCTACTCAAGAACTACAGCTCCCTAAATTTTGCAGGTTCCTCGAATTCCACCTCTCTTTGATTGATCTGTTCTTCGATTATATTTTCGCAAACAAGCAAGCCACATTCTTTCTTTAGGTGCATGTTATCGTGTTTCTGCTCAAATCACGTTTTATCGTGTTCATGTTGATATTCTGTGTTTGGTATGTTGAGAAATGCTTTAATTGTTAGGGTTACTTACCAAATTGCACAATTTTTATGCGATGCCAGAAATTGTTAGCTCTTACATCATCCGTGCCTTTCTTCAGGACTTGTTAAGATCCTAAAGAAATACGATAAACGAACGGGAGGTCTACTACGTCTCCCCTTCACGCAGCTCGCCCTTGACCAACCCTTTTTCACAACCGAACCCCTCACCCAGCTTGTTCGTGACTGCGAGGCGAATCTTGAAGTCCTTTTCCCACTCGAAGCCGAAGTAATTGAATCAAACCCAACCACCACCGATCCAAACCAAACCCTAGACCTGACCAAAAACTCTGCAGAGGAGACAACATTGACGGTAGGAGAGGAAACTAAAACCACAAATGTATACAGAAGCACACTCGCGGCCATGAGGGCTATAAAGGGTCTTCAGAAAGCAAGCTCGACTTATAATCCACTCTCATTCTCGTCTTTTTACTCGAGGCAAGACGATGATAGTAATGGCTCGGTGACGAATGCGAGTGACGACAATGATGATGAACAAGATGCGGGATGATCTAGTTGATTGGTTTAGGGTTGGATAGTTTTTTGATCTGTGTTTTATACGGGTTCAAAGTTTTTCACCTTGATGTAAGAAGAATTGTTGATGATTCGAATTTAAATCTAATTTAAAAATGGTTCATAACTATCTTCTTCCAATTATTTGTGACATTTTTCTATCATAACTTAATCTCCACATAATATTTATTAAAATACTTCATGTCATAAAAATAAATACAAACATTATCTAAATTTTATTATGAATAAAATCATTTAAACTTATATAATGAAAAATAGATAAATGACTTGTAGAAATTATTTTAGGAGGAAAAAAAAAGAGATGCATTCCATTTAATGGTGATACATAAGATCATAAATTTGATTTAGAAGGTAAATATAAAATTTGAAGGGACTAAATTAAAAATAAACATATACTTTTGAACTAAAAATTGCAAAAAGATAAAATTTAGGGAGACAATTGCCACTTATCTTTACAAGCTGTTCCTCAATTTTCCGCATGTGCAATTTTAAGAATAAAGCATGTATATATTTTCTTAAAAATAATTTTTCTTTGCTCTAAGTCTTACTTTTTTTATTAAAAAAAACAAAAAATTGATTTCGTTCTTGTTCCTATATCTCCCTGCACATCCTCGTTTGAGGACTCGGCCCGGCCGACTTTTCCTGTTCGTTTGTTGCCTCGCCGATCGTATCTGATCCTTGTTCATCGTCTCCTCCTTCTCCTCCAATCTTTCATTAAATGTCGTCGTCATGCAGAAATGGTAATGGTACGGTTTTGAATGCTCTAAACTTTCCAACATTGTTAAGGTGTTCATTTTCAATCCTGTGGAATCCATCCAGTGAGTTTCAAGCTTTGTTTTCCAATGGAAGGTAATTTAAATATTGGATTTAGGGTTTACCTGAAAAAATTCCACATTCCACGTCGAATGATCTCCGTGCTTGCTATGATCGTCACCACGGCTCTCTTGTGGAAGAAGGGAGCTTCGATATCGAGAATCGACTGCGTCCAGGCGAGGCGAAGAACAACATTAAGAACCTGCAGATAGGAAAACAAACAAACAAAGGAAAAGTCCATCCCTCTTGTAAAATATATATATATATATATTATTATATTTGTTTGGAATAATTCTGCACATTGCCATAAACAAAACGTGTAAAACTATATTTTTTTTTAACTTTCGTGTCCCGAATTAAGGATTGAAAATAAAGTTTTTTAAAAAAAATATCGTGTTTTCAGTTAGTGTTAAAATTGATTTCTCTTACCATAGCTCCGTAGTAAACACTGTTGTATGGTACCGCGAGTTTATCCCTTAGAAACTTATTTCTTGTGCTATTCGACAGAAGCCCCCAATCCATAATCACATCCCAATACGTATTGAAAACCGTCGAGAAACCTGAGCAAACCGCCGCTAAAAGTCTCCAATATTTCCCACGCTTTAAATCGTAGAGCGAGCGAAGAACAAGGGCCATCACTGTGGTGCAATAACGGATGGCGTTGTAACCTTGGTGGATGTCTTTCTCCTCGTGTAACCGACGCAAACACTGAAACAATTCATACCAAAAATCATCATTATTTGTTTAAAAAATTGACTGCGCCTAATCTCCTCCATGTTGTATTGATCATTGTATCACCTGCAGATATCTCATCCAAAACGGTATGATTGCGATGACGAAGTGAAAGAACTGATAGATTTGGTTGGATGAGCATGTGTTTTGTCTCTTCTTGTAGTCTCCCCATCCGTAGTAGCAGACATAAAACTCAAGATTTTTCAGAGCTTGCAACTGAAACAAGAACAGACAGACAAGTTAGAAAGAAAGTCAATCGAAATTTACAGAGATCGGATCGACAAGAAACTTAGTTTACCTGACTGGTGAATTGGTCGGCCAAGAAGAAATCGGGAAGAGTAACCTACAGGAAAAAAAATATTACTGGGTTTGTTCGATTGTTAAGGAAGCTTTGCTTCTTCTCCTTTAATTAACTAGATTAGGGAATTATTAGGGTTTACAATGGGATTCTTTCATTTTAAAATTTAAAAATATTTTTTTTAATCATGAGAATATCTAAAATGATAATTATAGACTTATTTGCTAAAATGCATCCACTAGTGTATATGAAATTATGAATGAGTCTGGCGGTTAGCGGTTTTTTGTATTTTGTATCATATGTTTAAAAATTAAATGGGGTTAAAAGTAACTGTCCTTCAATTTTTATAATTGCACAGTTAATAATTATATTATCTAATATTTACCTTGTAAAACGGTGCACAAATACAACGAAAGGTGGTCCGAAGGAGGAAGAACCGACTCGACCGATACATAATGTTGAAAGGACAGAACGTTATGAGCAATACAACCTGCGAAACACCATCGATCCATAAACATTGTCAAACAAACCTTATTGCGGCATAATAATTAATAATCCATGTTATAACATTATTTATGAAGAATCGTACGATGAGTAAGATCAATGGAACTAATTCAGTGATCTCCTTGTAACTTCCCGTGTCGGGATCCATTTCCATGTCCAAGTTCGATAGGACTCCTGCAAGCATTAACACTGCAAGACCCGATGCGACGAGCAGAACTTCACGGTAACCTAATTCTGTTCCTTGCTTGAACCCAAAAATGAATGGATAGTTAATTCTATATCGCCTCCACCAGTATATGTCGATTGCGTACATTAATAGATGGAGAACGATGAAACCGAACAAGCTGCGAAAAAAAAAAAAGAGAGATGCATTGTTACTCCATTTGTGATCATAAGCAACACATCATGTTGGACTTTTACCAACGCAATTTCCATGTTGGCAAAATGTCAGTATATATATATATATATATATTTGTATCGCTTTGAGATAGTAAAATCTTACTATACACACTCACGTTTTTACCGCCATTTTTTCATCCAAAACTAAAAGAATAGTTTGTAGTGATTAATTACAAAACTTGTTTTGCTTTTCAGTGAATCAATTTTTTCTTTTTGTCATAGTTTTACCCTAAAACTGTCGGTAAATATCACCACCTGTAGAGTGGAAATATGTTCTCCATATACTTGTCGCGTTCGGGGCCAGGTTTCTCTAATATATTCCGTGCGTGCACAGCACTTATGACGCCTATGATGAGGGCCAACGCAAAACCAAAAAGGGAGCCTAAAGAAAGAAAGCAAAATGTAAGTAAAATAAGATCACCATGTCTACATACGTAAAATGTGACAGATTTGAATAACATTTCACTCGCCTAACAAGAATGTAACTCTGTGTTTTTCTCGTCTTGCTGTCGGTCGCAATATCCTCATTCCTTTCTTTCGATTTCCATTGGTGAAGTGCTTTATAAAAGCCGCCTCTACTCTTCCTATGAGTCGACTGACCTGCAGATCGTTAAAAAAGAAAGTTAATCATAAGATGATACAATACTTTAGGTATTCACATAGGAAATTATGTTGCTAAAACCCTACAGGTTCAAGCCTTTTAGCAACAAAAAACTTCTGTCGTAAACTCATTTCTCTAGTGGTGAAAACCGAGCTTATAAGTTATGACGATCTAGAACGGTAAAAATTGTGGTGCCAACCTCTTCGGAGGTGTTAAGGTAAGAATTATCCACCATCTTTAAATACGTATCTGAGGCATTCCTTAACGTGATCTGCGTCATGTTGTTGAATTAGTAACCCGTATCATATAAATGTAGTCTATTAAAGAGAGAAATTTCAGACTAGCAGTGACCTTGTCATACTTCTTCATTATCTTGGAGAGTGCTAGTTGATTCAAGAAACTGCAATACTGTCTTTTGTTAGTAGTGCTTTTACTAACAGAAGAATAGAGTGTCGGGAAAAGATGAAACTACCAATAGCTCTTTAGGAGACGAAGTTCATGGTGGAAAGAAATGAAGGCGTGCGTCATTTTATCTTGTGCTGTCTTCAGCTCTGTTCTGCTGAACGAGCAGTTTGTGCTTGTTGACCTCAACATGCCTTTGATAGTTGATATTGGAGTTTCCGACTCCACATTGATCTTCACATGTTGCAAGATCTCCAATGGTGCGGGTCTATACTTTGCAAGTCGATTCTCAGACTCGTTAACCTGATTTTCCGTATCTTCTTTACTTTTGGTTTCTTCTTCTTCTTCACCGTGTTCCGAGGCTTCCTCGATCACACTCATCTTCTCCACTTGGGGTCTTGTGAATGAACTAGGAAACGTGGTTGATGCATCGTGCCACGACATGGATCCAATGCCCCTCCCGTCTACTTCGGATCTCTCAACCTTGATCCGAAGAGCAATAAGAGTATTCATTTGTCGGCTCAACTCATCAGCTTCTTTCATCACCTGCTCGACCTTCTCCTTGTAAAACTTGACAACTTTATTAAACTCGTGATCGAGTCTCCTGAAGAATACAAGCTCGTACTCAGCTCCTTCATCAGTCGATTTGAGAAATAATGTCTCGTACTTTGTATCCGCTCCATTTGGGTCATCGCCCTTTATGCTTACTAAGATCACTTCCTCATCCTTTGCACCCGGGGACTGTCTATGTCCATGCCTGTGAATCATCATCAGGGTAGAATATTAGGAATCTACGTTTACTAACAAAATAGTTCCGTCGCTAAACGTTATGTCACCAAATTAATTACCTGTGTGACAGGCCGCTAAAAGCTCTACTTAAAGAGCCTTTACTCTTCAGAGCACCTCTTTTGGACGATTCATGTACTACTTCCGGCGACTTTACCGGTCCGTACTGCGCGATATCTTTTAAAATCAATTTCAATTGGGCGTAGCTGAGATAAGCTTCTTGCCATTCCGGCACCATTTGGGATTGAAATTCTTTCCCAAACTTCATCTTCTTTCCACCTCTTTTTCAACATTAGACGATCCGCCGACGCTTAATCGAAACAAGTATTAAGATCATCGCGTAATACAGTTTGGGATTCGATCCAAAAAAAGAATTCTTGACAAAATAAAGATTTCTGTACAGCAAGAAGTACCTCGATAAATCGGTTTTTGGTATTGAGATTTACTGCGAAACACAATTAGATTCCAAGAACGCCATTACGAATCTGGGGAACCACCTAACAAGGTGTGTCGGGGGCATCCAAAGAAGTGTCTGTTAAGAGGATTCATCCATAAATAGGAAGGAACAAGAAGAAGGCTATTTGTGGAACCAAATGAGGTGGATAAAATAAAGACAAATACTTGACCTTTCATTGACAACCACAGATGTCGGACATTGTTAGAATCGTCCAGAACTTGCCAAAATCAGAGCTTTTTAAAGCAAAATCATTGATTGAATGAAGGGTGAGTAATTCCGTTTTTCTAGGTTTGAAAAGATTCGTTTTTTACAAATTTTGAATTTTAAAACAGAACCAAGCTTCCTCTTATTTTCTGTTTACCTTTCTGGGAAGAACAGCTACCTTGATCTCTCCAGCTTTCTTGGAGCTCTTCAAATATAGAGTCTAATAACCTAGTAACACAATCTAAACACAACTCAGATGTCAAAACCGAATCTTTGTCTGGTTCTGGTGCTGATGACTTCCATTTCGAATGTAGCCGACTCGCTACGGTTCAAGATCGCAGCAGGGAACAGCAGATGCATGACAGAGGATCTCAAGCCTTCCACCGTGTCTGTCGGAAAATACAGCGTCGTGAACCCTAACAACGAGTACCCTATTCCCGATAACTACGCTATCACCACCAGGGTGGGTTCTTTTTCGAGAAGTTGATTGAATTCGGAGAATCCTACGTTACGATCTTCATGCTCTGTTTCTGAGCCATGAACAAAACTTGAACTTTCAGGTACTTGACCCTCACGGCGATGTTCTACACCACGAGGTTCTGGTCCATTCCGGTGAGTTTGCATTCACGGCACAACACGAGGGCGATTATTTAGTCTGCTTGTATTCGTCGGCTCGAGACTCTCCACGGACATTGGAGGTCGATTTCGATTGGAAGTCTGGTGTTGCTGCTAAAGACTGGCCCAACATTGCAAAGAAAGGACAGTTAAACGTAAGTGACCAATTCAGACATTTTCATCTGAATTGAACATGTTTTGTTGTTGATGTTACAATCGTTGTCATAGTTGATGCAAATTGAGTTGAGGAAGATGGATGACACTGCTGCAATGATTCGGTCTGAGTTGTTCCATCATCTCGCAAGGTTCGTCACTAAAGATGAATTTTATTTTTGGTCTACTTCACTAAAAATGTATATACTTCTGTTTTTGTTCCGTCACTAAAAATACGCCTTTTTATTGGAAATGTTGGTTGGTTACAGGGAAGAGGAGATGCAGAAAATGAATCAATCTACGGCGTCGACGATGACCAACATGGGTTATCTGTCACTTCTGATTTGCTTATCCGTGGCGGCGTTGCAATTTTGGCATTTGAAAACTTTCTTCAGAAGGAAGAAATTCGTATAGATGATAAATCGACCGAATTTGGCAGGCCGAAACCAAATTTTTGCGTCAACCATAAGTCCATTGTAGAGTGTGATATTATTTTATAAGCATTTTAATAATCAAACATTATTGATTTTGCGGCATCGGAATAAAGACTGGTTCATAGATTATGGGCGGCGATCCGTTAAGTATATAGATCGAGGTTGAGACTCGGGTTAACAATTCGTTTATAAAAATAGAGGTTTCATCGGAATAAATTCGTTTTACGGCATTCGTTTATAAGTACATCCTCACGAAAGCGAAATCTATAACACAGACAAAACTAGTCAGCGTTTATATCTTACACGACGCCTCCATAGGCAGGTAATAATTGGCGTTTATATCCTTCTATTAATAGGCGCTCGTAAAATAAAGAGAAAATATGAAATTGCACCCGGATGTTTGTAATAATTGGTAATTGCACCCATGATGTTTGTTTTCACACCCGTATGTTTCTGTTTGTTGGTAATTGGACTTTTCCATCCAATTCCAAACAGTAACCGTTAAATAAATGTCACGTGCTGTCCATGTGCCCTAAACTTAACCTAACCTGATATACCTAAAATTCCTCAACCTCTTTTAATTAAGTCTCCAAGCCTATCTTCCCATTTCATTTGAGTCTTCCCATTTCCGCCCCCACCGAAGTCGAAGAAGCTCCCAGGTCGACGAAGTAGCACAGGTCTGTACAACATGGGTGGTAAGTATGATGAATGCTCTTCTCGTTCTTCTTTCTCTTGGGCATCGAAGTCGAACATGACATCCATGGAACCCCTGTGCTACTGCGTCCTCCAATGCCGTGCGACAACAGCTTGGACGAAGAAAAATTTCGGTCGTCTGTTCTTTGCATGTCCAAGATACCAGGTAATGAAGCCAATTTCTTGTGTTAATTGTGGTTATATGACTGATTGGTCTACGGTGAACAAATTAGGGATTTTCTGAAACCCTAATTTCTTGTTACTACTATGAAGCCATCAAGTTCTTTGAAGAGGAGTTGCGATTTCTTCGCTTGGGCAGATCCACCTATGTGTGTGTATGGAAGGAGAGTCATGACCAAGTTTATGTCAAACGAATCCGAACTCAACAATCAAATTTCTGTGTTACGTGGCAGAAATCAGCAACATCTGTGTGTTATAGTGTTCTTACTTTTCG
The DNA here is from genome assembly GCA_946814005.1 of Chamaenerion angustifolium. NCBI lineage: Eukaryota > Viridiplantae > Streptophyta > Magnoliopsida > Myrtales > Onagraceae > Chamaenerion > Chamaenerion angustifolium. Next base: position 30,318,406 of record OX328267.1, on the reverse strand, counting down.
TTGTTGATGGACTTATGTTGAAGATGTAGCTACGTTTAAAACGTTTGTTGTATAGTGTGTAAGTTATGTTCGTTGTCATTCAGTTGTACTTGATGTTTGGTTAATGAACACTTTGTGGACCCAGAAGTTATGCACGTCGTTATTCAGTTGTACTTGATGTTTTATGTATAGTTGTTGTTTCCACCCTTATGTTTGGACGTAATTGGTGAAAACACCCATTTGTATGGGCATGAAATCCAACAGAACACACATCATCCAACATAACACACATTATCCAACAGAACACACAGAACAACCTGATTTAGCAAACCTGTTTAAACACAACACAAAGCTTTACCCGACAAAATATCATTCAAAACAAAGCTACCAAACCAACCATCCCAGCACAAAACATACAATGCCAACTTCATACTTCCATCTTGCTTCACCAACATCTCAGTAACGTCTTCGTTACTTTTCACAACTTCCAAATCTGATTTAACATCGCCATTAGGAGGGAGATAGCAAATACAACCCCTGGACTAAGCCATAATACTCCATGAACACTTCGATTGTCTCATAACTTAGTATATCCCTCCCTAAATCAGTAACTTCAGACTTCCCAACCCAATTTTCATCAATAAAAACCCCGTTGTAGTGAATCGTCAAGTCGTAACTTTGGTTGTCCATTTTTTACCCTAACAAAACATAAATACAGAAATGGAATCAGCAGTGCTCAACAAACTGATAACAGCAATCAACGAACCGAGAACCAACATCAACAACTGAAATCAACATTGTGGAATCAACCAAGATGACACTAACACAAAGAACCACAACAATCATAACTCAAGGCGAAATCACAGCAACAAACGAACTCAAAGCAACAAACGAACTCACAGCAATCATCAAGGCGAAATCAACAGATTCTGTATTTTAAGGGGTTCATATGTATGCTCGAGCTTTGTGATGTATACATTTACGAGACTCTTAAATAGTCAATTTTTATTCATTACATTTACTTAATCTGTTTTAATACGATTTAACTGGTATTTCTGCAACTTTCTATTTTCACGTGATTATATGCTTTAATTAAGATATTCTTGTCTATAACTTCAAGATGGTGTCTGCCTAGGGGTGGTTAAGTTCATCTAATAAGTCTCCCTATGTGAAATTTATTATGAGATGGGTAAATTTTGTTCACACAGTAATAGTATTTTATTTTATGGATGTTCTAATATTCTCTCATCATGCAGCTGGTCAAGAGAGATTTAGAACCCTAACCAGTTCGTATTACAGAGGAGCTCAAGGAATTATAATGGGTATGTGGTGGAACCTGGTTGTATTTTAATCCAGAGTTTCACATCTTCATCCTCAACCAGCACAGAACGATTATCAGCGCAATCAAATTCACAAAAGGAGCCAGAGATGGAACCATAGAGAATAATCCACTTACAGGAGAGGATGCAGATAGGGCGGTTTCACGAGCAATCGAACGAACGCACCTAGCCGGTTTCACAAAAATCGAAGAACGCACGCAGAACGAACGCACCCAGCCGAAGAGTAGCAGCAGTTTCGCGAGCAGCAGTTCCGACCGGAGATGAAGCCAGACGCGGGAGACAAGAGTACAATTAGGTTTCAGACTTAAGAGTGACTTTTGGAAAGGAGTAAATTGCTGGAGGAGGAGTTCAGTTCAGTTTCACACGAAACAAAGGTGATAGTTTGCCTTAGGGGTAAATTGGTCATTTAACATGGCATCGTTTCAAAATTAACGACGACACGTGCCCTTCACGTGACACTTAGCGAGATTTTTTAACGTTGGGTGCAATTACCAATAAAATGTAACATACGAGTGTAAGTAATTGCGGCAAAAAACATATAGGTTCAATGACAAAAAATTGCAAACATTCGGATACAATTTCATTCTTTTCCCTAAAATCAATTATCTTTCCTGTCAGACATCAGGTCATTTGTCACCACCCACTATTTCAATTTTCAAGAGAATTGACAGTTTATCGTTTCGAGTGATAATAAGTAATCATAGTCAATAATCACTACTCATGTAATGCTTAACTGCCCTAACATAATCCGTGAATGGTTGGTAAAAACAAATCAATTAGTTAAGTTATGAGAATATTTAGTCTTTTTTTGTTTACATTTATTATGTTCTTACCATTTTATACATTATTTTCAAATCTTGAAACTAACTTTGTTACGAGATATCAACGAACATTTGGTCCAACGGTATCACCCTTACTTGAATGCAAAATGTTCTGATATCGATTCTCGACATATTTCAAGATTAATTATTGGATAAAAAAACTTTGTTATGAGAGAGAAAATATCAAAAACAACCCAATCTTTCTTATCTACAGGTCCTGCGGAGTATTAGAGCATGGTTGCCATGAAGCTAAACAATAGTAATAATATATAGAAATAGAAGGTATGCGATTGATTTAATTGAGGCAAATTAACTTACTACAGTAAAATGATGAATTTCAAAGAAATTGAATTATTTATTTATATTAATTTGGTTAAAATGTATAAATTTGTTACAATGATTTTTTTATTGCATTTTTTCCTTCTAATGTCAAATTAATAAATTTTCATTAGTCCATGTCAAATATATAATTATCATTCCTAATTAGCATGTCACATATGTCATTTTAAAATTCTTCAAACTTTTTCATTTACAAAAACTTAATTATTTCTATTTATTGCACGTGTATATTTATAATTTTGACTTAAATATATTTGATGTAGTAGAATTCACAATACTAAAATACATAATAATATATATTATGAACATCAAGTTCAAGCATGCACATATGAAAATTTTATATTACAAATTTTCACATACCTTATTACAATTTTATTTTTAATATAAAATTGAACACATAAAAATAACATCAAGGTAAATTTTAACGCTCTTAAAAAATATATATACACAATAACTTTTCATAAATATCATGTTATTAACTTTAATAAATACATATAAATAAATAAATAAATAAATAAATAAATAAATAAATATATATATATATATGTGTGTGTGTGTGTATAACGCTATATACAATAATATTTATTTATTTCATTAGTAATAAACTTAGTAGGGCTGACAATTTCTGACACGACACGATCTGCTTTAAAGCATATATGAGTTTGACCTTAATGGATCCCGTGTCTAAACAACTCTTATACGTTTAGACACGATTAATAATCGTGTCTAAACAACTCAGATCTGCGGATATCTGTATAAACACGATTAACTATTCATGTATAATCGTGTTGTGTATACATGTGACACGTTTAGACACATTTAAGTATAATAATAATAATAAAATATTAAAATACTCACTTACTTTTTAATATTGAACTGTGAATACCTTACTTTGCATATTTAGATTTGTGTATATATCTGCTTTAAAGCGTATATGAGTTTGACATTAACGGGTCCCGTGTCTAAACAACTCTATACGTTTAGACACGATTAAAGACTTATACGTTTAGACACGAGACATGTTTAGACACGTTTAAGATTTATCTGTTTAGACACGACACGATTGTCACCCCTAAAAATTAGTATGTATATAAAATATATATATATATATATATATATATATACATAATCGCACATTTATATAACTTAAGATAAATCAAAAGTAAGAACATAAGAAACTAAATGGGTTAATGGTCAATCTGCCCCCTAAAGTTTGGACAAAATTTAAGAATTCCCCTTAATGTTTAAAATTTTAAATTTTAGTCCTAATGTTTGGACGAAATCAAAAATCCCTCATTTCCGTCATAATACCGTTTATTTGAGACAGTAAACCGAACATGTGTCATGCACGTGCCGTGACTTAAATTGAAAAAACAAAAATACCCTTATGTCAAGCTTGTAGCTTCCGAAGCAGCAGTAGTAGCGAAGTTGTTTTCAAGGACGAAAAAAGGCCTCATCTCAATGTCTTGTTTTGAGGGAGCCCCCGTACTGAAACTCTCGTGCCTTCGAAACAAACTGTTTCCCTGCAGCTTGGCTGAAAAACATGTTAGGTATTGTAATCTGATTAATATGTAATGGTAGATTATGTATTAATGTACGCGTCTCGTGGTTCAACCTCCGCGGTGAGGTTGCCGGGCAAGGGTGGGGTTCGGGGTAGCGCCCCGAACCCATAGACTATACTGTACTGTACTGTATTTCTCCATGTATACGTATTTTGTAACAGTAACTGTCATGAATAATATCTTCTAAACCGTGTGGAGGTTGCTCACTTGAGTGTTACCACAAGAAATCTGATTTTGCTTCCCTTTCCTTTCCTCTCAAGAAAAACATAGTTTTTCTTTCTCAATCCTAAGTGTTTTCTTCATTAGATTGAAGTGTTTGATCCTAACAAAACCCTCATGAATGTCTCCTGATCCTGCTGCTGACATCCATTATTCGGTTCATCATATGGAATATCAAATGGGTTTCTCCTTGGTAACAACATTGATGGTGCTGAGCCAGGAACCCGAGTGCTGCTGACATACGAATCACCACCACTGGGACCATCAAAGGGGTTTCTTCTCATCGTTGCTATGGGGGTGGAATATTGGTATTATTACGAAGAGGATGGGGATGATGCTCTACAGCAGCAGCAGCAACATTCAAGTCTATTAAATTCATATCTTCCATGAGGTGGCTGCTTTTCCCTTTACTCCTAGCAATAAGATTCTCCAACTGTTGATTTCTCTCGAGCTCTAAAGTTCCCAGATCCATGAGATTCTTTTGATCATCCTCAGTCCATATTATTGTAGCATATCTTGAACCAGACCATATGGTTGAGTATCTTTCACACCATCGTCATCACGAATGTTCTCTTTCCCTTTAGAACCCTCGAAATTAATTCTAACATGAGTTTCAGCACCTTTTAATTTAGCTTTAGGATCGTTCATTCTTTGCACTAGCAGTAGCAGCAGCAGCAGCAGTGTTGATAAATGGCACATTCTCAAATATCAGCTGGAGATCATCTTGGTTCATATTCTCCTCCATGACGGCTACTTTCTCTCTAATTACACTTCCACTCCTTTTCATCCTCATCCTCTTACTGCTGCTGGTCATGAATAATTCCGTAGAACACTTGTTATCTCCACCCAAAATCACATACATAAGAGCATTTTTGTCTTTTCAATTTAAGTCATGGCACGTGCACGACACATGTTCGGTTTACCGTCTCAAATAAACGGTCTTATGACGGAAATGGGGGATTTTTGATTTCGTCCAAACATTAGGACTAAAATTTAAAATTTTAAACATTACAGGAGATTCTTAAATTTTGTCCAAACTTTAGGGTAGGACTGGGCATGAACCGGTTCAGGGTCGAACCGGTTCAGAACCGAACTTTTACCACATTTTAAAACCGGTACGGTTTACCGCTCCAGTTTTTGGCTGCTCCAGATTTTGGTCGATTTACCGTACCTGTTCTGAACTGGTTCAAAAATCGGTTCAGAACTGGTTCGGCCGAACCACTTCATACAAAAAAAAAAAACTGAATTTCCAATTCTAATTCAGCAAGCACCTGATCCAACCACATGAGCATATTATGAATTTAAGACCTAGGGAGAATTGCCGGATTTCGTTGGGGTCGATCTTGTGGTGCTTTCAGGATTTCTCTTGTGATCCCGCACGGTTTTTTGTTCTTCGGACCGGCAGTGATTTCTGTTGAATAACAAACTGGGCCTACAAGCCCAACGGCCCAATGTAAACTTGGAAAATCAGCCCAAGTCTGAATCAGAAGAACCCAGCATGCCTTATGAAGATAAGCTGCAGGTAAGGAAAACAAAGCTTCGAGAGTCTTCTTCTAATGACTTGTCTTCTTCCTGCAGGTTGCCCTAAAACGGAGTACAGCTGCTAGATCCCCATGTCAGGCGGCCACTATAAAGAAGAGGGGTTAACCGATGATGAAGGCATCGTTTTCTCTTGACAACCTTTGTCTTGATGAAAAGCCTGAGGTCTATACCCTCGCCCATCCTCTTCACGACTGATTCCTGGGTTTGGTAAGGTTTCCTTGTTTTCTTATCATGGTATCAGAGCAAGGCATATAATGCTCGTTGTTTATTCGTTCGGTCGTTGCTGATATTTGGGGTGATTTTTCTGATTCGGTTGTTGCTGAAATTTGGGTGTTTTTCTAATCGATTGCTGCTGGTATTTGGGTCACTGTTGATAGCCATTTCGTTGTTGGTTTCTGGTAGTCGGTTTGTTTCTGGCAGCAGATTTGTTGGTAATATCTGGTTTTCAGATTGCTAGTTGGTATTTGGTTTGTTCTGGTTTCGATCCCTGCACAGATGAATCCCGCAGAAATTGAAGGAGTAGAGGCATGCTCGGATAACCGAAGTGGTGTGATAGGTGGAGAAGGATCTGTGGTTCGACTTTCCTCAATGATAGACCAATATCATCCATTATACCTGCATGCCAGTGATTTACCAGGTTTGAGTCTGGTTTCCTTTCCTCTCACTCGGTCAGATAATTACACCCTATGGAGCAGATCTGTTCTAATGTCCTTATTAGTGAAAAACAAGTTGGGATTTATTGATGGTAGTTACCCTAGGGATGCGGTTGAACCTGAATTACAGCATGTGTGGGATAGGTGTAATGCTATGGTCACATCTTGGATTATGAATAATGTGTCTAAAGATTTAATGAGTGGAGTTGTGTACTTGAGCAGTGCTCAGTTGGTTTGGGAAGATCTAAAACAGCGGTTTGATAAGATTAATGGAACTAGGATTTTTCACTTACACAGAGAAATCTGTAACCTGAGGCAAGGAAATGCTTCGGTGTCTGTCTATTTTTCTAAACTGAAAATGATGTGGGATGAATATAACTCGATTGTTGAGCTGCCTCAGTGTGAGTGTGAAAAATCTAAGAGATATGTTGAGATGATGCAGGAGATACAAAAGCTGTTTCAGTTTCTGATGGGTCTAAATGACAACTATTCGAGTGTTAGAACGCAGATCTTGCTGCGGTCACCCCTCCCTGGTGTGAATGAAGCCTTTGCTTTGCCTCAACAAGAAGAGAGCCACAGAGATCTGGTCAGTCCGGTTGGTTCCGAAAGTAGCATGGAACCCACAACACTCCTCGCGGGCAAATCTGAAGGATGGAAAAGGAACCCAACCAACCCGGACATCATCTGCAACTATTGCAAGAAGAAAGGGCACGTGAAGGCAAACTGCTTCAAACTGAAGAACAGACAGAAGTATGAGGGTCAAGCACATGGAGCAGCTGCTGAAACACCGCACAGCCATACAGTGTCTACCCAAGGTGACAATTTTATTTTTTCTAAAGAACAGTTGCATGATCTTTTACAGTCCTTGAAGAAGGAAAATGAAGGAAGGGGTGGACAGAATTCGAGTACTGCAGGATCAAGAAGGACTGGAGAAGGAGCTGCTAATTCGGTCATGTCAGGTTCGGTTACTGCCGTATCTCAAAAAACAGATTTTGATAAAACCTAGATTATTGACACGGGTGTCACTGATCACATGACTTATCACACGGATTATAAAACCTGTATGAGCTGAAATTTGATTTGTTGTCAGTTTCTAGATTGACTAAGGATTTGTGTTGTGCTGCTGTTTTTTTGCCAAATTTCATGATATTACAGGACCTTTACAGTGGGAGGGTTTTGGGGACTGGTAGAGAACAAGATGGTTTATATAACATGAAGTCTGAAGTTTCAAAAAGGGCTTTACATAGTGTTGGTGAAAGTATTTCTGTCATGAAATGGCATAGAAGGCTAGGACATATGTCTGTTCAGAAGTTGAGAAAGCTTAAGACAATTAGTATAAATAATGATGATGTCGGTTGTTTAAGTCATTGCACTGTGTGTCCTATGTCTAAACAAACCAGATTTCCGTTTAAATCTAGTCAATCTAAAACAAATGGGATGTTTGATCTTGTCCACATGGATCTGTGGGGTCCTTACAAGCATTGCACTCATGATAATTTCAAGTATTTTTTTACTATTGTGGATGATTACTCAAGATGCACTTGGATTTATCTTATTCGGAACAAGGAGGAAACTTTTATCCACATCAAGAATTTTATTACCCTTATTCGAAATCAGTTTGATATTACCATAAAGAGGGTGCGAACTGATAATGGTTCTGAATTTGTGAATAACATGTGTGCTGATATTTTTGGAACAAATGGGATAGTTCATCAAAAAAGTTGTGTATATACGCCACAACAAAACGGGGTTGTGGAAAGAAAACATAGGCATTTGCTTGAGGTTGCCAGGTCGTTAAAATTTCAGTCGGGATTGCCATCTAAGTTTTAGGGGGAATGCGTTCTCACTGCTTGTTATTTAATAAACCTGATGCCAACTGAGATTTTGGGTTGGAAATCCCCTTTGGAGGTTTTATTTAAGAAAGCACCATCAATAGATCACTTGCGTGTTTTTGGTTGGTTGTGTTACGGAACTAAGATGAACAATCATGATAAGTTTGGACCACGTGGAATTTCGTCTATCTTTTTGGGATATTCTTCTGACAAGAAAGGTTATAAGCTTATGAGTATGCAGGATCAACTATTTTATACCAGTAGAGATGTTTCTTTCAAGGAGGACACATTCCCGTTCAAAACCAGTGAGAATACACCTGCGAGAGAAGCTTCTCCCCTTGGATTGATTGATGATGAAGAAATCTTTGATCAGGTTGAGGAAGCTTCCCCAGTTGCTGAGGATACTGAATACCGAACATCTCCTGAGACAGACGCAGAAACACAAGGTACCTCATTTGATGAATTGCAGGATGAAACAGGTTTAGTAGATGACAGAACCGAGACATCTGACCCTAAAGATATCCCTAGAAGATCCGATCAAACAAACCACCTCTGTGGCATACAGACTATATTATGAGCTGCCAGAACAATGCTAAGTTTCCTATCTGTGATTATGTTGATTACTTTCATTTATCATCTAATTACCAATCTTTTGTTGGAAACATTTCTAGAGATATTGAACTGACATCATATATTGAGGCAGCTAAGGACCCACGGTGGGTGGCAGCAATGAAGTCTGAAATTGAAGCATTGGAGCAAAACAAACACATGGGATCTAACTTCTCTCCCCAAAGGTAAACATTTAATTGGATGCAAGTGGGTGTTTAAAATCAAATATAAAGCGGATGGTTCAATAGAACGATTTAAAGCCCGTTTGGTTGCCAAGGGTTATAATCAGCTTGAAGGGTTAGACTATAATGAAACCTTTTCCCATGTTGTTCGCATGACTACTGTTCGCACTGTTTTAGCTGTTGCTTCAATTCAAAATTGACCTCTATATCACATGGACGTTTATAACGCCTTTTTACAAGGGGATTTAGATGAGGAGGTTTACATGAATGTTCCACCTGGGTTTGGTGGAATGGGGGAGAATAGAGTTTGTAAACTTAATAAATCTTTGTATGGGCTAAAACAAGCTTCTCGTCAATGGAACCTTAAACTGACAAATGCCCTTGTTCAATTTGGTTACACCCAGAGTAAACTTGACTACTCTCTGTTCAGTAAAAATGAAAATGGGAAAATTGTTGTGATTCTGGTGTACGTTGATGATATAGTCATCACCGGGAATGATAAGCAGCTGATAGATAAGCTGAAAAGGGATTTACAAATAAATTTTAGGATCAAGGACCTTGGTGATTTAAAGTATTTTCTTGGATTTGAGATCCTTAGATCTACTAATGGGATTGTTGTGAATCAAAGAAAGTATGCCCTTGAGCTCATCTATGAAATGGGATTAGGAGGATCCAGACCTATCACTACGCCTCTTGAACAAAATGAAAAATTTACTTCGGATGAATTTGATCAGTCCTTTCCAGGAGAAAAAGAAGATAAGCTGTTCAAGAATGATACTCTTTACAAACGGGTAATAGGAAAACTCTTGTATTTGACAAACACAAGGCTGGATATTGCCTTTGTTGTTCAAACGCTCAGTCAGTTTATGCAGAATCCCAAACAATCACACTTTGAGGCCGCCATGAAGATAATCAGGTATGTGAAAAATGAACCTGGTCTTGGGATTTTCTTATCTAGCTCAAGTAGTACCAACCTGATAGCGTTCTGTGATGCCGATTGGGCTGCATGTATTAATAGTAGAAGATCTGTTAGTGGATATTGTGTGAAAATTGGATAAAGTCTGGTATCATGGAAAGTTAAAAAACAAAGCACCGTGTCTAGATCATCGGCCGAAGCCGAATATAGGAGCATGGCTTCTGTTGTTGCGGAGATAATTTGGGTAAAGAGACTGTTAGAAGAATTCAATATTTAGCAGACCAAACCAGTGTTAATTTATAGTGACAGCAAATCAGCTATACAGATTGCATCGCATCCGATTTTTCATGAAAGAACCAAGCACATCGACATAGACTGTCATTTCATCAGAGAAAAAATACAAGAAGGGATTGTTGAAACAAGGTACATCACTACTGGAGAACAACAAGCGGACCTCCTTACAAAAGGCTTGAGTAAACAGCAACATCATTATCTGATTGGCAAGTTTGGTTTAAACAACTTGTATTCCACAGTTTGTGGGGGAGTGTTAAATAACAAACTGGGCCTACAAGCCCAACGACCCAATGTCGACTTGGAAAATCAGCCCAAGTCTGAATCAGAAGAACCCAGCATGCCTTATGAAGATAAGCTGCAGGTAAGGAAAACAAAGCTTCGAGAGTCTTCTTCTGATGCCTTGTCTTCTTCCTGCAGGTTGCCCTAGAACGGAGTACGGCTGCTTGATCCCCAAGTCAGGCGGCCACTATAAAGAAGATGGGTTAACCGATGATGAAGGCATCGTTTTCTCTTGACAAGTTTTGTCTTGATGAAAAGCCTGAGGTCTATACCCTCGCCCATCCTCTTCACGACTGATTCCTGGGTTTGGTAAGGTTTCCTTGTTTTCTTATCAATTTATGTGGTCCTTGTATTCTCCGCCTCAGGTAGCTGTACGGATCTCGTTGTTTCAATCTGAATCCGATGTCTAATGCTTAAAGCTTTATCTGATCAAAGCGATCTCTTGATACGTACGTGCAGTTGGAAGATCTTACACGTCAGTTACAACTCCTGTAGATAGTAGAATAGAAAGTATGGACTGGGCAACGGTGCAGCATTTGGATCTTCGACATGTTGGAAGAGGGCTTAAACCTTTGCAGCCTCATGCTGCTGCATTTCATCCGCATCAGGCAATTGTTGCCGTTGCTATTGGGTCGTATCTTATCGGTAATGCTATGTTTTCCTCTCATGTAAGTTGGTATGCGAGATTCAGGGTTGAAGTGTAGCACGTTGTAAGATGGAACTGAACTAGCTTCCGTAGCCAGATGTCATTGGACTAGTCAATTTACTATTATTTTAGCATTTTGTGATTGGGAATTCCTGGAAATGCCTCGTTTGGTTAGTTCTTTACGTTGTAACACATGGAATCAAGAACAGTGAAGTTAATACTCTGGTGAAATAGAGGTTGCAACTAAAAGTACATATGATGGAGGGATCACTTCTATGACTAGACTGCTTCCAATGGATCTGCCATAATATCATTCATGCTAGACGTTACTATCCCTCTAGAGATCAGTGGACCTGCACTTGTTTTAGTTACATTGGATTGAATCACAAATCAAATGTAGATCAGTAAAGTTAACTGGCTGATAATAGTAGATGGATCTGCAACTATATTATTCAAACCAGAGATTCCTTTCCTTTAGAGATCAGAAGAGATGTCATTATTATATCTACTCTGAATTATCTATCATTCTTAGAAAATGGATATGATTTTTAACCATTAGACTTGAGAAACAGTTCCACGATTATATATGTTCACTGGTATTTGTTGGATGTCTTTTCTCGCTTAATTTGGAGTATATTTACCTACCTATAGATAATCTAATTAAAGCTGGCAGAATGACCTTCCTAATAATTGAAATATTTTTCTTTTTATCGTTTGATGGAATTCATGTTTTGACAATTGTTGTGGAATTATCTCTTGATGTCTAATATGTCCTTGATATTTATTTTGTATGTACAGAATTTGATGCACTGACAGGAAGCAAGATCTCTTCAATAAATAACTCTTTCTTTGTTTTATATAAATTTTAAAATGATGAAAAGACCAAGAAAATAAGACATTGAATAAAATTGATACAAAAAGTAGAAATGTTTATTTTATTTAAAAATACAGAAGAATAATCTATCATATTATAAACATTCGATATTCACCTTTATAATAAAATCTTGCAAATTTCTAATTAATTTTATAAGTAAATATGTTAAATTTATATATATTTTATAAATATGTTAAATTATTTTAAATTAAAATATGAATATGTTTATAAATTGTTTTCCTATTTTATGTTTATTGTTATATAATATTGTCATTTTCCCCCGATTTTTATTACTGTCATTAAATTATGTAACATTTAAAAAATTAGAAAACAAAATACAAACAAAATGTTTTTGTATATTTCATATTTTATTTAAAAAATAAAAATATTTTTGTATATTTCATATTTTATTTAAAAATAAAAATATTGTTTTCATAAAATAAATAATATAAAGAAAAATACATAAAGTTTATTGTATATTATTAATACAAATAAATCAAAACTGTTCTAAAAAATTGCTTCGATTTTATTAAAAATTGAAATATAATATAAATTAAATAGTATTTAAAAGCAATGTTACCAGACCGGACCAACCCTCGAACCGGAGAGGAGGCGGTTCCCGGTTCGTTCGATCCAACCCGCTCGGGCACGGTTCAATGTGCAGTTCACTATTCATAAGTAAAAAGAAAAACTGAAAATACAAAGTTATAAACTACATAGTCTCTAACACATACATAATTAACTCAAATTATACAGTCTCAAACACACACAAAAATCATTAAAAAAAAAAGAGAAAACCAATCTCTTTAAACCAAAAAAACTGGTTGGTCTGTTAAAATAAAAATAATTCTAAGTAAAATCGAACCGGAAACCGGTTGGTTTTCGCAAAACCGTCTGATTCATCCCGGTTCAAACACTGTTGCTATGCAATTCGATCTTGTAGCTTAACCAAACTGGAAAGGAGTCCGGTTTCCGGACAGATCCGGTCGGACCGCCGGTCCAGTCTGATTCTGATAACACTATTTAAAAGTATAATTTAGTTTATTTTATATTTTTATAATATAGGCTATAAAAAAAATGGTTTACAATTTTATTTTTTATTTTGAAAAAATTATTTATAAGAACAAAACAGATTTGCTAATTTGTTTTCTATATTTTTAGATTTTATTAAAAATATGAAGTATGATATCCAAAAAAAATATTTTTGAATTTTAAGTATACTTTAATTTATTTCATACTTTTTATTATTTATGAAATAAATAAAATTTATATTTTCAAAAAATTTAAGTATTTTTCTATTTTCTATTTATCATAATATATTTGTATAGTTTTTTTCTATTTTATTTTACAAAACATATTTAGTATTTTTCTTAAGTTTAGGTATTTTTTAATATATTTATTTCATAAAAGTAAATTATTTATCAGTCACGTCATCATTCCACTTATCACATCATCATTTCATATGTCATCTCATTAGTCGTTAGTTTTCTTTAACGGAAGTAATCTAAAACCAACAAAACGGAACATATTACATCTAAAACAAACAGGGTCTATACTTTTACCACTGTGGTCAAATATATTACATATTTTTTCCTTCGAAAAAAGAACAAACTATAATAATCAAAATACCAAGTTTTGATATGACTGCAATGACCTGTATTTTACATGTGGTCTAAATATAGTCTCTACCTGTACATGATAAATAGGGTTGGGCAAAAAAAATTAAAACGGTTCGGCCGAGCTGTACCGTAGCACTTGTGAACCGTACTTTTTTCGAACTGATTCAGAAGTGGTACAGTATTTTGGAAGAAATGTGGAGCGATTCGTCTGAACCATAAAAAAACGGTTCATAAGTGGTAAACCGTATCATTTTATGAACCACATTTTTTTTGTATATTATTATTTGTGTTAATTTTTAAATATATTCTATCTTTTTTTTTTATCATTTTAAGTTAACCATTTTATTTAGGGTTAATGGTCAATGTCCCCCTAAAGTTTGGATCAAATTTAAGATTCCCCCTTAATGTTTAAAATTTTAAATTTTAGTCCTAATGATTGGACCGAATAAAAAATTCACTCATTCCGCCAGCTAACCGTTTATTACTAACAGAATGGGAATCATGTGCGAGACACATGCTATTTTAATTCTTGTAACTGACTAAAATGTCATCGTCCTCTTCCACTGTCCACTTGAAAAGCTGCCTTCTCAGCTTCTCCGGGCAGTGCAAATTGTGCTTCGAAAACAGGTCTGCGAATGTACCAGGTAATGCAACCTAGGATCTGTGTTTTTCTAGTAATGGTGTGGATTAAAAACATATTCATTATTAGGGTTTGAGTCTGTTTATTTTTAGCAAACACTATCCGGAATAAGCCACATCTCATTTGGAGAAGAAGAGAGCATATCACCCCCCAAAAACAACCTCCATCCCCGAAGTGGCAAAGCAGCGAGAACTGAGCGGCACATTGGACAATGACTCAGACCCGAAGAAGAAGCAGATTTCTGATGCTAAATGTAAGGAGCTTAGTGATAAATTCAGTTTGAAACATTAGACAACACCTTTCATACTGATAAATTAATTACCTTTCACCAAGATAGGAGATAGAGTCATAGAGACAAGAACTAATTATGTATATGGAAGACAAACAGCAAAGCTAACATCACTTAAGAATGGCAGATGTGTGATCAGAATACAGAGACATGTCACTTGCGATTTACTATTGACTATTGAGCAATTACTACGAAACAAACAAAAAATGATTATTGTGTTGATCATTTCTGTGAAGGTGTTGGATTTGGTCTTTTTTGTTTAGTAAAGAAACATATGGTTTGTTTTGAAGCATAAAGCTTTCCTAGAATAATTGGTGTACACCATTGTCTAAAACAGGTCACCTAAAGAACATGTTCAGGCTGCAGCTACATTGTAAGCTATCTGCTAATCAATCATTTTCTTAAGCTCAACAAATCGAAGACGTTCGTATATGGGCATGAAATATGTCTCCAAAAAAGTATAATAGCAATTCACTCACGGATTTCTCATATCGGTCTCGCTCAGCTGCCGTGCAGGTTTCTGAGCTGCACATCAGGCGGTGCTCATTCTTCCGGTATAAATCTGCACATCTAGGCATGAGCCATGATATGGGGGAGCCTGCACCGCGTCAAATTCGCACCTCCGTTAAAGTCTCCAATGTGAGTGTAATCGATACTGAACAAAATTATAGTAAGTGTAGTAAATCTCATGTCCGTTTAGTTTGTAAATTTGGATCATCTCCATTTTTACTGTCATAAACTTATTTTTAGGGTTGATCAACAGTTTAGATTCAGTTTGAAACATTAGGCAACACCTTTCATACTGATAAATTAATTACCTTTCAGCTTGCTGGAGGTCAGGACGTAACTGTCTCTGAATCTTGGGTGGAAGCTGAGAAGGCTCTTGAGAAGGCTCTTCAAGTGGACAGTAGTGGAAGAGGATGAGAGCATTTTAGTCAGTTACAAAAATTAAAATAGCATGTGCCTAGCACATGATTCCCATTCTGTTAGTAATAAACGGTTAACTGACGGAATGGGGGGATTTTTTATCTGGTCCAAACATTAGGACTAAAATTTAAAATTTTAAACATTAATAGGGAATCTTAAATTTGGTCCAAACTTTAGGGGGAATATTGAACATTAACCCTTTTATTTATATGTGTTCTCCCTTTTTTTAAGATATTTTAATTTTCAATCTTTCGATTGAGCTCTTTATGCATTATCAAACTATGTATTAAAAATTGAAATATTTTATATTATTATTTTTTATTTAAAGAAAATGTACGGCCGAAACAATTTAAAATCAATTTTTGAACTGGTTCGAGAGTGAGTTGGTAAATCACCAAAAAAGTGAAGTGGTTCAGACGAATGGATTGAATGTACCTTACCACATTTTAAACCGGTTCGGGTCAAACCGGTTCATTCTCACCCCCAGTGGCTAGTGGTAGTACGTAGGGGTGATCAAAAAAGACTGTAGGACCGAATTCCCGACAAGACCGGCCCGACTAGGACCGAGACCGACTAGGACCGAGACCGAACGGGCGGGTTTTTTCTTTCAAGGTCGGTCTCGGTCTCGGGCTCGGGCTTTTTTCCCAAAAGCCCGTTTAGGACCGGCCCGGACCGAATGTATGTGTATTTGAGATTTTCATAATACCACACCGAAAATAATGTGGATTTTGGAGGTTTTCTATCTCTATAAAAGGTGCATCTTGATAAATTTACTAAAGAATATAAAGAGTTTATAGTGTTTATTTGAGAGGTGAACTATTTCTTCGCCTTTTACTAAAGAATACCGTGAATTCATAGTTTTTTTTTTTTTTTTAGTGTAGATTCGGTCTAGGACCGAGACCGGCCCGAGTCAAGAAAGACCGACTCGGGCGGGCTTTTTTGGCCGAGGTCGGTCTCGGTCTCGGTCTCGGTCCTCCAAAAGGCAAGACCGAAATTTCGGTCTCGGTCTTGCCTTCGGGACCGGACCGGCCCGCCCATGATCAGCCCTAGTAGTACGTAGTAGTGATAAATGGAAAGGTAAATCTAATGGTTACCAAAATTTCTGAAAATTGATTCCCATCCAACGGTTAGAAGTTTATCACCGAGGAAACGATATACATTTGGTAAATTAGGTCTTGTATTCGCCGTCTGCGTCCTCCGTCATCTCTTTCTCTCTCTCTCAGTGTTCTTCGTCGTGTCAGATCTCCATCTTCAACCATGAGCAAGGGTCCGGGTCTCTACACTGATATCGGCAAGAAAGCGAGAGGTATTACTCGATTGGTGATCAATTTAATGTGTATCTTGAGCTTGACTCACCGATTCTGTTATGGTAATGTATTGTGGATTTGAATATGAATCCGTTGCGATACTTGCGTAGATCTTCTGTACAAGGACTACCAGAGCGACCACAAGTTCACCATCACCACCTTCTCTCCCACTGGAGTTGTGAGTTCTCTTTCCAGATAAGAATCTTTTCATTTCAGTATTGATGCATGCGTACTTGCTGTTTTGGAGCTTAGAGTAGGGAAATTATCTGTCGACTTTTGTTCTTCATCTTATTACATTCAGTTCTTCTAATTTTGAGTTGTTACGGAAATGGATGTTGGTGGATCTGCTCCTAACTTATGTGTCAATCAGTTAATGGCGAAATGGGACTACATTAGCTGCCCTGTGCTTTTCTTGCTAAAATAAGCTCTTGAATTGACATTTTGCATTTAATATTTGGGGTTTTCATCTGTTGCTAGTTTGCTACTGATAATGTCCTGCATGGATGATTGCAATGTGCAATCTTCTTTGCTGTTTGAATGCTTTGTTCTGTGGGAAAAGGGGGTCTTGTTCTACGTTTCCTTTCATTTTCTTCTCTTTGGTTAAGCTAGTGATTTACATTGCTCCACAAAAGAGGTTAGCGAAGAGAATGAAAAAGGAAAACGAATGGTTATATCTCCAGTCGGTTTTGAGCTTAATTTTAAATGAAATCTGGTTAATATGTTGAGTATCTCATTTGATAAACGTATTACTTCGTAGTGTGTTATTTTAGTCCTCAAAACTCACCCCAAGTGTCTTGGCTGCATTTTATCAAACAAGCTCTAAGTACAGATAATATTGTTTTGCTTGATTATATAGTTGAAAATTGGAATAGGTCAAGGCAACTTATTTCTCCTTTTCCACCTTTTTTTTCCCGATTGGTGTGAATAACGGTGTACATTCGTTGCCTTAATAAGCTTTCAACACCTTCCTATGTCATTTTTTTTTATTAACATGTTCCTTATTCAATGGAGGAAACCGAATTTGAATTCATGAAAGTAAGCTCAATCCTGTGTATTGTTTCACCTGTTACTACAGGCCATTACATCTTCAGCAACAAAGAAAGGCCAACTGTTTCTGGCCGATGTTAACACCCAGTTGAGAAACAAAAATATTACCACTGATATCAAAGTTGACACGAACTCAAATGTAAGGATCTCTTGTTTTATTCACTTAAATCTCTATTTAATGTTGCAGTTCTTGAATTTAGCTTAAATGCTTATGATTACCTAGGTGTTATATGTGTTTTGCCATGCAGAGTTGTAAAATATTCTTATGCTTTTCTTTTGGCTGTAGCTTTTGACAACAATTACTGTTAATGAGCCTGCTCCTGGATTGAAGACAATCCTTAGCTTCAAGATTCCTGATCAGAGATCTGGCAAGGTGATTAGATTAAAATCGGACTCTGGACCTGTTGGTTGCAGTATTCTTAGTTTTGCATTCTGATTCACTATCTTGTCTGGTTCTGTAACAGGCTGAGGTTCAGTACCTGCATGAATATGCAGGAATAAGTGCTAGCATTGGGTTGACTGCGAACCCAATCCTTAACTTTTCTGGAGTCTTGGGGAGCAGGAACTTAGCTCTTGGAACTGATGTCTCCTTTGACTCCACTACTGGGAATTTCATCAAGTGCAACGCTGGCTTGAGTTTCACCAACGAAGACCTCATTGCTTCTCTCGCTCTGTAAGTACTACCCATCTAAGATTCTAATATAACTTTTTTTTTACCAAATTGGTTTTGTGCCTTTATTAATTGGTTTTACGTGCTCTATTACGCATAGAACTACCCTAGCTTGAACTGTTGGATATTAGCTCTGCTTAGCATGCAAATCTATCACCAATTATCTTTGCTCAATACGTTGTGCTGAATATATTGAAGTAACGAGAAAAGTGTCTCTCATTTTTCTACCTTTGCTATAGGCAATTCATGCCTGAAAGACGAAGCAGTGGTAGATTGAACCGTAATTATAGTTCTAGTGGATTTATGCCTTATGGTATGGGAAAAATGGTGTTGCATCGCCAATGTGGGGATTGCGCCCATTTACATTTTTTTTTGTTGCTAAAACACCCCAACCAAGTTTCTACAAAAAAAAGGGCAAAAAACGATTTTCCCCTGCTGGTATTATTTGGTTGCCCTAAACACTCTAGCTCTCCAAGTATACTACTTGAACATAATGTAAAATTCACGACCCGGCATGATATTTGCAGAAATGACAAGGGTGAAACCCTGAATGCTTCCTACTACCACATTGTGAACCCCAGAACTGCTGTTGGAGCCGAGGTCAGCCACAGCTTGCCAACCAATGAAAACACCCTCACTTTGGGCACCCAGCATGCTTTGGACCCTCTGACAACAGTCAAGGCACGGGCTCACAACTCGGGTAAGGTCAGTGCCCTTATCCAGCACGAGTGGCGTCCAAAGTCATTATTCACGATCTCCGGTGAGGTCGATACCAAGAGCATCGAAAAGAGTGCTAAGGTTGGGTTCGCCTTGGCTCTCAAGCCCTGAGTGTAGGTCGAGGATCTAGTTGAAATGTTCGAATGTTGGTCGGAATTGGCGGTGAAAATAAGATCTGCTATATACTCTTCTTGGAACCCTTTTGAGCGTCCTGTCTCTAGGGAAGATTGTCGTTTTTCAGATGTCTAAATTTGAGGCATTTTTGGTTTGTTTACTCGAGGAAGAGGGCAATAATTCTGTGACAATGTACATTTATCCAATCTGCATTGTTGTTTGGTGCTCACTAGACCACGTGTAAGTTAATCGTTGTGGCTCGGTTGCTTGCAAGGCTCGACCTAGGGTTAAGTTAGGATCAATGAATACCTGATGGACCTAACCCGGTTAATCCGTGAGATTTGACCTAGACTTAAATTAGGTCTCAATCAGGACCTAACCAACTTGGTTTTGGTTTCTGTTTGTGCGAAGGTTCTTTTCCCAAAAGCCTAATTACACTAAAGACGAAAGTTGGCAATTGATCCCAGAAATACCATACATTTCACTAAGCTGATCTAAAATTTGTAAAATAACCCATCTTTTTTTAATTTTTGTTTTTCAAGAACTCTAATTTCTACATATGTTCTATTTGACTCCTAATTTTCTATTTGAAGTCTAACTGGTCTGAAGTTTAAACTCCAATTTGATAGGAGCTAATTAGGACTTAATTGATATTTTGAGAAGTTTGAAAGGATTCTATTGCAAAATTTTGAGAACTTTGAGGGTGATTTGAGGTGTTGATGTAAATTTGAAAAGGTATTGAAGTAATATTCCAACCAGTTTTATCATAATCGGATCAGTTATCAACCACCATTTCATGGTCCGATAGTATCAAGAAAAGAGCAGGGTTATCAGAACCGGACCAGACCGGCGGTCCGATTAGGAATCGGGCCCTTGTTCGTTTTGGTTCAGCTGAAAGACCGAAATGCATATGAACATTGTTTGAACCGGGTTGGACTGTCCGGTTTTTGAAAAATCGGTCGGGTTTAGTAAAATCAACCGATTTCCGGTTCTAGTTTTTTTGGGGGATGATTTTATTTTTTTTTGGGTGGTTCTCTTCGGTTTAAACCGACTTCTTCGGTTCGACCGAGCAACTTCTTCGGTTTAGAAATTATGTTTAAAGTTTAGACCTATTGTGTTTGATTTTGAGACTATTGTGTTATGTATGTTCAAAGTTTGAGGTAATTGTGTTGTGTTTGAGAGTAATGTGTAAGTTTGAGACTATGTAGTTTGTGTGTGTTTGAGGTAATTATGTATGTCTTTGAGACTATTTAGTTTGTAATTGTATTTTTCAATTTTTTTTGTTTGCTTGTGAACAGTGAATCGCACGTCGAACCGGGTTGGACTGGCCAAATCGCGAACCGGCCCCCTCGTCGGTTCGAGGGCCGGTCCAATTCTCATAGTTATTAGAACCGGACCGACAATCAAACCGACGAGGGGGCCGATTTACGGTTCGGCCATTCCAACCCGGTTTAGTATGCGGTTCACTGTTCACAAGGGGAAGAACACTGAAAACACATACATAGTCCTTTTTTTTGGACAAAAAATACATACATAATCTCAAACACAAACATAATTACCTCAAACTACATAATCTCACACACACAAACTACATAGTTTCAATTTCAAACACATATTACTCTCAATTCTCAAACACAATACACAATAGTAGTGAACCGGTTTAACCAATTGGGTTAAGGCGATTGGTTTGTGCAGAACAAAACCAATCGGTTTAAACGAAAAACCGTTTGGTCTGGAAAAAAAAAGAGTTAAAAAGTGAACCGGAAACCGACCGATTTTCCAAAAACTGTCTGGTTCAACCCGGTTCAAATACTGTTCATTTGTAAAACGATTTTTTAACTGAACCAAACCGGACAGGGGTCCGGTTACCGATCGGACCGCTGATCCGATCCGGTTCTGATAACTATGCCAATTCTGATAACACTGGAAAATAGACGTCAATATTAAAATTAGAAGAAATTATAAAATTATACTTTTTCAGGGGAGTAATTTGGAAAAAAATATTTGTGTGAAATTAACGATTTTGTCGTGTTCGATCGACGGATCGATCTTGCTGTATCAGCACATAATCAACGGCTTGTAGAGTGTCAGTGATACGGCACAGCCGTACGGGAACATACAACACAGAAGGAGGAGGGAGAGAGAGACAGAACTGTAGAGAGAGATAATTAAAGTTTTTGTCATTCATGCATGCTACTATAGACATTCCCGACATATAACGGAAGGATGTTTGTCCAGCTAGCTAATTCTACTCTATGACTTGGCCCAACATGGCCGCCTATTAACTACGACTATGATTACCAAACTACTACTACTAAGACTCGTAACAATACTCCCTCCTACGCATCGAGCTTTTCCTCAAGATTGAAGTCGAGAAATTTCTTCTTGAAGTCTTTTAAGAACTTCCAAGTAGCCTCCTTAGTTGGACGTCCTGCCCATTTAACTTGAATCTTTATGGCTGCTCGGTTGTCCCTTTTCACCATGGTCCTTCCGACGATCACCTCAGGCATATTACGGTTGAGTGCCTCGACTGGTATGGGGATGGATCCTTCCTGCATTCCATGCACCAACTTGAGTTGTGAAACATGTACTGTGTGATGAATCATCGCCGTAGATGGCAAGTCCAACCAATACGCCACCGCTCCAACCTTCTCCACTACTCGGAAGGGGCCGAAGTACTTGGGTGAGAGTTTCTCATTCCGATGTCCCTTGAGTGTGTGCTGTTTATACGGGTGAAGTTTCATGAGCGCCAAATCACCCACCTCGAACGATCTCTCTGAGCGTTTCCGATCAGCTACCTGCTTCATGCTGTTTCTGGACCTTTCAAGATGGAATTTCAACAACCTTATATGCTCCTCTCTGTCCTTGAGAAATGTATCAATTGCAGCCACCTCTGAATCCCTCGGGAAATACGACATGTGAAAGGGTGGAGCAAACCCGTAAAGAGCCTCGAATGGGGTCATATTGATGGATGAGTTGTAGGTGGTGTTATACCTGATAGAACAAATCTGCATAAACAAGCTGTACTGAAACAATAAACTGCTGCAACTTCAGGAAACTGCAGTTCCTGTTCATATGTCATTAGATCGAAAAACAGTATTCTTACAATACACCTTATACCCAAAACCAACTTCAACCACTACTTGTAACTGCTCCTACATAAACGGAAACTTCTCCTAAAACACAGAATAACACACAGACACACATAACTATAAAACACAGACACATAACTACTTATAACACACATACACATAACTAATTGACTAACAGGAGTTTACTTCTTCAATTAACTCCACAATTCCTCCCCTAAGCTGTTAATCTGGCAAGAGACAGCTTACACAAGTTCACCTACTCCCAAAGCTGACCTGAGACGTTCGAAAGCTGCAATTTTCAGTGGTTTTGTGCAGATATTTGCCAACTGCTCTTCACTTCTGCAGAATTCTAACTGGATCTCACCTTCATGACACAAATCTCTCAAAAAATAATACTTCACATCAATGTGTTTACTACGACCATGCATCACCGGATTCTTTGAGAGTTTAATAGTTGAGTTATTGTCACAATAAATCACAGTTGGACCAGAATAAACACACCTGAATTCAGAAAGCACCCGTTTCACCCACAGTGCATGACAAGCACAACTAGTAGCAGCTATAAACTCAGCTTCAGTGCTAGATAGACTAACAATAGGCTGCTTCTTGGACATCCAACAGACAGCAGCTCCACTTAACAGAAATACATAACCTGAGGTGCTTTTGCGATCATCTTGATCTCCAGCATAATCACTATCAATGTATGAAAACACTTGATCACTATACCCCTTTCTATACAACAAACCATACTCTCGGGTGCCTTTCAAATATCGAAGGATGCGTTTTGCAGCTCCTAAATGAACTTCAGTTGGATTCTCCATAAACTGACTAACCAACCCGACTCCATACTGAATGTCAGGTCGGGTTGCAGTCAAATACATCAGACTGCCAATTAATTGCTTGTAACTAGTATTATCCACCCGACTTCCTTCACCAGTTTTTGTCAATTTCAGACCTGTTTCAACTGGAGTACGCGCAGCATTACATTCTTCTAGGTTGAACTTTTTCAGCACATCACGAATATATTTCTTCTGAGATACACCAATATAATCTGTAGACTGTTCCACCTCCAAACCCAAAAAATACCTCATTTTCCCTAAATCGGTCATCTCAAATTCTGTCATCATCTGTTTCTTAAAAACAGACAGCATTGAAGGAGAATTCCCAGTATACACTAAATCATCCACATAAACACATACAATCAATAATTCAGTCCCCTTCCTCTGAATGAATACAGTGGGTTCATACAGACACTTCTCAAAACCAATCTTCATAAAATGAGTCTCTAACCGACTATACCAAGCTCTAGGAGCTTGTTTCAAACCATATAAAGCTTTCTTCAAATGATACACCTGTTTTTCCTTACCCTTAACAACATAGCCTAAAGGTTGTTCAACAAACACTTGCTCAGATAAATGCCCATACAGAAATGCAGATTTAACATCAAGCTGAAGTAGAGTCCACCTATGATATGCTGCTACTGCAATAAGGAGTCGAATGGTATCTAGCCTTGCTACCGGTGCAAAAACTTCAGTAAAATTAACCCCATACTCTTGTTTATAACCCTTCACAACTAACCGAGCCTTGTACTTATCTACTTGACCATTCTCTTTTAATTTAGTATTGTAAACCCATTTTACTCCTATCGGATTACAACCTTCAGGTAAATCTACCAAGTTCCAGGTCTGGTTTCTTTCTATTGATTCAATCTCAGTATCCATTGCTTTTCTCCATTTAACTTCTCTACTAGCAGTAACATAATCAACAGGATCACAGTCGGCTAACAAGCATAGATATGAGAGGCATTGATAATCTTGTGAATCAACACACTAATAGGTATGTATTACAACAACGTATCAGCTAGAGAGAGAGAGAGAGATTTCTAGAGAGAGGGTAGCCGAAGTTCCCTTCTAAGAAGGATAGGAGCTGCCTTTTATAAGCTCCGGACTTGAAGTGCGGATTCCAAACGTTTGGATAAACAGTGTTAGCACTGTTTGTCTTCTTCTGATCGTGGCCGACAGTAGTGGAGGTACTGTTTGTCGTCTTCTGGAGTGGCCGACAGAGGACTGTTTATAAACAGTAAAAGTTAATAATTGCCTAATAAGGACAAGAACAGTAAAAGGTGTATTACTATTCATGAATAGTAATTTGCACTGATAAGTGCTGACGTGTTTTCTTACGTCATTTATGCATTTGGATCTTGTGAATCCTGCATGTAATCATCTTCTGGACTTTTAGTCTCAGCCACACTTTCTTCATCTGAATCGTCAAGAAGTTTTCTCAACTCTTTTCTGAGTTCAGATTTAGATGAGGAGGATAGTAACTCTTTAAGTATACTAGCCGTATCCTTATTAGGAGTAGATAAAGAAGCCTCAGGAATATCCAAGACTGGTTTTAGACTGATTAGTCCCTTTTGGGTATAAATAGATCTTTCACAAAAGAATTCATACTTGTCCCACCATTTTATTAAAATTCTTCTTCCTAGATAAGGAATAGTTGTAATGGTTTCTCCAAATTTTTGTACAGGCGTATAAGCCTTAATCATTTCCCATTTAAGTATCCATGGAACTCTGTAAAGAGCAGTAAATATAAGTTCCGGGTTTTTGAAAGAAGTTGTTGAATTTTCTTTCTCAAATTGTTCATAACAACACCTGATTTTATCAGGAAAGATGATTGGGTTTGCACCCCAATTATAGAACCATTTAATAAACCACTGAGGGAAATCAGTAGCTGATTCAATGTCTCTAAATTGAAGAAACCAAGTATGTTTCTTTTGGTTGTTTTCATATAAGAAAGCACCATCCCAAGCTTTGATATAATCAAAGTAGTTAAACCAGTATTTTTCTAATTTCTTCCCAGTTTTGGGAATTTCGTTATAACGAAATAGATCACCGTTCCACTGTTCCGGTGTCAAAACTTGTTTTATATAGGCTTTCGAATAAGCCCAATCATTCCCTCCTCGGGTAATGCTATCAAATTCTACAGATTGAGTAACTTGTAGAATCGATATATAATAATTTGTTTCTTTTGGATAAAAGAAAGGATCTGAGAATTCTCGAATATAAAATTTTGAGATTTCATCAGCATTTAAATGAAGATATTTATCTTCAATAGGAGCAATCCATATTGTAGAATATGGAATGAAAGGGTACACGAACTCATTAGCTCGGTCCGATATTTTTCTAGATGCCTGATAAGCATCATCCCTCAGCCTCATTTCAGGAAGGACAGCCTTTAAGGCTTCAGCTTTTAGCTGGGCAGGAGTTTTATTAAAAGCAGCCTTATAAGGCAAAGAAGAGGAGGAGGCTTTCGCCTTTCCCTTTTCTTTTTTCTTCTTTTTATCCATTATTTCCCTGCAAAAATTCACGAGTTAGAAAATCAGGTAAAGAATTATCTGATCCTTTAATAAACTCAATATCAAAATCAAATACAGACAATATGCCTTGCCATCTCGCAAATATTTGTTTTGATGCTATGTTTTTAACATCTTTTTCTAGAATGTCCTTGGCAGATTTACAGTCTACCCTTATAAGGAACTTTTGATTTATTAAATCACTTTCAAATTTTTGAACACACAAAACAATAGAAAGAATTTCTTTCTTAACCGTTGAATAGTTTTTTCTTGGCCCTTGCCAAGCTCCAGACGCATATCGTACTAGAGTTTCTTTTTTATTAATCCTTTGTTTTAGGATTCCACCATAGCCTAAATCTGAAGCATCAGTTTCAACAATTTTGAATGCATCAGGTTGGGCTATTGCTAAGCAAGGAATTTCCTTAATCTTAGCTTTTATTTTTTGAATAGCCTTGGTATGTTCATAAGACCATTCAGGAGGATTTTTCCTTAACCTTTCAAATAAAGGTTTAGCATCTTTTGCAAGATCCTTATAAAAGTCTCCAATATAATTGAGACTCCCCAAAAATCTTTGTAATTGGGTTTTTTCTTTTATTATGTCTGGAAATTTTCCAGAAAACTCAATAGACCTATCAATAGGGAATATTGTCCCTTCTTTTATAATATGTCCAAGAAACCGAATTTCGGTTTGGAATATTTTTATTTTCTTGGCTGATATTACCAACCCAGCAAATTTTGCAGCATTAATAAATGCTTTTAAATGTTTAAAATGTTGATCAATGTTTTCAGAGAAAATTAAAACATCATCAATATAAACAATGCAAAAGGACATGTAAGGACTAAATATCTCATTCATAATATTTTGAAATTCAGAAGGAGCATTTTTAAGTCCAAAAGGCATGACATTCCATTCATAATGTCCAAAAGGAACAGTAAAAGCAGTCTTATACCTATCCTTTTCATTTATTTGAATTTGCCAGAATCCAGATTTCATATCAAATTTTGACATGACTTTGGCTGGATAAAGTCTATTAAGGAGATCCCTCTTATTAGGGATAGGGTACCTAATCCATCTTAAAACCTTATTCAAAGGTTTATAGTTGATTACTAGTCTAGGTACACCACGTTCTAATTCCGCAGCATTTTCTACATAAAATGCAGGGCAACTCCAGGGACTGGATGATTTCCTAATAAGTCCTTTAGTAAGTAAGTCATCAATTTCCTTTTTACAAATTTCTAAGAGTCTAGGACCCATGGCTATAGGTCTAGCTTTAGTAGGAATTTGATGTTCCTCAAAATTAGGTTCATATGGTAAATTAACCATATGTTTCTTCCTATTCCAGAAAGCAGTAGGAAGGTCAGAACAAACAGTTTTTTCAATATAATTTTGTAATTGAGAAATTTTTTCTTTTACAAATTTATTGTTAATCTGTTCAGCTATCTTTTTATAGCCTAATTCCTGAGATAAGGAGTTAAGAAAATTTTCTTTCCTAGCAATTTTCTTTTGAACAATATCAATTTCATGATAACGGGGTTCAGTGATAAAATTGAAGGTTATTTCCTGTTGATTAACAGTACTAGTGATTCCTTTTTCAGTTATGCTTTTAATAGGATAAAGCATATGTAAGAAAGGGTTTCCTAGAATAACATCTTGTGACAGATTTTTCACAAGCATGAAAGGCATTTCAAGACAAATTCCTTTATTACAGACAGCAGTGTTGTTAAGCTTATATTTGACAAGCATTTTACTACCATCAGCAGTATTAAGAATTTCAGTGGTTTTTGAGAAATATCTCGAAGGAACAAGACCTTCATTAATACAATTAAGGTCTGCACCAGAGTCAACCATGGCAATTACATTAAAGAAATATTCTTTGTGAACAACAATGGTGATTTTAATATGCCATTTATGAGTAATTACCCTATCAAGCATATTGATATAGGTTAAAGAATTTAACTCATCCTTTTCAGGTAAATTATCTTCTTCGTAATTACCTTCATTATTATAATCAGTTTCTAAAATAATAATTCTAGATTTTAATTCATCAATCTCCTTTTTGAGGAGACTAATTTCATGTCTAAGAATTTCTAGACCTGGATTATTATCATTATTTTTTCTAGAAGTTTTACCTCTACTTAAAATGTTTTTAAGGCTATAAGCCTCAGGTTGAGCAATAGAAGATTCATCTAAAGGTTTTTCAATAGAATCTTTTTGTCCGTATTGTTCAAGGTAAGATTTAAGAATTTCTTTTCTTTCAGAAGGATCAGAAATCTTATCAATAGTTTCAAGAACAAAATTTTGTTCACGGGTGAGGACACATAAACCATTAGATTTACAGAGTGATTTGTAATAATCACAATTACCATCACAATCTGACTCTTGATTAGAATCAGAAGAATCAGTTGATTCAGAACTATCAGAGAGATTTTTATCTGTTATAACAGATATTTCCAAATCATTTTCATGAATGAAAAGTTTCTCCATAGTTTCTTTCCAAAAGTCAAGGTTAATATTATTAACCCTTTTTGATTTACACTTATTAGCGTAATGACCAGGTTGCTTGCAATTATAACAAATAGGAATAGATTTTTTCTCATTAGAAAAGTTTCTTTTTTCAAACCTCTTCTTTTTCCTAGGTTTAAAATGATTCTTCCTATTGTCATGTTCTCTATAAGAGTTTTTATAAGATTTTTTCTTATAATTCTTTTCCTTAGGTTCAGAGGGATTTAATCCTATCTGGTCACAAAAGTCTCCTAAGTATTTAGTACCTAAGATCTTTTCCTTTTGGATTTTCTTATGTAATTTCATTTCATTACATAAGATAATACCTTCAGCCATGATTTCTGAAGATAAATCACCAAAAGTATAAAGAGAATAGGGAATTATCCCCCCTTCTCTTTGGCGAATTCTATTTCTAACCCTATCAGCAAAAAATGAGGGTAAGCCAGAGAGGAATTTTTCCTTCCAAAAGTCACTTCCACAATCTTGTCTGGTTAAGACTTTGGAAATAAAAACATCTTTATACCATTTAAACTGGGATAAGTTTTGGCACTGCAAGTTCATTAACTGTTCTTGAGTTTTATCAATTTGCAAAGTAGATGAGCCAATAAAATGTTTTGCAATTGAATAAATAAGTGTATTAACACTATCAGAAACATCAGTTTCAGTAGGGATATTGTTGGTATTAACAATTTCTCTTTTAACAGCACACAAGATATGCTGTTTAGCTTCTTCTGTAAGAAGAAAGTCCCACCAACCTTTAAGTTGGCCAGTAAAGCCATGGATTATGGCTTTAGTGATGTTATTATCAAGATTTCCATTTGATCTACAAGCAGTAGCATACATAGTTATGTATTGCAATAAGGTTTGAATCTGATAATCAGCCATTCCATCAACATTCCATTCTTCGATACATTTACCGTCGAATTGAACACCTTTATATTCTCCATGTTGTTCTAATTGTAGATCAACAGGAGTTGGCCTATGATAATAGGGTTTAGCTGGAATGCTATAGGATAATCTCTTCTTATAAGAAGGGGATAACTTATTGACTTGAAAAGATTCATTAGTTTCTTTAAAATTATTTTCAAGTTGCTCAATATCGCTATCACTGCTTACAATAGAAGAGTTATTAAGATCAATTTGACCTTGTTCTAAAGGAACACAATCCTTTTCACTGATGCCAAGATTTTTTAAACGCTTGACAATCTCAGAAACCATTTCAGTCTCTTGATTGTTACCAAGAGGTTTTTTGAAATTGAATTCAAGTTTCTCAGAGGTCATAGGTTTAAACAAAACCTTGTTATCAATTTTTTGGATGTCTGGATTTTTAACCTTAGACGATCCTTCACCAAAATTCCTGTTGATAGAAACATTTTTTTCTATCCTAGTCAACTGATCACCTAATGTTTGAAGTGTTAAATTGGTAAAATTGCTTTGTTCAACAACAGCTTCAACATTATTGCTTTTCCTATAAGGAGTAGCAAGTATTTCTTCATCCTGGATTTTTAAAATAATACTTTTCTCAGGAGGATGAATACTAGTGATAGTTTTACCATTTCTAATTAGAAAATTTCTATAAGAACTTTCTAAAGGAAGAATGACATTTTCATCTTCGAAGTTGGGATAATTATTTTTACTTTTAAATTTCATAAAAGTAAAGAATTCCATAGGATTTTCATTGAGATCTAAACATCTTTTAATTACTCTTTTATAAAGAGAGAAATATCTATCCTGTTCAGATTTTCTTTTTAAGAAAAACCATTTTCTTTTTAAATCATTATCATTAGAGAAAAACTCTTCTCTAGCTTGTCCTTTAAGGGGACAATAGAGAAATTCATCTTTCTCATCAGATAAAATAAGAGTATGGATATCATAACCCATGTCAGAAGGAGTAGGAGATTTTATCCTAGTTCCTGAAGTCTCAGAAGGTAGAGTATTAACTCTATACTCTGGTTGATTAACTCCATCAGAGGTAAATCTAGTACCAGATATAGATTCTCTATCAAACTGAGAGGGGGCAGAAGCCACAGATCGATTAAAAGAAGTTTCTAAAGTATTTTCAATATAATTATTTAAACTTCTTGTATGACCAAAGCTAAGCCTAGCGCTTCTCTGATTAGAGAATCGAATTTCTACATTACCATCAGGATGTTCAATTAAACCTTCTAATTCACGATTCTCAGATTTAGCAGGTTCACTAGCATTTTCTAGCATCCAATTAACAGGTAATTTCACTTCATCCCAAGTTATAGTTTTAGGGACTTGAACATTGCTTTTAGCAAGATTTGTCATAAACAGAGTTGTAGATCCTTTAAGATCTGGTCCTAACCATTTTAGGCGTGGAACAACAGTATTCATAACTTTGTATTGAATCCTATAAATAAGGACAATATTTTCAGCACCTTGCATCATACGAAAACCTTCAGTTTTTATATCAAGGCAAAGAGCATGTAAAATAGTTGGGTCATTTAATGACAAAGTAAAATTGGGAAAGCACGAAAAGTAAATCGGGCCATCACACAAACTACTTTCAACAATTCCTAATAAGGAGTCAGTAAAACCAAGGTGTCGTTTATCACGAACACACAACAAAGCAGAGGTATTTAAACCTAGCCTAAAAGTTGGTTTTAATCCAATTTGCACTTTTCCAAGATGCAAAAATTTATATTTTTCCTTATGTTTCTCAATTAAGGATTGACTTAGCAATTGAAATGTATTATCTCCTTCATTTAAGGGGATAGCTTCTTCGACAGTTTTAATTATATAATCAGAGGAGAAGTCAAAGGTTCCTTTCTGTTTATAAACAGATGATTGTTCTGGCATTTTCCAGTTTTGTATCTCTTTATCAAAATTCTCATTAATAAGAATTTCTTTGTTACTGCTACTACTAGCAGTATTTGTCCTAAAAGATAAGGATTTACCGAATCCAAACATTGTTGTATTGATCACTGTCAACGATTTCTCCTGCCTACCACACCCAAGGGATTTATGGCCTTACGGTACGCGACTTGGGGTTTCACAATACAATTTTTGTTTGAACAGATACTCACTATCTTTTAATTCAAATATGCAAGCAATAATAGTAATAAAGGAGTTCTTAAAAAGTAGAATTTTACTAAAGCAACAAAATAGAAAACTAAGAACAATAATAAGATAAACCAAAGGAAGACTTTAACAAACTTCACACAATATTATTATAATAATTAACATTATGTTTACAAACATTAATTTATACAAACTTAAATTACATAGTAAACATAATAACAAAAGTGAAACTAAAACATAAGTTTCAACATATAAATACATATACAAGCTACATACCTGAGCACTTGTCTCTGATACCAAATTAGATCGCAAACACTAATAGGTATGTATTACAACAACGTATCAGCTAGAGAGAGAGAGAGAGATTTCTAGAGAGAGGGTAGCCGAAGTTCCCTTCTAAGAAGGATAGGAAACAAATATTTGCGAGATGGCAAGGCATATTGTCTGTATTTGATTTTGATATTGAGTTTATTAAAGGATCAGATAATTCTTTACCTGATTTTCTAACTCGTGAATTTTTGCAGGGAAATAATGGATAAAAAGAAGAAAAAAGAAAAGGGAAAGGCGAAAGCCTCCTCCAATTACTTAATTGGTTACACATGTTTCCCCATGGTGCAGAATGGTTACACATGTTTCAAAATATGATTAATTGGTTTTGAAATGTGACTAATTGGTTTTTTTACTGTTCAACGTTAGAAAACACAGTTAAGTCACTATTTAGATACGTAAAATGACGTAATTACCCCTAGAATATCTTCAAGAACGCAACATCATCTTCAAGAACAAGAATCGAAAAACCCAGAAATCTGGATTCTGGTTCTTGAAGAACCCAGAATCTGGTTTCTTGAAGAACCCAGAATCTGGTTTCTTGAAGAACCCAGAAATCAGATTTCTGGTTTCTTGGAACCCAGAAATCTGATTTCTGGGTTCTTGGTTCTTCGATTCTTGTTCTTGAAGATGATACTGTGTTCTTGAAGATGATTCTAGGGGCATAATAGTCATTTCACAATTCAATAATATGTTTAAAAAATTAATTAACGGTTTAGTAACGGAATGATCAATCAATCACATTTGGAAAAACATGTGTAACCAATTAGTCACATAGCAAAACCAATTAATCACATTTTGAAACATGTATAACCATTCTGCACAATGGTGAAACATGTGTAACCAATTAAGTAATTAACCCTTGAAATTACTTACCTCATAGTCACCCATCTAGGCAGGTCGTTTCAATTGTCTCCTCCCCTGCCGAAGAGGTTGTTCTCCTGATGGTGTGACATCTTCAACTGCAGTTGAAGATTCACCTTCCTGCAGCTGTCCACCTTGTGCAGTGGAATCATCATTCGCAGGACCATCCTCTCTCAGCGTATCCACTTCTTCTATGAATTGAGGTGTCTGATTGGCCTGCTCTGCCCAGTTCCAGCTGCCCCACTCATCAAACACTACATCTCTACTCACTATAATCTTCTTTGAAACTGGATTATATACTTTGTATGCCTTGGAGTTGTCACTCATCCCAAGAAATATACATTTCTCACTTCGATCATCCAATTTAGACCTCTTTTCAGCTGGAATATGTGCATACACCAAGCACCCAAACACTCGGAAATAATCAACCGTGGGCACTCTTCCGGACCACATTTCCTCAGGAGTTTTTCCTCTGACAGCATAAGTTGGACACCTATTCAATACATGAAAACTCCACCGAACAGCTTCGGGCCAAAACTGCTTTGGAATCTTCTTAGTAACCAGCATACTTCTCACCATATTCATCACAGTCCTGTTTTTCCTCTCAGCAACTCCGTTTTGCTGCGGGGAGTATGGAGCTGTTTTCTCACGAATGATTCCATGAAACTCACAGTACCTTTCAAATTCCCGTGAACAGAATTCACCACCTCTGTCCGACCTTAGTACCTTAACAAACAAGCCTCTTTCTTTCTCAACTTGAGCTTTGAAAACTTTAAAATAACTGAATGCTTCAGATTTCTCCTGCAGTATATATACCCACCCCTTGCGTGAGTAATCATCTATGAACGAAAGGAAATATCGTTTACCTCCATTCGATGCAGGAGTAATAGTCCCACATATATCCGTATGAATCAATTCAAGCATCTTCTTAGATTTCCACAACCCACCTTTTGGAAAGTGAGTTCTGGAATGTTTTCCCATAGTACATTCCTCACATGGCTATTCTGTCTCCTCTATGTGTGGCAATCCTCTCACCATGCCATTTCTAGAAAACGTCCTCACACCTGCAAAATTTAAATGCCCAAACCGAAAATGCCACAACCAAGAATCATTCATCCTCTTTGGTTGCTCTCTTGCAGCAAAGCTCACCTGTGCCTCATTCAATTTGACAGGAAATAGCCGTTTGTTGTTCATTTTAACACAAACTATTGACCCCCTTTTAGAGTCATATAACTCACACACACCTCCTTGAATGGTAATCAAATACCCCTTCTCCTGAAGCTGTCCAATACTCAACAGATTGGTCTTTAACGCAGGCACATATAGTACATTATCCACAGTTTCTATAAAACCATTCTTAGAGTGAATTTGAATCTTACCTCGGCCCATAACTTGTACCGAAGAACTGTCACCAAACAGCACAGTGGATTTGTAATCCTCATCTAGTTCCGTGAATGCTTCTTTGCACCCACTCATGTGATTGCTACATCCCGTGTCCATATACCAAGTGTTAGGACTCATTTCACTTTTCTTGTCTGCAGCCATCAACAATACTTCATTCTCAGTGTTTTCAGCAAAATTGATCTGTTCGTGCTTGGATTCTTCAGGTAGTCTCTGCCAACAAGTAGATTGATAGTGTCCTAACTTGTGACATCGAAAACATTCAACATTTCGACCTCTACCTCGTCCTCTTCCATATCCTCTACCTCTATTTGAATTCTGTCCACCCCTAGAGTCTTCATTGCCTCTGTTTGTTTCTCCTCGGCCTTGACTTTGTGCTTCATAACTCAAGCCTCGATGCCATCTTGCTCTTCCACAATACCACCACTCGGCCAATGGAAGCCATTTAACCCAAGTTGAGGGACGTTCTCCGGCCATGCACCGTAAGTAGGATTCCAAACACCTATTGACAACTTCTGTTTTACCGTCGCTTTGGGGGTGATACGCGGACGACAGACAAATCGAGACTCTCAATTGTTTAAATTTCTCTTGCCATAAGGTACTCACGAAGACCGGGTCCCGATCACTCACAATGCTGCTCAGAAGATCATGTAGGCGATAAACTTGGTTGATGAAAACTTGCGCTATTGTGGCTGCTCCATATGGGTGGCTCAATCCCATGAAGTGACTATATTTGGTGAGTTGGTCTACAACCACGAGTATAACTTTCTTTCCTTGCGACTTGGGTAATCCGGTAATGAAGTCCATTGATATGTCAGAGAAGATCGTCTCCGGAATTGGTAGGGCTTGCAACATACCCGGATAAGCCGATGAGTCGTATTTGTTTCGTTGGCACGTATGACAATTTCTCACGAACTCTGTGACGTAGCACTTTAGCCCCCTCCAATAAACTGTTGTCGTGCCCCTCTTCAACGTGGCTAATGACCCAAAATGACCACCCAAAGTCGAGTTATGGAATAGGGTTAATATATCTTAGCGCAACCCTTCATCTCGTCCCACCATGAGCTTCCCCTTCCGCCAGAGCAACTCCCCCTTCCATGAAGATCTCTTTGGCCCTTGCCCCGGCTTTATGCTCTGGATCAAATGGCTGCAATCAGTGTCAACTTCCCAGCTCTTCTTCACTCGATCGATCAACTCTGTTGATAGGGTCGAGAGTGTGAGGGAATGACAGCTCCGAACACGGAACCCTCAAGAGTGCGTCCGCAACCTTATTCTCCGCGCTCTTCTTGTAAGTTATTTCATAGTCGTAACCTAATAGCTTGGTTAACCAAGTATATTGCAGTAGAGTCGACAACCTTTTCTTTAGGAGGAATTTGAAATTTCGATGATCCGTCTTAATCACGAAGTGCCGATCGACAAGGTAGAAATGCCACTTCTTAATGGCGAAAAGAATGGCTAGTTGCTCCTTCTCGCACGTAGATAAGGTTTGTTGGTGTTGAGATAGAACTCGACTTATGTTAGCGATGGGATGACCTTTTTGTTCTAGGACAACCCCTACCCTCACATTAGAAGCGTCCGTCTCCACCGTGAAAACCTCGTTCATATTGGGCAACGCAAGAACCGAGGCAGAGATGAGAGCATTCTTGAGTTGTTGGAATGCTATGGTGGCCTCTTCTATCCAGTTGAAGCTGTTCTTTTTCAACAATTCAGTGAGGGCCGACTTATAATTCCGTAGCCTCAGATGAATTTGCGGTAGTAGCCGGTAAGCCCCAAGAATCCTCGCAGCTGCTTCACGTCCAACGACATAGGCCACTCTCAGACAGCTTCGATCTTCGTCAGATCAGTTCTAACTCCTTCGGCTGTCACTATATGTCCAAGGTAGTCCACTTGTTTTTCCCCGAAGACGCACTTGGATCGTTTGGCAACTAAAGTGTTATCTCAGAGTATCTCTAGGACCATCTTCAAATGTTCGAGATGCTGCTCCAACCCCTTGTTGTATATCAGTATGTCATCAAAGAAGATGAGAACGAACTTCCTCAAACAATCCTTGAACAATGTATTCATTAATCCTTGGAAGGTGGCCTAGGTGTTGGTGAGACCGAACGACATGACCTTGAATTCGTAGTGACCCTCATGTGTTCTAAAGGTCGTCTTGTGAGCGTCGGTGTCCGCCATGCGAATTTGATGATAACCCGCCCTTAGGTCTATCTTGGAGAATATTGATGCTCCGTGAAGTTCGTCAAAGAGCTCGTCGATAAAAGGGATCAGAAACTTGTCTTTAATAGTGGGGTCGTTTAATCTCCTGTAGTCCACGCACATTCGCCACGTATTATCATTCTTTTTAATGAGGACCACTGGGGATGTAAAAGGGATCTGACTTAGCTGAATTACCCTGCTCGTCAACATCTCCGCAACCAATTTCTCGATCACATCCTTTTGTGGAGCTGGTTAGCGGTAAGGGCGAGAGCTAACCGCTTTAGCTCCTTCCTTCAACTGAATGGAATTGTCGATGACTCTCCTTGGCGGAAGACCCTTTGGTTTGGTGACCACTTCACTATACTATGCCAACAACCTCTCAATCTCCGGCGAGCCGAGGTCTCCTTCCCGGATGAGTGCGGAGAATACATGTGCTTCCTGTGTTTCGGTCGGCTACAGGGTTAAGCTGTAAAGCTGAACTGATGAAACATCATCGGTCTTTGACAGCATACGGTTAAGCCTTTCTGCACTACTCAATTGAAATGATTGCCTCTCCTTTCCTTTCAACTCACATACTTGGTTGTTCTTCTTGAATTTCATAGTCAAGTTCTTGAAATTCCATAAAATTTTATCGAGCATGGACAACCACTGAACGCCGAGCACCATGTGATAATTCTCGAGCGGAATGAGAAACACCTCAGTTGTAAATTGATGCCCTTGCATCAACCAACGAATCCTCAACATACTCGATCACATAGTGGAGGTACTTCAACCACCTTGCATCTGAGCTTCTCCACCATTCAGCTTTTTAGGAAATTGTGTGTGCTTCCCGAATCAATGACAACCTCAAGCTGACGATTACTCACCATTCCCTCTATTTTCATCGTTGAGCAGCACGACGACCCGGTAAGGGCATGTATCGAAATCTCAGGTGTCTTCTCAACATCGACGTTCTCTGTTTCTGGTTCGGCCACCTCTTCCTGATCATTTTCCACTGACTTGATCACGAATATCTGTTTCTCCCTGCATTTGTAACTTGTGCTTTAACGCTCCAGGCACCAATAACACAAACCTTTTGCACGTCGAGCCTCCATTTCCCGATTTGTGGTAACCCGGGTGGTCCTATTGCCCCGCGCCCCCTCGTAACATTGACATTGTTCGAAACATTTCCTTGAGCAACATCAGTACTAGCATTATTCTAGCTACTCATGGCGCGACTATTGGTGGCATACGTATTTTTTGAAGTAAACGATACATTATCGAACCTTCCCGCGCTTTGCGCCGAAGCGACTAATCATGGGGCTTCACCACTGCGTAGACTTCGTGCAGGGTCTGTACTCTTTGCAACCGTACTTGACCTTGAAGTCATACACTCTCTCGATCAACTGCACTCGGTGAAGTAATTCATCAAACCAACGTTGATAATCAACAAATGAGCCTTCCTGTTTGAGGTTCTTCATCTCCAGGAACATGTCTCCAAACAACTCATCTCTGAACCTGGCCTTTAGGGCTTCCACATAGCCCGTCCATGTCACGGTCCTTCCTTCAGTCGACTGCACCTTGATATATCCTTGGTGCCACTTAAGTGCCTCACCCTCTAAGTGTATGACAACCACCTTAAGACATGTATCTTCTAGAGTTCCGTCGATGTCGAAATATTGCTCGCAACGGAACAACGAGCTGACCACATCGACTCCGGAGAAACGAGGAAAGTCCAATCTTCCAATGCGGTAAGCGTCCATCTCCCGCCTTTCTGTTGCGTGGTCTATTTCTTCGACAGGGGAAACGCCATATGTGTCGAAGGTAACGAGCAGTGTAGATGGCGGTGCTTGCGATTGGGGAGCCCTCGTGGTTGTGGAGCTCCCTGTTAGGACATATGTATAATTACATATGATTTGAGGATTTATTTGAAAAATTAGTGATAATGACTGATTTGTAAATATAGGAAAGTAGTAGGCTATAAATAGATTAACTTATAACGATTTTAACTAACTTGAAATGAAGATCAGTAAGATTTCTTAGAATTCAAGTAAACTTTCTTTTCTTTCTCTTGTTTGATTCAAACTTTCTAACATGGTATCAGAGCTATCCCGTTCCGGCGAATCAACTAACTTCGATTCAGTTGTTTACAGTTTTGATTGCTGCATCTGCATATCGTACTTGTGATCTGCTTGCGAATCTTCTTTCTGCATTGCTTGCGACTGGTATATCTCTCTGTTTCATCAATGGAAGAGGTCACAACTTCTTTCTTCAACAATAAAGTGTCTCTACTGGAAGGAGAGGAAAACTTCCAGTCATGGCGGCAACATGTTTTACTCTCAGTCAGAGGTCATAATCTTGAGTCGCATTTATACGGCAATGTCACCATTCATCCTACCATACCTGGACCTGAAGGAGCACAAGAACCAAATCCTGAATATCATAAGTATATTCAGAAGGACATCTCCTTGGCATCGTGGATGTTAGCATCAATTTCTCCACAGGTCAGTCAAGGACTCATTGGATGCATGACAACCTCCTCAATCTGGCAGAAGCTTCATCGAGATTTCTCGTCTTCATCAACGACAAGGATAATGCATCTCTATGATCATATTAAAATTAGAAAGCTTCCTCATCACTCTATGAGAGATTATTTGACATTAATTCAATCGACCTGTGATAGTTTAGCAAGCTGTGGTAATCCAATTGAAGAAATGCAGCAAATCTCTATAATTCTAAATGGAGAAAAGGGACAGTTTGACAGTGCTGTGTCTGTAATTCTTGCTAGCAGAAATCCATATGATCTGGCTTCTGTTAGTTCAGTTTTGCTTGATGCAGAAGCAAGACAAGGTGATCTGTTGTTTGACAACACTTTGACTGTCAATGTTGCTATGAATCAAAGTTCAATGATGAAGAATACGACATCTGGATCATCTGATGCATCAGTTCTGCAAAACAACTCTGAAGGTGTGCTTCCTACTCCTGCAAATTCATCTGTGTCTCCAAATCAATCACAACAAACCTTCGGCAATGGCAGAGGAAGAGGTTGTGGCCGTGGTTATGGAAGCAACATGCCTCAGTGTCAATTATGCGGAAAATTTGGACATCTGGTCCATAGGTGCTATCACAGATTCAATGTGAATTTCACTGGTGTGACAGATCCTGGAAATGCAAGTCAACCAAATATGAATTTATGCTCTTCACAATGGGATGATCCTGTTGAACCACATCAAACACCTCAGTCAGTTTCTTTGTATTTTTCAGCATCTTCCATGTATTGCCCAATTGTAATAGGCAATGGGGATCTTCTAAGCCAATCTTGGGTACAAATTAAAGCTCCCACAAGATTCACACTCAGTGAACTACGAAATTGATCAAGCACACGCCCTGATGTGCTAAAGGTTGATTCAGATGCTACAGTAGTTATCATAATTGCTAAATGTCTCTTGTCATCATATCAAGCACTTTATACACTGTTTTCTTTTCTTTCCACCAAGACAGTAAATCAATTTTTTTTTAGTATCCTTTTCACATTTCTCTTCAAGATACCTCTCAAAATCATTTTGGGATGTCACGTCAACATCCATATCATTCTGTTTATTTAACCATTCTCTTATCTTTGATGGATCCATACTATCAATAAATCAGATTCACAAACAACAATATACAACAATATCACAAATAGAGTATCAATTGAGAAGATATTAAAAACATAAAATTTAAATACGATCAATGCTTCGTTCTAATTAGTAATTCCAATAGATTGTTTATTATCATTACATTAAATAGATTGTTTATTCCAATTAGTAATTCCAATAGATAGCCCCTGCCCTCTGTATCATAATCATATCAGAAGTTGAAGAATTTTATTGTGTTGTACATCTAATGGATGTCATTGTTTATTTGCGTAGAGACTGCAGTTAATTGCTTCCTTCCTCCTTATGTTTCCATTACATTAAACTCTAGTGTTGTGGGAAATAGAATCAACGAACAGAAACATTAAATGTCCATAGCAATCACAGCAAGTCACAACAATCACAACAACTCACAGCAAGTCACATCAATCATAGGCTCATAGCAATCACAGAAACTCAACAAGGAACAAGGAACAACAAAAGCTTAGGCAATCACAACAATCACAACAATTTTCATAACATCTT
This sequence comes from Chamaenerion angustifolium, assembly GCA_946814005.1. Taxonomy (NCBI): domain Eukaryota; kingdom Viridiplantae; phylum Streptophyta; class Magnoliopsida; order Myrtales; family Onagraceae; genus Chamaenerion; species Chamaenerion angustifolium. Next base: position 30,278,070 of record OX328267.1, on the reverse strand, counting down.
ACCGTGGACAAGCTACGCTGAGGACAAGCTACGCCGATTCGCCGGTCCCAAAGAATGGAGAAGGCCGAGAAGCTACGCTGGAGCCTGGAGACCTGGAGAATGGAGAATGGAGAAGGCCGAGAAGCAGTCTGCTGCAAATTGCAATGGAGGTTGTCTTAGCTTAGTGTCTTATAGACTTAGACAAACCATAACTTATGGAGGCTGTCTTATTGCTTATTAGGGTTTCTAATTTCTAATTATTTTTTTAATATATATAGAGAGAGAGAACCGGGTCCGGTTTCTTTAGGGTACCCATATAGGAGAACAGGAACCGGAACCGAACAAAGAGGTTCTTAATTTTTTTTCCCAGAACCTACCCGATTTTTAAAACGTCTACCCGGAACCTACCCAAAGTGTCGGTTCCGGTTCAGTTCCGGGGCCAAATGGATAATTTGCTCACCCCTAACTATACTTCCGCTCCTTTCTTTATTCCATGTGATTCTTCTTTCAATCAACCATCTGATCTTGCAGATGGTAGCCCTGTGTTTGATCATGCTTCTTTTCCTAATATTACTCCTCCTCATGTTACTAGAGATTCTTCTTCTCCATCTTGTCATCCTGTTTTAGATGTTACTTCCCCTAACAATGCTCCTATTCTCCACTCACCTCATAACTTTATTTTTAATGATGCTGATCGAAACATGAATGTTGTTCCAACATCTTCTTCTCAACGTGTCCAAGAGTCTTCTCATTCTCCTGTGATTTCTACATTACCCACTGTGACTTATAGATTGCAGGGATCCAGTCTTGTTCCTAGTTCTGTCATAGCTTCTTCTGATGAGTATCATTCTTCTTCTATGACTATTCCATCAACTACTGGTAATGTTCATCTGATGCAAACCAGGTCCAAAACTCATGGTTTGAGTAAATCTTCTCTTCAGGCTCTTTTGACATCTGTAGAATCTGATGATGCGTTAATATCTGCTGAACCAATGTCTATTCATCAAGGTTTACATAGTTCTCACTGAAGGGCTGCTGTTGAAGAAGAGTATGATGCTCTGCAGACAAACAAAACCTGGTCTATATTTGAGCTTCCTTCTAGCAAAATTCCTATTGGTTGTAAATGGCTTTTCAAAATCAAGAGATGGGTCTATTGCTCGATATAAAACCAGGTTAGTGGCAAATGGATTTTCTCAGAAACCAGGATTTGATTTTCAAGACACTTTTAGTCCAGTTGTCAAATCTGCTACTGTGAGAATTGTTTTGTCTCTTGCTCTGTCTCACAAGTGGAATCTTAGGCAAATTGACATTAATAATGCCTTTCTTCATGGTGAGTTACCTGAAGAAGTTTTTATGGTCCAACCTCCGGGGTTTGAACAGCTTTCTTCTACTGAAGTTCCTCTTGTGTGTAAGCTTAAAAAGGCTTTATATGGGCTTAAACAGACTCCTCGTGCCTGGTTTCAAAAGCTCAAATGTTTCTTACTGTCTCATCTCAACTTTCATGCCTAAGTAGCTGATAGTTGTTTGTTTATCAAGCACACAGGTTCGTCTTCTGTCTTTCTTTTAGTATATGTAGATGATATTGTTGTCACTGGACCATCTGCTTATGCTATTTTAGAAGTAATTCAGTCTATTAATCAGGAGTTTAAACTCAAAGACTTAGGCAATCTGAGTTACTTTCTTGGTATGGAAGTGTTAGCTACGGATGAGTATTTACTATTGAATCAGAAGAAGTATGTTCAAGATCTAATTGATAAACTTGGGTTGTCGGATGTGTCTATATTTCCTACTCCAATGACTGGTACTTGTTTGTCCAAAACATGTATGATCAACTCTTCTGAATTGTTTGATGATGTTACTTTGTATCGAAGTACAATAGGAGCTTTACACCATATTTGTGTTACCAGACCTGATATTAATTTCTCGGTTAATAAACTTAGCCAATTTATGCAGACTCCGAGTACTGGGCACTGGAAAGTTGTTCTTCATGTTGTGAGATACTTGAAGGGAACTATTGATCATGAGTTAATGTTTCGAACAAATTTATTTCGTATGAAAGAAATATCATTGACATCATTTGCTGATGTAGATTGTGGTGGAGATATTACAGACATGAAGTCTATTTCAGGGCACTACTTGTTATTGAATGGAAATCCAATTAGTTGGAGCTCTAAGAAGCAAACAGTCGTGGCTTGATCTAGTGCTGATGCAGAGTTTCGTGCTATTGCAAATGCAGTATGTGAAATCATATGGGTGAAGTCATTACTCACAGAAATGGGTTTGTGTTTGTCTTCAGTACCAACGGTTTGGACTGACAGCACAAGTGCATCAACTCTGTCTGAAAATCCAATTCAACATTAAAAAATTAAGCATGTTGAAATATACTTGTTCTTTGTTAGAGAAAAAGTGAATTCATGACATGTGTTAGTTAATTTTGTTCCTTCAAATGTTCAGTTGGATGATATCTTAACTAAACCTTTGACAGAAAAATTGTTTGTTCCATGTAGGAAAAAGCTGGGTATTTTCTCTGTAACTGAGTTGAGTGGTGATAGTTTGAATGCTCAAATACATGTGTTGCCTTCTCAAGATTCATCTGGAGTGGATGAGTAATTTTTGAGTATGATCTGTGCATTATATGGTGAGTCTTCTGATATATGTGCTTGATTTGTTTGGTTGTATTCATGTTTTCATTCTTTTCTATCTACTTCATGCTCTTACATGTGTTGTTTTGTCAATCTTTCAATCTTCTTCTCATTCATGATCATTCTATTGTCTTTCGCCGTCTTTGGAACATCATGCAAATCATCTTTTGGCATTTATAGTTCATAAGTCATTGGTTTAATCATAGTTATCTGTTGTTCAGATGTTTGCATTGTGATATCTGTTGGCATTCATGTGTGGTGCAGTGGCTTGTTGTGTTCAACATGAAAATCATGTGTTCCTAATACAATTGCTAATGATCATCTCTATCTCTCATCATCTTTATCTCTGGAAAAAAAAAAGAAGAGAAAAATGTATATCATCAAGAGTCATAAAACAAATTATATCCTTGGCATGAAACATGTCTTGATTCCAAAAATAGAATGCAATCTAAAGAAAACGTCAAGATACTTTAGATTGGTTCTTGAGGAAGAAAAGAAAATGGCTCAAACCCGTCAGTCATTGTTAAAAAGAAAATGATAAAAAAACAATTCAAAATAGAAATCAGAGCTTGATCAGTAGAAATCAGAGGTTGATCAGATGTAATGGTGTCAGGTATTCTGTATTCATGTTGTCTGCTTCAGCTGGAATGTCCATCATGTGAGTTAGTATATACTGCAAATGTGAGTATCTGTTGATAGGTGTCTATGTGTTAAATCAATTATGAGTTTATAAAATATATGTGATATGGATGATTTATATGTGTATGTCTTAGAATGTGGTAATATGGTTCAATGGTCATGTTTGTTTTGAAGATTGCAAAGGATGTCAAGATGATATGTGTATCTGTCATGAGGTTAGATTGATAACTGGATATATGAATATCAACTGTCCATCAGCATGTATAAAAAAGGTATCTGTCATATAGTGCACATGTTTTCATTTCTCAGGTTTACTCTGATTTTGATAGGTTGAAGAAAAAAAATACGAAGAGAAGATGAAGAAATCAATGAAATCAAGAGGAGATGAACGAATTAGAAGAGATAAAGAAATCAGATCTTGAATGGGGAATGTTAGGACATATGTATAATTACATATGATTTGAGGATCTATTTGAAATTAGTGATAAGGACTTATTCGTAAATATAGGAAAGTAGTAGGCTATAAATAGATTAGCTTGTAACGATTTTAACTAACTTGAAATGAAGATCAATCAGATTTCTTAGAATTCAAATAAGTTTTCTTTTCTTTCTCTTGTTTGATTCAAGCTTTCTAACACTGACCCTAGTAAACTTGATGCACACCTTGTCGCTCCGTGGTGTTGGTCTGCTTGTGTTGCGATTAAGTATCAGATTTCATCGAGTGAAGAACCACATGCCTTCTTCATGTCTTCAAACGAAGCTTGAGTACGTTCCTCCAGCCTAACCATTCTTCCATAAAGCTCAACCAGCACTTGATTGTGGTCATTGATGGCCGTGTCTAACCTCACATCTCTTTGTACGTGGGTCTCGGTGGGTTGGTGGTGGTCGACATGGTGTGTCAGCGGTGATGGGGGCGGTGTCGGCTTTGATACCACTGATACGGCACAACCGTACGGGAACAGACAACATAGAAGGAGGAGGGAGATAGAGACAGAACTATAGAGAGGGATAATTAAGGTTTTTGTCATTCATGCATGCTATTGTAGACATTCCCGACATATAACATAGGGAAAAGTATGAAAATGGTGCAACATGTTTCACAAAAATGGTTTTGGGTGCTATTTGTTTTTTGACGATGGTTAATGGTGAAATACGTTTGTAAATGAACCTTCCGTCTACAAAACGTTTAATTATGTCGTTAAGTTGTCACGTTTTTGTCACGTGACTTTATAAACCGTATTTTCGGTTGGAAATCAGTTTTAAAAAGACCTATATGCCCTCTCCTTATTTGGTCCTGTCTTCTTCATCCGAATCTTCTTGGGTTCTTCATTTGTTCAAAAGTTGTCCTCTCCTTACAGGTGTTGTTTCGTCTCCTCTGGTTTTAGGTTTGTTTCGTCTTCGATTTGTTCCAACGTTCTCTTCTCCTCTCTTCTTTACTTCGTTCTTGGCTGGAGAAGTAGGTTCCTTTGTTGTCTTCTTCTCTCCGTTCGGGTCGGTGCAAATTCCATTGTTGATAAATCGGTTCGATCAACCAGTGATTTCGCCGCGGAAGTTCTTGAAAAGGCTTCGGTGAGTATGTCATTGGTTAGTACAGTCTAAAGTCTTGATTTTTCTGTATTTAGTGGGTGAGTAGGACCGAAATATGCATTTGTTGATTTTGGGTTGTTCGGTTACTGATAATGCATAATAAGTGTTGATTTTGACTGCTACTTGTTGTTATCTTCTGTTTGATATACTGGAATTGGACTGATTTTGTAGCGTTGTTCTGTTATCTCTGCTTAGGGTTGTTCGTTTTTGACTGATTTATGTTATATGTCGGTTCTTGATGTTGTATGTTTTGTTGTGTATTTGATGGATTATAACTGAATTAGCTTCTCTATTTGATAGTAATGTCAAAAGACAAAGGGAAGAGACCAATGGAGGATGATATTGATGATGATAGAGTGCATGAGTCAGACCAAAACACAGACACAGATTTAGATTCCGATTCAGTTTCGGATCAAAACTGAAAGCCAAGAAAAATGGACGAAAGAGATTTAGACTCGACCGATGACAGCGTCGATGATAGTAACGTAAGAAAAAATGTTAAGGGAAAGGGAAAAGATAAATCAGTCAAAGGTAGAAGCGACTGCAACCAAAGGTATGTTTTTCCCTTCAATTTGGATTTGAAACGTGATGAACAAGAAAACACTGATGCGAAAACTTTTTTCCTTCACAGGCACGAGAAAGATGATGATATCATTGGAATGGATGGTGAGGAAAATTTTCCTTCTTTTCAAGCGGTGGATGCAACTAACTTCAACGAAGGGCAGTATCCGAGTGGCACGTTAAGAACTCCACCACCCTCAGATGTTGAGGATGAAGTCACACGTAATAAAAGACCTCATATCATTGACCAAGAAGTAGATGCTGAGAATAACTCAGGTAAGGCGAAGAAGGACCTTAGAGTCAGGATGTTGTTTGTGGATGCGAAAGTATTCCGTGAGTACATGGTGGATCATAGCATCCAAGAGGGATATGAACCAGACTTCAGTCAGAAGAATTGTGCCACAAGGGTCATCGTCGGATGCAAGGTACAGAATTGTCCATTCAAGGTGGTTGGTGTTAAACTAAACAAGGCGAGAACATTTCAACTGCGGCACCTCACAAAGGAGCACGACTGTCCAAAGGCGTACATAAGTAGAAAGATTGGTGCCAAGTGGATTGTGAAGAATTATCTGGATCTAATAAGGAATGAACCAAAAGTCAGAAGCAAGACAATTGCAGAGGAGATATCAAAGACATACAATTTTGACGTGAAGAAATGGAACATCCAAGATTGCTGCTTTAACTGCCCCTCCCGTCCTATCAGATTGCAGGAAGATTGTGCTTTTACCACAACCCTTGAAGACTAAGAAAACCAAAGTGTTTAGGCCAGGTTTCAGAAAATCACCAAGGAAGGTTAAACAGTCAAGGTCCTGCAAAGATAGGTCGACTCAGTGATTTTGGGTTGGTTTAGGGTTCCTTCTGTGGGTAGTCCCATTTTGTGTCCCATTTTGTGTGTATTGCTGTTATTGCTGGTAATTCTGACAATGCTGTTAGATGACAATTTCTGTCCCATTTTGGGTTGGTTCTGTTCTGTTTAGGTATTTAACTGATGCTGTCGTGACACTTGTTCTGATGGATAATGGTATAACATGTTCTGTTTTAATGGAAGTTTGGCGCAACATGTTCTGTCTTGATGGTTTTTGGTTCAAGTTGTTGATGTTCTGATGGATACATATGAAACACTTTTGAAATATGATGGTTTTTGATACAACTTGTTTCTATTTCATGTGATGTTGATACAAACACCAACTCAGTACGACAGACACTAAAACTTAACAACATAACACACTGCAGATCCAACATGTAAACTACAACAGCAGAAGGCCAATACTAGTCAATGACATTACATAATGACCCAAACAAGAACACCTAATATCACAATGAACATTGAAATTAGGATTTTTTTTTTATATTGCACCATCAAACGCAGGGAAGCAATTTCTTCATTCAGGGAAGCAATTTCTTCATTCAATTTGGCCCGAACTGTGTCGAACTTCTTCAAAGCCCTCTTTCCATACTCGCACATTAAATGGTCTGCCCATTCAAAGTAATTGCAATGACTCCCGCATGAAGACGTTTTCCACTGCATGTTTCGAAAAAAATTAGGGGATGAGGGATGATCAAATTCGGTTGTCTTCAAAATTAGGGTGTCCAAAGTACTAAAATTGGGACAAATTAAAAATGAATTACCGAATATCTTGGGCACCCATAGAACATACGCCCGAAGTTCTTCGCCGTACCAACTGGAATTGCATGCGACAACAACCCACAGTGGCATAATCGACAGTCATACTCATGGAATGTCTTCGGCAGTGACTTCGGTTTGGAAGACGAAGACGTGGAGTACTTATCTGGAGGCATGGAGAACTTCCGCAGCAATCTTCAAGCAAGGGGACCAGCTTCAGCAGCAATCTTCCCACGACAGTCGATCACTTGGGCACACCAGCTTCGGCAACGACATTTAGATGGGATACTAAATATGTTGATAAGGGCATAAATGGTATTTCAAATTTTAGTTTGTACAGGTAGAGTCACGTGACAGACCACGTGCTATATTAACGTACCTATTCAACAGAAGTCAAACGGAAGTACCAAAAACCATTTTTACTAAACATATTGTACCTAAAACTATCAACTGGGTTGGAAAACTATTTTAGTGAAACATGTTGCACCATTTTCATACTTTTCCCTATAACATAAGATGCTTCTTCAGCTATCTAATTCTACTTTACGGCTTGGCCCAACATGGCAGCCCACTAACTATCACTGCGACCACGCTACTACTACTAAGACCGGTAACAGTTAGAAGAATTGATTCATCAAATCCAACGGCTGAAAGCTCAGCTGATGAACGCCACCGGGAAGGACCGAATTAGATTTCGAGGTACAACGACCGTGTGTCTTATTCCTTTTATCTCGGTGGTGTTCGTCACTCCTCGAAGTCTTCATCTTCAGCCATGAGCAGGGGTCCGGGTCTCTACACTGATATCGGCAAGAAAGCCAGAGGCACCTCTTTCTCGTTGCTGTGTTGTGGTCTTGAATTTTGTGATTTGATGTACGGTGGAGTGATTCGTGGTGCGGATTTACATTTCGGCAGATCTTCTGTACAAGGACTACCAGAGCGATCACAAGTTAACCATCACCACCTACTCTCCAACCGGAGTTGTGAGTATCTGATAAAACTTATATTGAAGAAAGGATCAAACTCAAATTGAAGATAATACCCATATGAAGATAAACCCAGAAAGAGAGCGAAGGATCTCTCTATTCTGTAAATTCCAGAATGAAATCCTACAGCCTGGGGAATAGCTATTTAATATAGAAATATCTAACTAACTAACTTTATTTAATACATAAGAATCCTATACTTTGCTCAATGGTAAACTTAATCCTTATACTTCCACATTCCCCTTCATCTGGTCTACCTTCTTCATCTCATTTAAAACACTTTGTTCTGCATCAGATTCTTTACACTGAAACATATCAGCTATGCCATACTTCTGCAGAAGATAAGAATGTTGCAGCTTGGGAAGAGCCTTTGTCAATAAATCAACTTTCTGATCCTTTGTATTAACATGCATAGGTATGATAGTCCCGTCTTGCATCTTATCACGTACAAAGTGACAATCAATCTCAATGTGCTTCGTGCGCTCATGATACATCGGGTTCCCGACAATCTGAATCGCTACCTTGTTGCCACAGTGTAATCGTGCAGGAAAGCGGACTGCAATCTGTAATTCACCCAACAACCCTTTCATCCACACAGCTTCCGATACCGCCATTCCCATGCTACGGTATTCGGCCTCTGCACTTGATCTTGATATGGTAGCCTGTTTCTTGGTTTTTCATGAAACCATACTTGAACCCAGTTGAACACAATAACCAGCAATAGATTTTCTTGTAACAGCACATGCACCCCAATCACTATCACAGTAGATATCTAAAGAATTCAGTTTGTTTGCTGCAGAAAAGAACAAACCTTGTCCAGGGCTGCCCTTGATATAACGAACTACTCGTAACGCAGCTTCCAAATGAGACCGTTTTGGAGAATGGACATGCTGACTCAATGCTTGAACAGCAAAAGTGATATCGGGTCGTGTCATAGTTAAATACAAAAGTCGTCCCACGATTCTCCTGTAAAATTCAAAATCATCCAATAATGGATCATCCATATTCAACTTTAATTGTTTATCATACTCAGGTGTAGTAAGACGAAGATGTTGCTCCATAGGTGTGCCTGCTGGTTTGGCATCAAGGAGTCCAGCTTCAGAGATTAATTCCAATGCGTATTTACGCTGGTTGATGATAATCCCTTTTCTGGACCGAGCAACTTCTAATCCAATGAAGTACTTTAACATCCCCATATCTTTAAGCTTGAAATGTGATTGGATAAGGCATTTTAATTCCGAAATCAACGTAGCATTGGATCCACTTATTAATAAATCATCCACGTATACAAGTAGATGAACTTGATCTCCATTAATAAATTTACTGAATAAAGAGTAATCATACTTACTCTGTTTGTAACCATGAGCAAGAAGGGACTGCGTCAACTTGAAATTCCATTGCCGGGACGCTTGCTTAAGGCCGTATCAAGATTTGAGTAATCTGCAAACTCTACGATTTCCCGTTTGCAAATCAGGAGAAAACCGATTGAAGCCCGGTGGGACCTCCATATAAACCTCTTCGGTCAAATCGCCTTGTAGAAAGGCATTACTTACATCTAATTGATGTATAGGCCAAGAACGAGCAGCAGCTACTGCTAACAAAATCCGCACAGTAACCATTTTGACCACTGGTGAAAACGTTTCAGTAAAATCAGTCCCAGCTTTCTGTGTATAGCCCTTCGCAACCAAGCGAGCCTTATAACGATCAAGAGATCCATCAGCATTGTATTTGACTTTGTAAACCCATTTGCACCCGATAGCACTCTTACCAGGGGGTAGATCAACAATAACCCAGGTATTATTATCCTGCAGGGCAGCAATTTCAGATTTCATAGTTGTTACCCGATTTTCATTTGTAGCAGCTTCATTAAATGTGAGGGGCTCATGGATTCTGGAAATTCCACTGAGATATCCAGCATAGTTTGTTGAAATATTCGAGTAATCAACAGTACGACAATGCAAAACGTAATCCGAACACCATTTAGGAGTACGAGTTGACCGGATAGACCTACGCACTAATGGACCAGCAGCTGAAACAACATCGGCATTTGTAGTCTCAGTTTGAATTTCGGTTGGGATTGGAACAGTAGCAGCAGGGTAGGTCTGAGTTGGAACAATATCAGCACATCCATTAGAACTCTCAGGAAACTGCATATCATTCAATATTAAGTGTGCTGGATTGGATTCGTCACAAAGAAATTCATCTGTCGAATCTAGTGCAGTTGACAGATCTTGCAAAGGCACATTACGTTTCAATCTAAAAGGAAATATGTGTTCCTTAAAAAACACATCGCGACTAACAAAAATGTCTCTTGATTGAAGGTTCAACAAAGTGTAACCCTTCTGAGTATGAGAATACCCAAGAAACACTGAGGGAATAGAACGAGACCCCAATTTGTCCTTTGAAGTATAATTTGCTGCATAACACAAAGAACCAAAAACTCGAAGATGGCTCGGATCAAAGGGTCGTTTAAACAAAACTTCAAATGGAGATTTCCCTCGAAGAACTGTGGATGGCATACAGTTAATGAGGTAACATGCAGTTAACACACAGAATCCCCAATATTTGTCGGGAACATTTGACTGAAATTTCAATGCATGGGAGACTTCCAAAAGGTGCCGATGTTTGCGCTCGGCAATTCCATTTTGTTGGGGCGTTGTAACACAACTAGTTTGGTGAATGATACCCAACTGAGAGAACAAATCCTTAGTGAATGAATTGATAAATTCAGTTCCATTATCACTTCTACATACTTTGATAATGCATTGAAACTGATTTTTGATCATTGAGATAAAACTCTTAATATGTAATATGGTCTCATCCTTACTGCGTAACAGATAAATCCAAGTAGCTCTGGTATAATCATCAACTATAGTGAGAAAATACTGAAATTCATCCACTGTTTGAAATTTATATGGCCCCCATAAATCCATGTGCACAAGATCAAAAGGACTTGCAGCACGAGTATGACTAACTGGAAAAGAAGATCTAGTCTGACGTGCAAGTGGACAAACAACACAATCAGAAATATCAGAAATATCACTACTATTTCCTAAGGAAAGAAACTTCTTCAATTTGGGTAGGGGTAAATGTCCAAGCCGCATGTGCCATAGGAAAGCATCCGACTTAGCAGCAACAGCATTAACTTTTGCAGCCTTATCTTCAATCACTAATTCATGTAAGTATAGACCAGCACTTTGTTTACCAATCACCATTGTCCTCCCACTGCAAGGGCCCTGTATCTCAACAAAACCAGTTCGAAACGTCATAGAGCAGCCCAAATCATGACAAAGTTGAGAAACAGATATCAAGTTGTACTGAAAATTCGGCACAAACAGAACGTCTTTCAAAGTTATGTGATTGCTAATAACACAATCTCCAATATGTGAAACACCAACAAAATCCCCAGTAGGTAAAGTAACAGATCTGGTATTAGTGTTATTCGGCTGAATATTGATGAGCCAATCCCTTCGACATGTCATATGGTTGGTAGCACCACTATCAACAATCCAACACGGATGAATAGACAGGTCTGAGAATAAAGAAGTACATGCCATAGCAGTTGATGCAAGGGTGGTATTATCACTACCGTGCTTGAGAAGAAGTTTCAGCAGTTGGTCCAATTGATGCTGAGTAAGAGTGGGCAAAGTTGTAGAAGATTGGACAGGGGAAGATATTGGTGTTTCCATCAGCATACCAGAACCACCAGCAGCTGAAACAGCATTACCATTGGCATTGGCAACAACATTAGCTCTCCACCGTTTTCGAACCTCCTCCGGTACACCATGTTTCTTCCAACACTTATCGATCCTATGACCTTTCTTCCCACAATATGTACAGATCCAATCCCTCTTGTTCTGTGAAAAACCAGAAATATTTCCATTTCCTCGGGACGAATATAATGCAGTAGCCTCATCAAGACCAGAAATCGATGAACCAACAACTAGGCGCTGATTTTCTTCTTGTGTTAAAACAGAATATGCATGATTCAATGAAGGTAACAGATGCATCATCAACAAATTCGAACGAATACCAGCATAAGTTTCATTAAGTCCGATTAAAAATTGTACGAGCTTCTGCCTTTCTTGTCTTGCCAAAAATTTCGGTGAAACAGAACAGTCATCACATAACCAGTCATCATCCAACAAAGTCAGTTCATCCCACAGAATTTTCAGCTTCCCAAAATAATCTGAAATAGTGAGCGTACCTTGCTTGATTTGGTAGATTTCACGAGTAAGATGGAAAATATGAGTGTCATCCTCCTTGCTAAACCGCTGACATAAATCTTCCCAGACAGACCTTGCAGTCGGATTATAATGCATGCCGTGGACAAGATTTGGCGAAACTGAGTTGATTAACCATGCCTTGACCACAGCATTGCACCGGTCCCATCGTGACTTCAACGGCTCAGTCACTGCATCACGTAAACAGCTACCATCAATAAAACATAGTTTATTTTTCACAAGCAGAGCATCCGAAATGGCACGTCGCCACACTTGAAAATTGTCAGATCCAGTGAGCTTAAGATAAATAATCGACCCTCCGGTTGTCTCAGCAGGATGCAGATAAAATATATCATCAGACGGAGAATCAGCAGCTACAGGATTTCCAAGACGAGGCCATGCTGTCGCTTCAGGATTTGTAGCAGGTGCTGCCATGACTGCTTACAAGAGCAAATAGAAACCAAGAAACGAGCAGAACAACTACAGATGAAGCTCAATAGAGCTCTGATACCATGATAAAACTTATATTGAAGAAAGGATCAAACTCAAATTGAAGATAATACCCATATGAAGATAAACCCAGAAAGAGAGCGAAGGATCTCTCTATTCTGTAAATTCCAGAATGAAATCCTACAGCCTCGGGAATAGCTATTTAATATAGAAATATCTAACTAACTAACTTTATTTAATACATAAGAATCCTATACTTTGCTCAATGGTAAACTTAATCCTTATACTTCCACAGTATCTCTTCTCATTTGCGCTTCTCTTGATTTCGAAGGATCTTGTAATTTTAATGGCTGCCTTTTCTTATTTTCGATTTTCATTTGCTAGAATTGAGCTACAGTAGTCATCTCAAGATGACACTCTGGGTACCTTGCTCCATAGCTCGTTTTTTTTTTTTGGAGATGTACGATTTTTAGATCCTTTTGACTGTAATCTGGTTTATTAGAAAATGGTCCAGTGGAATCGTTGGATGGCCTTTTTAATTGATGTACATTCTTAGTATTGAATTTTGTGAATCTGTTATTGTTTTATCTTGGTCATGAACCGTAGTAAGTATAGAAGAAGGTAACATCAACGGACAATGGGGGAGAGGGGGGATGCTTTTCAAGAGAGTTTGAGATCGATTAATTGAAAAATTACTGAAGCATATGTTGTTATGTGTTAGAGCTGGTTGCTACAAGGTTAATCTCTTTTCAGTGTTAGCTATTAAGAATAATATGATAAAGGCCATAGGTTGAAAAGAAAGTTAACGGAATGATTGTATTGATCTTAATCCGGCATTAATTCAATTATGTCTCATTTTGTTGATAGCAGAGGCTCTACTTGCATCGAAACATGCAATCAGTGCAAACTAGGAGATAGTTGATTAAGATGGCCATGCTTATATTAATTACTGCATGTGTTACTGCAGATTTTTATCTCATCAGGGACAAAGAAAGATCACCTGATTTTGGCTGATGTGAACACTCAGCTGAAGAACAAAAACATCACTGCTGATGTCAAAATCGACACAAACTCAAATGTAAGTACTCCTTTAAAGTGTAGAATTTATCTCTATTATCTACATCGTTATGGCGCATACCGTGTGAGACACAAGACACCTCTATCATTGGTTCACAGAATTGTTGCAGTGCTGATACCTGATTTCAATATGATACTTGACATTAATGTGACTATACTCATTATTTTATCTTACGCTGAAAATTGTGCTAGCTCATAACAACCATTACAATCAATGAACCTGCTCCTGGCTTGAAGACAATCTTTAGCTTCAAATTTCCCGATCAAAGATCTGGCAAGGTAAGAATTTCATATCTTCATTATTGTGGAAAGATCATATCATTTGTTTTTTATTCAAGTAAGAAGAACTTATATCGATGCTTTTAAAAACTTGCATAATTTATCTTGTTTGTGCAACAGGCTGAGGTTCAATATTTGCACGAGTATGCAGGAATTAGTGCTAGTATTGGGTTGACTGCAAACCCAATCTTCGGAAACAAGAATTTAGCTCTTGGAACCGATGTATCTTTTGATTCTAAATCTGGAGTTCTCACAAAACTCAATGCTGGTTTGAGTTTCACCAATGCAGACCTGATTGCTTCCTTGGCCTTGTAAGTTTTGGTTTCTCCAATGTTTTCATTTCATTCAACTCTGTTCTATTATTTGCCTTTGTATTATGAACTTTCTCTGTGTCGGGTGCAAAATCTGTTTATTTTTCTAGAATTGCAGAGAAGATTCGAAGAAACTTTACGTGATATTTGCAATTTTCAAAACTATGCTTCAACTTCTGTCAGAAATAGTGGATTCCCACTTATGTCTGGGCCAGAATGAAGATTGCCTAAACTTTTATATTTAGTATGCCCCCATATGTTTTGTAACATATTGTCATTGCCCCTTTTGGATGAATGTTTAAAATGTAAACAATACCCTTTTTTTCCTTTTTCATTTCATTTGAGATGAATAATTATGCAGGAATGATAAAGGAGAAACCCTGAATGCTTCATACTACCACATGGTGAACCCATTAACAAGCACTGTTATTGGAGCCGAGATCACTCACAACTTATCAACCAATGAGAACAACCTCACTTTGGGAGCCCAGCACACTCTTGATCCTCTCACAGCAGTCAAGGCCCGAATCAACAACTCGGGAAAGGTAAGTGCTCTGATCCAACACGAGTGGTCGCCAAAGTCATTGGTCAAAATCTCCGGTGAGGTCGATACCAAGAGCATTGACAAGAGTGCCAAAATTGGGTTGGCTTTGGCTCTTAAGCCCTGAAAATGCTTTAATTGTGGTATAAACCAATCTTTTAATTGGTCTTTCTTTGTTTCTTTCTTTCTTTCTCCCCAAGTTTTAAAGGAGAATAGTTTACCGTAGTCGTAGCTGTAAAAATAAGTTCTTTGCTACACTATGTTGAGTAGAAATCATTTCCAAACATGTCTGTTTCAGTTTTTCGACTTTACCTTGTAACAGCTTTGAGTTTGAAACTTATATTTTTGTTTTAATTTTAACAAAAAATAAAATAAAAAAGGTATGTTTCATAGTAATACTGATAAATAATGTTTTTTTATAACAATTAAAAAACAAATAACAAAAAGTATTGAGTCAATATTTGAAACTTTTTATTATTCTTAGTGTAGTGAGTGGTTGACCTAAATTATTATTACTAGACTGCGGAGTCCTTAGTCATCTAGAATCCCATGGAGCAGCTCCCCAATCTCCGACTGTATCAGACTGTCTTGGTCCAACAGAGCATCGACAAAAGCATCTCCGTTTGATGACGATGAATTGAACACTTCACATTGATTCATTGGAGTAACGTCTAATCCACCACCATGTTCCTGAGCCAACTCGGGTTCTAGGGTTTTCATGAAGGTTCTAGAAACTCGTGGGAGCGTACTGAGTGGTGGGTATGTTGCCATTTGAGCCTGAAACGGCACAAACGGGGTGGGTTCCTGTGAGCTCAGGTTCATGGTCGACACTGTGGTCGACGATAGTGACGGTGAGCCCAAACAAGACGATGTGATTTCGTTCATGAAACTATGCAACTGAGGAAGGTTCCATGAGGGAAGTCCATAGAAGTTTGTGTTTGTTTCTTGATCTGCCATGCTAGGGTTTCCGACAAGGTTGAAGTGTGTGTCCGGTGACTGAAGGGTCGGCGCGGTGTCGAACTGGTCAGGCGAGAGTTTGGGGAGTCCGGTGCTGATGGTGTAATTGTAGTCGGACACGATTTGAGAGATGGGTTTGTGTGTGACGGGGTCGATCCCCATCTTCATCAGCTTCTTCCTGAGCTTTGTGTTCCAGTAGTTCTTGACATCGTTATCTGTTCTTCCTGGGAGATGCTTTGCGATTACACACCACCTATACATACCAAAAGAAACATAGCATTAAGGTTGTTTTTTTAGACTCCAAATGTATACTTTTTGACTCCATTCTATATATGCTTAACCAACCTGCTTCCAAGGACTTGGTGCAAGTGGATGATGAGTTTTTCTTCTTCTGTAGAGAAGCTGTCGTGCTTGAGATCGGGTCGGAGATAATTCGTCCACCGCAGTCTGCAACTCTTTCCGCATCTGTTGAGACCTGCACCACATATCCGACGATCTGATCTTAGCGGCTTCTACAAAAATGGAGTTCATCCCTCCCTATAAACATATTTTTTGGAGTACCTGCTTTCTTTGGTACCAATGTCCAGTTACCAGTGCCATGTTTGGAGACATAAACCAGGATCTTTGCGTCTTCCTCGGCTGTCCATAGACCTCTCTTGACGTTGGCTTTGTCACAGCATGGCGGCCTTCCCATTTCTTTCTCTCTCTCACACAGAGACACACAACAAGCAAGGTACTGTAATGACTGGTTTCTTGAAGATGTAAGGTGGATATGTAAGAGAGAGATGATGATGAAGAAGAGAGATTAAGAAATGAGGAAGCAAGAAATGCATGCAAATTTGGCACGCGATTAACCTCTTTTGCGTGATTTTCTATAATCATCTTCTTCCAACGGTTTGACATGATTTCAAAAACCTTTCTCTCTTTCTAGCTATCTAGGTTTTTTCAAGAACTTACAGTTACAGGGTGCATTTCTTTAATGGATGGGTGACGTCACTTCATCAATGAGGTATATATACATGTTTCAGGTATTCCTTACACAAACTAGTCTATTGAAACACCAGCTTCTGGGATTTAATGACGTTGTAGCCTGCAGATAGCCTGCTGCCTATTAACGATGATAGACCCGCTGAAAATAGATTGTGTTTGGAATCACTACTTGAACTCCGCATGGCAATATGCAGATTAACTTAAGGTACATTACGTCAACATTCACTTATGTTGATAGTTGGTAATGTGCATGAATAGTTGAAATTTATACTGAATAGTTATTTATATTTTAAAATGTGACTGAATGGTTATAAATAATTTTTATGTAAAAAATAACTAAAATAGAATTTCTCTTATTTTCTTTATGTTCATCTTCAATATTTTTCAATTCAAACCTCAAATCTGATTTTGAATCTAAATTTGTGTTTTTGGGTTCGATTCGAACTCAGATTTGCACAAATATAAATTTGAAATCATATTTGGACATGAATATGAAGAACAAAGAAAGAAGAAGATAAGAGGTAAGGGTAAAAATATCATTTTAGTGATCATTTAATTACATTTGTCAAACATAAATGACTGAAATATGATAAATTTTTGAAACGTAAATGATTGTTTAGCTATGAAAAAAATAATATAAGCAACCATTTAATCACATAATGTCAATATAAGTGAATATCGATGTGATTTACTCTTAACTTAATGTTATTCAACTATATTATTACCTCGTATTATAGATTTTTATTGTTAAATTTTAGTAATTGTCGGCACTCACTTTTTCGATTTCATACATTTCACATTTTCTGAAACAGTATCAATAAGTGGTTTGGGTTCTGATTCAAGCAAGAAAAGAGATTAGCACTTGAAACAATCAACTTACAAGAATTCTGCGGAAAAAAAACTCACAAAGTAAACAGATCAAGGGTTGTCTCCCATGGAATTGATATTTCAACAACCCAAAAAAGAACACCAAACGGAAGTGAGAATGGATACAACACTTATATGGCAGAAAATAACTGATCAAGGAGAATGGAAAGAAGAACGATGAAGCTGCTTGACTACTTGAGCTTGAAGTAGAGTATTGCAATGATGGCTATGACGAGGACCGCCATTATCAAGCTGATGATCCATTTGTTTCGGTTCATTCTTCTTGATATGTTGGTCAAAATTCTCTTGCTCCTCCCAATGTTGTCATCCACTCCATGAAGCTGCAAACATATTCAATGGAGCTCAAGTCCGGTTTGCAGTTGTTATTTTGTAAAACAAAAACAGTCAGTATGTTTTTTTGCAGATAAACCTCGGTATGCAATCTGATAAGTAACCCTTTCCATAATGTAGATGCACACCTTTGTGAATCAGAAACCGTAGAATTAGAGATTTTATTTACCGTGTTATGGGCATGTAATAGAGACTGCCTCTGTCCATGCAAATCATGAAGAATTGATACACCGAGTTCTTCAGTTTCCAGCATCGTCCGTCTACTTTCCTTGATTCTTTCACCAGAGGTATTTAACCTGTCTGTGGACATCATCAGTCTGCCTCTCTGATCAGCCGATGCCTATTCAGAAACAACCGCTAGTAACTTCAGCTATTTACGGTTATAAAAACACACCCATTTTTTTTTACTACATAGTAGTTAGAGCAAAATGCGAGACATACAGTTAGAGCATCGGCCATTCCTGATTCCAACAGGTCATCTCTTGCAGACAAATAGTTACCACCAGATGAGAGTCTTTTCACTTCACTCTTCAGATTGTTTAGGTCTGATTTGTATTCTCTAAGCTTAACAAGAAGCACTGCCTTCACATTTGGCTGCAAACTTCTTGCCTCAAGGTCCATTTTTCGAATCTAAAGAAAATGAAGCAAGATCACATACAATTCATTGGCAGAAATAAAAGAAAAAGGTAATGCGTGAACTATAACGAGCCAATGACCAATGCTTCTGCTTCCTCAATCCCATTCTTTACGTCCGAAATCTTTTGCTTCTTTTGCTCTGCAATTTTTTTTAGAACAATCAAGTCAATTCCCCTACAAATACAGAGTATTTGCTAATTAAAGCTATCAAATGCATGGATGTATTCATCATAAAACGACTAAAGCCATGTAACTTTGATCTTTCATTATCTGCATCTAAAGCAAATACTTTAAGAGCAATACTACATGCTCCATTCATAAGACTAAATGTGGAGGAATAACACGCAGTAAGACAATTTACTAGCACATCAATGCACGACAATCTTAAAAGCAAAGAGTTAGTGAAGGCATTACCTCCTGGCACAGTAACACACGAACATAAATTTGCTTAAAGAGAATAGAAGGATACTTAGTTAAAGGCGATATAATTCATACAGATTACATCTAATTGAAAGGCAACAATCTTAAAAAAAAAAAGGTGGCAAAAGGGAAACTTGGTAAAAAGCATCTTCATTAAGGTTCAAGAAGGCATTAAATGGTAGATGGTAAAGGAAATAGTTGCATTTCTTCCATCAGCTGATGCAAACTCATAAGACAGGATATATTTCGTTAAACTGTCATCTGCATAGCGACTAGGAACAAATGAACTACGAAAGCTCGAAAAAATGATACAAAACTAAATTTCAAAAAGATGGATTTTTGCAAGAAATCAAATTAACAGACGATCTATATAATGTACCGCCACAACACCAAGACTGGAAATAATTCGATCAACGGTAATTGGAATCACCTCCCGCAAGAGCACCAGCTGCGGTACACTTCTTCGACAGATTCGCCGAAAGCTCGCAGTATTGGCGCTCATATCTTTCAAACACCTCGCTCATCTTCTCTGCACGCACCACCAAGACCAATCAAATTGCGAAATTCACAAGCTATCAACCGAATTTCCATCCGATTACATCTATGGCAGAAGAATCAAATCTACCCTCCACTGTTCCAAATCCACGGGCACTGACCTTGGGTTATTAAGAGTGGGCAGTTGCAATAGAGATTGCCGGAGGGTACGTCGGAGTCGCGATCTTCAAAGAAGTGCGGAATGGAAGAAAGGATCGAACGACAGCGCTTGTTTGCTCCTAAGTTGGACGCTTTCGCGGAGTGTTCCTGATGAAGAAAAGTGAATGATAAAGTCACGATCCGGTGACAGGCTTGTGTATCGAATTGACACGTGGCGTTATTTGGTGAGCGTATATGTTGGTTTTAGTCTCACCGCTCTGTCTATTTAGATCTGCTCTAAGAGAGTAGCGACTAGCGAGAAAGTGGCTTTACATGTAAATTGTAAAGTCCCGACCCACTAAATAATATGATAAATAATGATTTATTTTGCTCAAATTATTTTATTTGATCTTTAAATAAAGAAGAGTACAAGTAAGGAGAACAAATAAAGAAGAATTAGTCCTTTAAAAGTTTTTTGAATATTTATTTATATATACTTGAAAAATTATATTTTTACAAATGAGTATTTAATTATTGTTCTGTCTTTTAATCCGTCAGTTTTGAAAACGAAGTGTGAAAAAGTACAAAGTATATATACTAGTTTATAATAATTAAGACAAAGTATGAATCATAGTTATCAGAACCGGATTGGACCGGCGGTCCGATCGGGAATCGGACCCTTGTCTGGTTTTGTTCAATTAAAAGACCGTTTTACAAATGTACAGTGTTTGAACCGAGCAGTTTTTGGAAAACTGATTGTTTTTTTAAAAATCGACCGGTTTCCGGTTCAGTTTTTAGCTGATTTTTTTTTACAGACCAATCGATTTTTCGATTTAAACCGATTGATTTTTTTCTGCACAAACCAATTGGTTTTATTAAACACCGTTCCTTACTCGACCCTTGGACCATCCATCTTCATCCTCATTCTTCACACAAACTCAATCCACACTTCTTCTGCAACAATTTCTGAAGAGACAACAGAAGAATATGGCAAGTGGAATATTGAGAGTAGATCTGGACGGGAGGCCGATTAAGCCAATGACGATATGAATGATCGGTGTCGGTGGATTCATCGACTCACATTTGTGCGAGAAGTTGTTGTCTGAGACGCCGCACAAGGTGCTCGCCTTGGACATATACAATGACAAGATCAAGCACTTGCTGGAGTCGGATACGCTCACTTGGGCGGATCGAATCCAGTTCCACCGGATCAACATCAAGCACGATTCTCGACTCGAAGGCCTCATCAAGATGTCAGATCTGGTGAGCTCCTCTCTCCATCATTCCTCATGTTCTAGTCTTACATAATTATAAGTAGTTTGATCTCAGCATTTCCTTAGCGGAATGGAAGATAACGAGTAGATCCTTCAGTTTCTCACTTCCTCTTCTCAGCTGTGTGCTTTTGCTAGTGGAATTTATGGTGATTTGGTGTGTAGTTGGCTTTAGATATGCTTGTTGTACTCATATTTTTGTTCTACTGGTCACTCCACCGACGATTCCTTTCTGCATTTTGTGGGCACTTTACATTTGTTTTTGCTGCTCAATTAAGATTTTGAACTCTTTTTTGTTCCTCATCGATGCTTGAGTTATGCTCATTGTTGGGTTGCTTTCTCTGCAGGTTGTCTATTTGCAAGGATGACAGCTGAAATGAGAGCTTCTGTTGATCCACACTCTGGAGTACATCAATCGTCAAGCCCTTTGCACAGGCAAACAGCAACTCCTTTGACAATTAAAATGAAATCAGCATTTATTATTATTGTTTATTTGAGTGTTAGATGTAATTTATCATTCACACGCTACACAGATGAAATTTCCAGGAGGATCTAAATTCCATTCATGATTCATACCTGCAGAATTGAATTGATCAGAGAGATACCAATATAGGGTATACTAATTGAAACTTTCTCATTGTAGTCCAAAAAGCTTTGTTGTTTCTGCTGAGGTTTATTCTTCTTTGTAGTTGAACTTAAACTTGGGTCCTTCATGTCTTTGTACACATGATAACTCAAATCAACAACTCGTAGAACCTGTATGCAAATAATAGCAATAAGAGTAGTGCAGTAGCAGACATAAAAGGGAATGCAAACACAAAAGGGAATGCAAACTTCTTTGTGAACAGTGAACCACACACTGAACCGGATTGGACCGATCGAACCGTGAACCGGCTCCCTCAGCGGTTCGATAGCCGTCTGGTTCTGATAACTATTGTATGAATACTATTTTCATAGTCGTCCAAAATTGACGGGTCAAAAAATGAAGCAACATTTTAGGACTCGTGTAACTAAAATTAAACAAACAAAAATAAGTACTTATTTATAAAAATGTGATTTATTGAGTATTTAAAAAACTTGTATCCCTGACCTAAAAGCAGATATATATTTATCTCATATGATTATTTGCACTAATTTTTCTCATATGGTTTAGTATACATATATAGTTGTTTAATGTGATTAAATACATCGATAATACTCTTATGTCTAATCCATCGTTAAGTAATTCTATTGTTAAGTATTACAATTTTATCATTTTATTCATTTTTTTTTAATTCTAAATAATGAGTCAAGCCCAGTATCACATTTATTAATCCTTTTATTGTTAAATATATTATAGTTTTATCCAATTATTCATTTTTATTTCATTTTCTATTTTCCAACAGACATTAAAATTTGTATCTTTTAAATATAAAAAAATGTTGCAATTAACTATAGAATTCAAAAGAATATTTTTATAATCATTACCAATAATTTTAAGAGTAAAAAAACATAAAAATAATTTATTTAAAGCCGCTCTGACCTCAACTGAGTGTTTTGTGACTCTCTGAAGTTTTTTAAAAAGTAACTACTGTACAAAAACTATTAAAAAAAAGTAAGTATACTGAAAAAATATTTAGCAAAATGTGTATAAACGCTACTTGGGGTAACGTTTTTTAGCGTTTTTCAAAAAACGCTACCAGGGGTAGCGTTTTTCATAAAACGCTGCTTGGGGTAGCGTTTTTCATAAAACGCTGCTTGGGGTAGCGTTTTTATGAATTTCGCTACCCTAGTGACGATTTTTTTTTACGTTTTTTTTTACGATTTGATGTTTAATTTAAAAAAAAAATAAAAAATTTAAAAAATTACAGTAAGTATATATTTTAATTTCGATTCAAATGATGCAAAAAATATTAAATTTGAACTTACGGATTGACTGTAGGTTCTGCTGTAAGTTGAGATATGAAAATTTGACGTAAAAAAATATAACTCATACCCTGTAAGTCCAAACTGACCACGGTGAACGTCATTTATGTCATAATTCAATTATCTACCTAGGGTAATATTTTTGATTAGAAATACAATGATTTTGTAACCTAACATCGCTTGTCTTAAAATTTGACCGAAATAATCAAATCCATTAGGTGAGAATTTTAATTATGTATTTACTCAAAAAAAAATCAAAAAAATTAAAGTGAGTAGATAATTTAATTACAAATTAAATGACGCTAACTAGACGTTAAGTTTTTTTGCTTTTAGACTGACCGTATAATACAATACGTAATTTACTTTGTATTATATCATATTATACGGCCAGTCTAAAAGAAAAACATTAACGTCTAGTTAGCGTCATTTAATTTGTAATTAAATTATCTACTCACTTTAATTTTTCTGATTTTTTTGAGTAAGTACATAATTAAATTTCTCACCTAATGCATTTGATTATTTCGGTCAAATTTTAAGACAAGCGATGTTAGGTTACAAAATCATTGTATTTCTAATCAAAAAAATTACCCTAGGTAGATAATTGAATTACGACATAAATGACGTTCACTGTGGTCAGTTTGGACTTACAGGGTATGAGTTATATTTTTTTAAGTCAAATTTTCATATCTCAACTTACGGCAGAGCCTACAATCAATCCGTAAGTCCAAATTTAATATTTTTTGCATCATTTGAATCGAAATTTAAATATATACTTACTGTAATTTTTTAATATTTTTTGATTTTTTTTAAATTAAACATCAAATCGTAAAAAAAAAAACGTAAAAAAAAAAAATCACTACTAGGGTTAGCGAAATTCATAAAAACGCTACCCCTAGTAGCGTTTTTTTGAAAAACGCTACTCTCAATAGCGTATATATACATTTTGCTAAATATTTTTTCAGTATAGTTACTTTTTCAAAAAATAATTGCACAGTGCATACTTTAAAAAAAAAAAAGTCGTAGTTGAGACGAACACTAGACCCCTCTTGCATTTAAATCTTATGGTTCTTCATTATGATTTCCTTGAAGTTGCTGACGTTGTTTATGTTCTTAATTATCGCTTGCCATTACTTCATAATCTGTGGAATGTCGGCAACTTAAGACAATGTCGGTATCTTTGTGTCGGCATTTGGCGCCATTCGCTCTTCCGCCATTATGCAATAACTAACAGTCCACCAAGCTTTCAATTTCTCCTTTCCTTCTATTTCCACTTGTCGTACGAAGCTTCTCCAACCTCTCTTGCTCTGCTCCACGAGTTTCAATCTCTATCTCCAGTCTTCATTTTCTCACTGCAGCTCCGAGCTAGTATCTAATTTCCATGGAATCCGACTAAAGCACCAGGGTTTGGATAAAGCTTTGACCTTTAATGGCTCTCTACTCATATGCGTGACGATTCAGTGTTGTGAGTTCCAGTAATTTCTTGAGCTTTTCTTCTTGATTATGGTATCAATGTGCTATATTTGATATCCAATTGTGTCTTTTTTTGCTATTGACTGATCACTTGCATTAACAACTATTGATTGGGTTCTTTCTTAATCCAAATAGTTAATTGAAGGATGGATTTAATCTAGGGTTATGTTTTTCATGTTAATGAAACCCAATTGACATAGAAAAGAAGTGCTTGAGGTCCAAGGCCAATTGGATATGTGCTTAAAGCTGTTACCTTTGAGTTTTGCATTGTGATTTATAAATCATTGTCTCTTCCTGATGTTATTGTGCTTAATTAGGTTTCTCGAATCTGATTTAAGCACGAGGAATGATTCTGTCAGCTCTATTAACTTCTGTCGGGATCAATCTTGGTCTCTGCTTCCTGTTCTTCACTTTGTACTCGATCTTGAGAAAGCAACCTAGTAATCTTGCTGTATATGCACCAAGATTGATTGCACAACGCAAAAATGAAGAGAGAAGCCGCTTCAATTTGGATAGGTTTATTCCTTCAACCGGTTGGGTCAGAGAGGCATGGCAGCCTTCTGAAGAACATCTCTTATCTATCTACGGTTTTGATTCCATTGTTTTTATGCGCATCTTCACCTTCAGGTGATCTAAATTGTTCTTAATGGACATGGTTCGGATTCTGTTATGATTTTGTCTGAAATCTCCTATATTGGTGCAGCTTGAAAGTGTTTACCTTTGCTGGGATTGTTGGGATAGGTGTTCTGCTTCCAATTAATTATGTTGGGAATCAGCTCACTGATGATACTGACCTGGCCAATACATCCTTGGACTCCTTCAGTATTTCGAACGTAGATGACGGGTCAAACTGGTAATTATCTTCTTCTTCCTTATTAAAACAATGTAGTTTAATTACCAAAAAAATATTTGAATATCTATGGAGGTTTATCTGTCAAGTGCCATTTTTCTCAAGGCTGTGGGCTCACTTTTGTGCTGCATATATTTTCACTGGAGTAGTCTGCTCTCTACTGTATATTGTAAGTGATATATTCATCAAAAGATTCAATTTTTACTTCACTTTGCTCTTTTTTAAATGCAAAATCATCTTGGTTATTAGGAATATGATTACATATCATCAAAGAGAATTGCGTACTTCAGTTCATGCAAGCCTTCGCCCAGTCAATTCACAGTTCTAGTCCGTGATGTTCGTGTCGCTAAAGGAGAAAGTGTCAGTGAAAATGTTGGAAGCTTCTTTTCTGAAATGTACCGTGATACTTATCTTGCGAATTTGGTGGTCCATAAAACAAGAAAACTTCAAAAGCTAATGGTGGGTATATGTGAAATTAAATTATGTTGCTTGTAAGATTATGTTTTGATTGCGTGGATCATCAATTTCTCAGGACGATGCAGAAAAGCTGAGTAAATACCTAGCTCGATTGAAATTGGATGGAAAGTCTTCACAGAGGTTTACTCGAGATGGTATACTCGGGATTATGGGACGCAGAGTAAACTTTATAGATCATTTTGAAAAGAAATTGGAAGATTTGGAGGAGAAAATAAAAACTGAACAATCTTCTTTAGCAGAAAAGGTATGTGTGATACTCTGTCCCACATCGGATAAAATGAATTGATTTGGAACCCATATAAGCATAGATGTACTTCATGTCTGGGCCCAAATGAGGACAATGGGCTCAGTCAGGCTAGGTTTTCCTAGTGAGGACAGTTGTTCGAGCTTGGGGCGTTACATTATGTGTTTGTTGTTTTACTTTTACTTGGGTTAAACGCCAAATTTCTAGCTAAACTTGTGTCTGGTATGCTAATTGTACTTCCTTTTGCCGACATGACTAGCTAAACTAATACATTAGTGCATTTTGCTATCTCCATCCATTTTTTTGTTAGATCTCGGAATGGAAATTTGACAATGTCGCACATGTGTCGTCAATCAAGGTGTCATAGCATAAAAATGGACGAAGCTAGCAAGTTACATTTCAGTATCAACTAGCAAAAACTATATAGGTTACGAGTTAAGCTAGCAACTTGATATTTAACCCTTTATATTTTTGAAAAGACAAATTTTGTAAAGATTGCTGTCATATGCAGGAAGTTCCATCATCTTTCGTGTCATTTAAGACCCGCCTTGCTGCTGCATTGGCTCTGCATATACAACAACGAACGAACCCGAGCGAGTGGGTCACTGAGCAAGCACCAGATCCTGAGGACATCCATTGGCCTATCTTTTCCATGTCGTTTCTCCAACAATGGGTTTCACGTCTGACAGTTATCGGGGCGTGTGTAACAATAACAATCCTATTCTTTATCCCAGTTCTTCTAGTGCAGGGGCTTGCCAATTTGGAGCAGCTCGAGACTTGGTTTCCGTTTCTGAGTGGAATATTGGACCTGTAAGTGCTAATTGCAGTTTGATGCACATAGGAGCTATAGTAAAGCATGTTTTGAAAACATTCTTGAAAAACATGTTTTTTTTGTATACACTTGACGCTGACTTATATTTTTCTTTCGTTTACGGTCTTGCAGAACAGTTATCACTGAGCTAATAACGGGTTATCTCCCGAGTCTGATCCTTCAGCTGTTCCTCTCTTTGATACCACGTACAATGTTGTTTCTCTCCTCCATGCAAGGATTCATAGCCTTCAGTCAGATCCAGAAAAGTGCATGCATCAAGGTTTTGTGGTTCACAACTTGGAACGTTTTCTTCGCAAATGTGCTATCAGGATCTGCTCTTTATCGTGTCAGTATCTTCCTTGAACCAAGTCAAATTCCAACTGTTCTTGCTGAGGCAGTTCCATCCCAGGTAAAAAGATCGTTGCTAGAATTCAAAAAAACAATAAAAATCCACTCTTTGGCCAAAAATAAAGATAAAAATACAATCTTTGTAACAGTTTTTTTTGCTTCTGATGCAATTTACAGGCTTCGTTCTTCATATCGTATGTTGTGACATCGGGATGGACCAACATATCATCGGAACTCTTTCGATTGGTTCCCCTCATTCGCAGCTTCATTGGGAGGCTATTCTGTAAAAAAGATGATGATGATGATGAAGAAGAAGTGAAAGTGCCACCGATTCCTTACCATAGCGCAATCCCTAAGATCGCGTTTTTCGGGCTTTTGGGGGTCACATACTTCTTCCTCGCTCCACTGATTCTGCCATTCATCTTGATCTTTTACTGTTTGGGATACATCGTTTATCGCAATCAGGTTCGTAATTCCTAATTTAAAGACATCAGGTAGCTCTTGGCTACACCCAGTATTTGTAGTACTTCAATATGAACAATGCCCCATGACAAGTAGTGTGTTTTTTTTTCCCAAAAACATCGGTGCTATTGATAAAATATCATATCATACCTTTTTTTTCTTTCTGTAAATTTTGCAGATAATGAACGTATATGCCTTCAAATACGATACATATGGAAAGTTTTGGCCTATCATGCACAACTCAATGATTTTCTCATTGATATTGATGCACATTATCGCGATTGGGATATTCGGGCTCAAGACGCTTCCTTTGGCAGCGGGTTTAATGGTTCCTCTTCCAATTCTCACCATCTTGTTCAACGAATACTGCCGTAAACGATTCGAACCAATGTTCAAAGCTTTCCCTGCTGAGGTACATTAACAACCATGGAAATCAACTGTCTTTATGATCTGTTTCTTGTTCCATGTTCTTGATTGTCTTATCTTTGCAGTGTCTGATAAAGAAAGATAAGGAGGACCAAACCGACCCAACCATGGATGATTTCTATAGTAAGTTAGTGACTGCGTACGGTGAACCCACTCTCAAGAGAAGGCTGCACATCAGGGGTGCAGATTCGGTTATCTCTCCCCTGCTCCGTGATGCTGAGAGCTGATCGAGGAGGCCAAAAGACGGAGGGTTTTCCTCGA
Organism: Chamaenerion angustifolium; assembly: GCA_946814005.1. Classification (NCBI taxonomy): domain Eukaryota; kingdom Viridiplantae; phylum Streptophyta; class Magnoliopsida; order Myrtales; family Onagraceae; genus Chamaenerion; species Chamaenerion angustifolium. Next base: position 30,249,795 of record OX328267.1, on the reverse strand, counting down.
TCTTTGCCCCCAAAATGGTTTGTTTGCTTGTTGTTGTTTTTTCAAAAAAACAATCGTAAAAAGTTATTTGGGAGGTTTTGATATAAAGTGTTGTTTCTTGGCATGGAAGTTTTGGGTTTCTTGAAATGGAAACTATTGCTTCTTGATTCTCCCGGGTTTAATATAGTAATTTAGAGACCCCACAGGATTAAGAACCTAAGTTATATGTGAATCTCTGCACATGATTCATCAAAATGACTAAATTATCACTGATTCTGATTGCATACAATCATACTTTTAGAAGAAAAAATGTTTTTTTTTTTATTAGTTGAAAGGGAATAAAAAATGCATTTTTTATTAGTTGAAAATGGAAAGGAATATATTATTTTCAACAATATAATTATTCTGCATATTTATAGCAGTACTATTATAGTATTATTATTATAACTTATTTCCCACTTGTAAGAACACAAAAGATATTGGTTAGGTTAGGTTAGGAGTTAGATAAGGAAGCATTGGCCATTATGCGTCCATACATATCCAAAAACTGGTTATGTTCTTCTCCATCGTCAGAATTTGGTCGGCAGATTTGTTTGAAATCCACTCATATTCAATGCTTGTATCGCTAACCAATCAGCTTGTTATACTCAATTAATTGGGTAATCCATCACACAATGGACGAATCGCAATTTGCTTGTATAAAAGGTTTCTTGCTCATGGTGATAAATTACGATGATTTCACCGTTTTGGTTGTTGAAGTCAGGTGGGGGGAGGGGGAAAACATTTGCTTTAACCACAATTAAAAGGGATAAAAAAACAGGAAAAACAATTGTATATATATAATTATATATTGTCTCTGTTAAGCAATCAGCATTTCTGCCACAACCTACCAATGGAGGAAACTCAAAAACTGACCAGAAGAACGATCTTCATCTTCCTCAAGAACTACAATTCCTTCACCTCCAAACCTCTCCTTCTTCTTCTTCCATTCTCTGCTTCAATCCTCACATCGCAGTCCTTTCTCCATGTTCCTTCACACTTTCTGTTATACCCCTTCTTTGCTTTCTCTCTCTTTCCTCTAGTCATCGCCAAATCGTCCATACTCCAAACCCTAATCCTCTCCAAACTAATTTTTCCACCTCCATCACTCTCCAACCCCTTAAAGATTCAAGCTTTCTACATGGGTACTTTGATTTTTCTCTCTGCTGCATACAGTTCATCAAAGTCGCTTCCTTTCGTTGCTGAAGCTCTTTACTACACGCTTCGCACCAACGCATCTGTTATTTTCAATTTGGCCTTCACTCTATCGATCGCTGAAGGTTCCGACACGATCGATGCGATTCGTGGTGCTGTTTCGTTGCGAGTTAGCGAATCAAGAAAGGTTTGGGTGTTTGCTTTGGCACCAAGTTTGGGTTTTGTGGCCACTGAAGCACTGTTCAGGTACAGAGTAGTTGAGATGGGTGTTTCTGGAAGTACTGCTGTGGAAGTGCTGTTAATTTCGTGTCTTTATTCGGTAATTATTGTGTTGGAGACAATTGCTTGCTTCGTGTTCATCAAAGAGTGTGAATCATCAAGTACAGTATCTGATGAAGAACAGGGGATTTGTGGCCAATTTGGTGACTTTAAGGTTGGAGGATACGATGCCATTGAAGATGTTGCAGAAAATCTGCAATAGAAACATGGAATAAATCATTCTAACAAGTATAGTACATAGATAGATACACTAAATGTAGATGCCTCAAATCGTAGTGTTAAAGATTTATAGATGAATATGAAACAGGATTCCAGATTTGTTTTCACCGTCTTAAATTCTGAAATAGTAGTATAATACTTGTTCATCTTCTAAATAACGAATGAACTCGAAAATATAAGTTCATATTCAAATCAAATTCAAAATTACATTTTTTGTTTATGTTCAATCGAACCTAAATATCTAAAAAACAAAATCGAGACCATCACCAAAGACATGATTCTGGTAGAATATATTTTTTTTGTTCAATTGGTAGAATATTTTGAGTTAAAAAGAATGAATAAAGATGAACATCAGAAATCGAGTTGATAAGACATTTTCCTTTTGTGTATTCAATATCTTATATTCGCACTATAATAAAGAAAAGTTGAATTTGCAAGTACGAATGGATTTTTTTGTTTTGGGCTTGTGGGAAATCAAATTTAGATTTGTACGGTGGTAATGTATTGGTGCTAATTTTGTTTTTCCACTTAATATTTATTTGTTAGAATTATATTAAATCTCTTTTTTATTTATTATTGCAATAAAAATTACAAGATAAATAAAAATGAGATATTTTATAAAATTATTTAATATATATTACAATAATAAATAAATGTTCAATTTCTAACATAGTAACATATAAGGTACAATAAATAACTTTATTCTCCAAAAAATATAATTTACCATTAATATCATTAACAAACGTCTACTAACACTTTTTCTAGTGTTTGTTACTTTTCCTCCTAGACACATTGAGTTTGTTACTTTCCTTACTGGTTTGATAACTTTCTAACATTCTACATGAGTAGTGGAGTCCATAATACTCAACTTGCTAATAACTTCTTGTAACACTTTTTCTATCACTGCTTTAAATAGAATATCAACCAATTGATTATGTGACTTGACAAACAGTAATTCAACCAGTTATTCATCTAACTTTTCTTTAATGAAGTGACAGTCTACTTCAATGTGTTCCGTCCTATCATGTTGCACAGAATTTTCAGATATACTCATTGTTGCATTATTATCACACATTAACTTGCACGCATGTTTGATCGCGAATTCCAACTCTGCCAGAAGTTTTCTTAACCACAAAACTTCAGTTAGACCCTTTGCGATCCCTCGAAACTCTGCTTCTGCGCTGGAGAGAGCTACCACCTTCTGTTTTTTACTTCTCCAGGTTACTAGGTTTCCACCTACCAGAGTGAAGTACGCTGAGGTAGATCTTATGTTTACTGGATTGTCAGCCCAGTCGACATTCGTATATGCTTGAACATCGAGGTGTCCATTTTTCTTAAACAAAATTCCTTTGCCAGGGGAACCTTTAAGATATCTAACAATTCTCAACGCAGCTTTCATGTGATCTTCTTGAGGATTGTGCATGATTCGACTCACTACTCTCACAGCATATGCAATGTATGGTATTATATGTGCCAATTAGATAAGTTTACCAACTAACAGTTGATATCTTTCAACGTATGTTGGTCTAGCTCCATCCACCATCTTTAGGCGATGGTTTGGAACCATAGGTGTATCCGTTGGTTTGCAATCCATTAACCCTACTTCAGCTAGAAGATCGAGCATATATTTGCTTTGCGAAATATAGATACCTCTTCTTGATCTCAAAACTTCAATTCCCAAGAAATACTTGAGATTTCCCAGATCTTTCATTTCAAAGTCTGTGAATAGGTTCTTTTGAAGTTGACTGATTTCTTCCATGTCGCTCCCAGTAATTATCATGTCATCCACATAAATAATTAGACACGTAATCAACTCATTTTTGTGTTTGAAAAACAACGTATGATCTGCATTACTTTGTTTGTACACATATTTCTTCATGACAATGGAGAAACTACCAAACCAGGCTCTAGGTGATTGTTTGTGACCATAAAATGCATTCTTCAGCTTGCAGACTTCATTTGGCTGAAAATCAAATTCAAAGCATGATGGAGCTATCATATACACTACTTGTTCGAGATCTCCATGCAGAAAAGCGTTCTTCACATCAAATTGGTGAAGGGGTCAGTCTTGATTTGCTGTTATTGAGAATATTACCCGTATTGTGTCTATTTTGGCCACCAGTGAGAATGTCTCAGAGTAATCGATTTCGTACGTCCGAGTATACCCTTTCGCCACATGCCGAGCCTTGTATTTTTCTATTATCCCATCTGTGTTGTGTTTAACTGTAAATATCCACCTACAATCAATTGGTATTTTACCTGCAGGTAGCTTGCACTTTTCCCGTGTTTGATTTTTCATGAGAGCTTCCATCTCAACTCGCATTGCTTGGTTTCATTGCCTGTCGCCCTTGACTTCCTTTACCGTTCTTGGGAGGGGGGGGGGAGGTAGTATATATCTCCCAGAGTTCTCCTTCACTTCAACTACTTCTTCTGGTTTGTCTGAACCATCAGTTTCACCAATGAGAAATTGATGATTTATATCGGGAGAAGTACATACCTTAGGATTTCCATATGTCACAGATTCTTTAGACGTATGGCTAAGTTCGATGGACCGTCCTTCTGTTTCAGAGGTTACATCGGTTGGATTGATATCTGGTTCTTTTGGGGTCAACATTGGACATATTCTGGTGATGGTCATGAATCTTAACCTAACTTAGGTGGTCATAATGACTAATCTAGTTCCCCCCACCTCCCCCGACCGCTAAGTTGAGGTGAGTATTAATACTCAGTCTCAATAAAATTACAATCTAGTGTAGTATAGATACATCGTGCAACTAGATTGTAACATTTATATCCTTTTTGACGTGTCCCATACCCGACAAAGACACACTTGACAGCGCAAGACTCAAATTTGGTCCTTTCAGACTTTGGAATGTGGACAAAGATGGAACACCCAAAAACTCTTGGTGTAAGGGTCGAGACTGGAGATGTTTTGGTGTGTTGGGATAATATGTGGAACGGAGTGCGAAAATCAAGAATTTTTTTGGGTAACCGGTGATAAGATATATAGATGTAGCTACAACTTCTGGCCAAAAATATTGAGGCACATGAGACTCAAGCATGATAGCCCGGGTAATTTCTAAGATAGTCCTGTTTTTGAGTTCAGCTACTCCGTTTTGTTGTGGGGAATTTGGACATGTGGTCTGGTGAACGAGACCATTTTTTTGAAAAAATTGGGTGAGAGTTTGATTTACATATTCTTCCCCATTGTCTGATCGAAGAATGCGAATTTGTTTCTGGTATTGGGTATTGACAATACTGTAGAAAGATACGAATTTTTCTGGAACTTCATACTTATTTTTTAGGAAATATACCCAATTCATTCTAGAGTAATCGTCATTAAATAGAAAAAAAAATACTAGAAATGACTATTTATGGAGTTCGGAGCAGGACCTCAAATATCTGAATGAACTAACTCAAATACTGATTTAACACGCGTATTATTTGCCGAAAAAGTGGTTCTATGACTCTTAGCATAAATGCAAGTTTCACATGGATCACAATTCCTACTCTTGAAATTAGGAAATAAAATACTAAGATAAGTGGGTGATGGATGTCCTAACCGACGGTGCCATAACCAGAACTGTATTTCTACCGTCACGTGAGCCAGTGGCACAGTCCATTGTTGAGTCACTTCATCCACATAGTATAGTCCATCTTGCTCAATTCCACGCCCAATTATCTCCTTTGTTTGGATATCATGTAAAATGCAGCAATTTGGATATATCAGTTCTGTACAATTCAATTATATAGTAACATGACTGACAGATAATAATTTGCATGATAATGAGGACACACATAGAAAATTAGACACTTTCAAAGTTGGAGAAACTTTTATAGTGTCAGCACCCATTACGGGTGTAATACTCCCGTTAGCCGTTTGAATTTTTTCTTTCTGCGCGGTTGTCCAAGAAATTATATCTCTATCATCATAGGTCATCGTATCCGTTGCTTCACAATCGAAAATCTATTTGGAGCTTTTATCCAGGTTAATTTCCTGCACATTATAAACTATACTAGTTCGCTCCGCCCAGAGAGTCGCTGCGATTGAAGTCTCATCTCCGCTGTCCCCTTCAACTTGGCCACCTCTGCTGTCAGTGGTGCCCACATGGTTGTCTGAAGTAGTGGCTGTTTTTCTTGATTTCATGGCCTTTTTTCGATTTTCCTCCCACCATTCTGGGTATCCGACGAGCTTGAAACATGTCTCTTTGGTGTGATGGATCATCCCTCAGTGAGAGCATCAGAATCAGTTCTTTTCTTCCGATTATTTTGCGTGGTTCTCTCGGGATGGCAACCTAGGGTTCTTCCTGGTGTCTTCTGGTCGGTAATGTCCTCCTCCCTTTATTGCATGTACTTTGAGACCACTCTCAATCGACATATCACGGATTGTTGATTGGTTGAGGATGCCGACCCTGGATGCCTCCCGCCAGACCATTGCATATGCTCATTCCACTGAGGGTAGTTGTTCCTCTTTGAGTATGTCCCTTTTGACCATTTCGTATTTGTTAGACAACTCTGCCAGAAATTGAAATAAATAGTATTTGTTAGACAATTCTTGTCATTCTCTGTTATAAATAGTAATATATGACTCGCATTTCATAGGATTTGGGTGATGTCTATCAATTGCCTCTCAGATTCCTTGTAGGGTATTGAAGTAGCGTTCTAAGGGCATCTATTCATGCCTTAGCTCGCTGGCTTTGATATACAAGTCGTACGTCTGTAGGGCATCTCCTCCCGCACCATAGGTCACCTTCAGTGCATCCACAATGCTTTAGCACTCAGATAGGTTGCGACATTGCCTATCAAGTTAGGTTCAATGTTTTGAATAATCCATGAGAAAACACACAAATGGCGTTCTTCCTATCATGGGAGTGTTGGTTTAGTTGGGATTGGTGGTGGTGGGACTCCTGTAATATGGTTGAGTCGCCGCCACCCTCCAATTGCTGCCTTCATCACAATCCTCATAGTGGGTAATTTGATTCGTTTAACTTAGCTGTCAAAGTTTCTGATGTATTTTGGTTTTGCTGATTCTGGTTTTGTAGTAGTTTAAGTAGTGTTGTGGCTAAATCGTCTGTCCCTTCAGTAGTTCCGGATTTGTCGGTTTCCGGTGTGGAGGTCATGGCAAATCTACTGGGCTTCAAGAAATCATATTAGAAGTTGAACTGAACCAAACCGGATTAAAGAACCGGGCTGAACTGAACCAGAAAATCAACCAGACCAGAAAGCTAAGAACCGGACCTCTACACCCTATCTAAACTGAACCGAACCAGAGTACTAAACCGGACCAGAAAATCAAACTTGTTCAAACAGTTGAATTGGACCAAAAAATCAAATTAAACCCTAGCAGATGTACATTATACGGGAGAACTTCAAACATTAAACCACAACGGAAGGTTACTCGGGAGACAACTTCCACGGTGAGAGGCTAGACAGGTGAACGATCCATGACGCTCAATCTTCGAACGGTGGCTCTGAATCGGGAGGTCTGCGTTCAATCTTCGCACAGGAGGTTTGCGTTTGGCAGTCTGAATCGACAAGGAAGATGCTTGAGGAAGGTTCAATGGTTCGGAGCCGTGAAGACCGGGATGGTGAGGCTGAGGTTCCACAGTGAGACTTAGGTTCAAGGGACGACTGGGTCTTCACTACTGAGGCTGGGCTTCGGCTGGGTCTGAGGTAACTACCAGCATATTGACTGGGCTTGTCAAGTGTGATGCACCTGCTCTGATACCATGACAGAATTTAGAAGTTAGAACTATTGTTCTTATTGAAAATCATACGATTACAACTGGTTGTATAGATACAATGATTTGTCTACTAGTATTCTAATTTTCAAGGTTAAATGTGAAAGTCTTGATTTGGTGCTAGTCCAGATTTGCATGCTGATTTGTTTTAAAATTTCTTTCCTGATTTGCTGAATTTCTAACATTGTGGAGAGTTTAGGAGAAACTGTGATGTGCTGGAAGCTGTGCTGTGCAGAGATTCGAACTCTTGACATTCGGCTTGTACAAGAAGATTTAGTAAAATGAAGAAAAAAATGTGTGACTGCAGGGATTCGAACTCCTCACCTTCGGCTTGTGAGGAGTGCACGAGAAGGAGAAGATATGTTGTGCTGGAAGTTGTGATGTGCAGGGATTCGAACTCCTGACATTCGGCTTGTATGGAGTTCTTAATTCATTTTTAGTGGGGTCCTCAATAAAAAAATAATAGAATTTGTGTATGTAGGAAGAAAATAAGTGGGGGACCCCACTTCTTCTACACCAGATTCGTCCCTGGATATGCACGTACTATTCAAGTGTTAAATACTATATTGCAAATTTTTCTTAAAGTTCATCTAGTAACGTGCACATTTTCGCAAAGTTTAGTTAGCAAAATGCAAATTTCTTAAAAGTTCATTTTGTAGAAAATTAAAATATGATAATAAATAAAATGCAAACTTTCATCACAATTTAACACTAAATAAATTGACGAAACTAGCAAACTTTAAGTTTATGTAAGATATTTAACACTTTGTTAAATCAAAATTCAAATACCAAATTATTTAAAGTTTAAACTCCCAAAATCCAACAACCAAATTATACTTAACACTAAAGAGTAAAATACCACTTTGCTATTAATATTTATGTAAAAATTGAATTCATCATAATGTTTAAAATCAAAAGTTTTGGTCTTTAATATTTGACAATCTATTGTTTTTTTTCACTTCCATCAATGTTTTGTTTTAAACTTCATAGAATATGTTTTAAAAGTCACACAGATAACATAATACTTTTAAAAATGTCACCCCTTTCAAATTTTTTAAAATGTTGCAATTGAATTTCGATTCGATCGAGACTCGATTCAACTCAATCGAACGGGCCCGAGTCTGGGTCATAACGTAAAACTATTGGGTCGGTGGCCCATCCATGGTTTGGTGGTTTGGGTCATAACCCAATCCTCTAAATTGGGGCTCGAGTTTAGGATTTGACCCAGTCCAACCCCCAATCCATGGGTGAGCTGGTCTAGGTTAAGACTCAGACTTTAGTCCACGATTGGGGCTCAATCAAGTCAATCATCAAGTCAGGACTCAATTGTAACATTTGAAATGGTTATGGAAGAATTAAATTGTACTATTTTTCAAAAAAAACATGTTATGTCTGACCTTTTCATAATATATTCGATTAAATTTAAATAAAAAGGAAAAAAAGTCGAGAAATTACAAAAATGCAAAATAGTATTATACTTTAGCACTAAATAAAAAGATTGTCTACCTTTATGTGCATGCACGTGGTACTTCTCGCCAATCAGAAGAGAAAGTTGATATCATTTCTCTTTTCTTCCTTTAATGAAAGTATAAATGTCTTTTGATAATTTAAATCCACTTAAATATTTTTGCCAATTTTTTTTTTTTTTTTGCCACTGAAAACTGCATTTCATTCAAATAACCGACACTGAAGATATGTTACAAATCAAATCTAATAATAACAATCTACATAGATGGCTTGAGGTCTTAAAACCCAATCTGAATGACACAACCCCTGTATGACTTTATTGGCTACTCAATCCGTACATTTATTTGAGGATTTCGGAACAAAAACCCAGGTCAACTCATCAATCGATCTAGCCAAAACCAACACATTGGACAAAATTGGGTCAATTTTCCAAAAAGAATGTGATCCTCTAAGGTGTTTTATCACAGTCTCCGCATCTGATTCTATGGTCACCCTCTTCCAACCTTTAGATACCGCTAACTTAACACCCTCAAGTATTGTCTTAGTCTCTAGTTCATCAATCGAGGCTCCCCGCAAAGATGTCATAGTACCACCACATATGCGCCCATCGTGGTCTCTCACTATAATACCTAGTCCCCCTGGCCTGATGTCGGTTCCGAGGATGCATCGCAATTTAGTTTGACGGCTCCCTCCTCCGTTCTGATCCACGTTCGACTTGTTGTGTGGTTCGTCCTGCTTGGCTGAAATTCGGCCACCACCTTTGTCTCCCCAAACGATCGGTAGACTTATTGTATAATCCCTTCCGTGTTAGGCAGCCGAGCCTCGAAATATAGTTTACATCTCGCTTTTCATATACACCAGCAGACCAGCATGCCCAAGATCCACCTATCCTTGTCCCGTTGTCTATCTCCAGTTCTGCTATGTGCCAGATAGCCATAGATTGGTCACTAATTATAAAAATTATATAAAATTGAAAAATATAAGATATTGGTCCCTTCAGCATTAATAATTTGTTACAAACAGTAATGTAATCTTAGGTAAATTATTAATTAGCAAATAAATATCACTCGTTGATGCAAACTGGGAAAAAGTACGGTATAATCTATACTATATTTTGTAAGCAAAATTATATAATTTAAATTTTTTATTATGTTACCAATACTAGACTCTGGCACGCGTTACGCGTGTGCACGTTGTCGTCGTTTGTCTTGCGTGAGTTGTTAAGATGACATGATCGACCCGATTCCTAAAATAGTACAAGAATTAAACACTTGATTAAAAATATGATTTGAACTGTAAGACTAAACTTAAATTACCTAATATAATGAAATAAAAATAATTTTGTTTTAAATATTTTTAAGAATTTGCTCGAGCATCCGGGAAGAAAAATCACTACTAAAGAGACTCCCGGATGCTCGAGTAATTTCTTAAAAATATTTAAAACAAACATAATTTTATTTCATTATATTAGGTAATTTAAGTTAAGTCTTACAATTCAAATACCATTTTTAATCAAGTGTTTAATTCTTGTACTATCCTAGGAATCAGGTTGATCATGTACTCTGAACACCTCACACAAGACAAACGACGACAACGTGCACGCGCGTAGCGTGTGCCGGAGTCTAGTATAACCATTAGGAAAATACACTTATGTGGATTCCAGAGCTTCCATTTTAAATTTATTTTAGATTGTATGTGAAATTTTTTCTATAACTATTCATTGAGTAGATGAAAATTGACTCTTAGAGAACAATATAGATATATAAGCATTATGATTAGTAGTAAATGAAAATAGTATACTAAAATTATCAAATACAATTAAAGAAAATTAAGATATATATATATATATTTCTCTTAACTATAACAAAAATGAATAGTTAATTGATATAGCTAAATGAAAAAATATATATAATTAAAGAAAATTATGATGCACATTTTCGTCCTTACTATAACAAAATTGTATTTTATAGACTCCGTTCGATTATATATATTGATAATTCTTCTGAAATCTCATTTCTTAACCAAAACTTTTGTTGATGACTATATATAATATTTTTTGACTATGCGAGAGAAAGTAACATGTAATTATTTGTTACTAAGAATCAAACAAATATATGTAGACATTTGATAAAGTTGACCTTGCGCATTGTTTATAGTCATACTATGAGTATTTTCACTCACATACCATGTCATATTATCTCATCTCATACGAACTATCGCTTAATGTCCGACCTCGAACTTTCTATGAGTATTCATACCGACTATTACAATGACTATTACAAATCTACCTTGATAACATTAATTATTGCTTAATGTTTGATCTCGAACTTTCTATGAGTATTTTCACTCACTTACCATGTCATACTAGCTCATTTTATACCAACTTTCGCTTAATGTCTGACCTCAAACTTTGTATGAGTATTCATACCAACCTCAAACTTTCTATGAGTATTTTCACCCCGACAACATCCACAGGATTCAGTCATATGCACTCATACCATTTGAGATTTAAGTCAGAATTTGCCAATGAATGAATTCAACATACTATTAAGATATCTTAACATCTCACGCACGATAAATATTTATCATATTTGTTTCTAAGAATATGATCAAAAAAATATATGTCAATATTTGGAAAAAAATTGACATTGCACCTTCTTTATTGTTAGGAAGCAAATGCGCGCTCTCGAGACTTTTTTGTTTAGTATTTTACACTCGGCATTCCTATGCCCCAAGATTTGAAAACTTGGACACTCTGACACCTTCACCATTTCTTTGAGTATTTCACTTTCGACATCCGACCGACCTTTCTTTGAGTATTTTACTCCTGACATCCACATACGACCGACGTTTCTTTGAGTATTATACTCCTGAAGGCCGACCTTTCTTTGAATATTGTACTCCCGACATCCGACATTTCTTTAAGTATTGTACTCCCGGCATCCGACCTTTCTTTGAGTATTGTACTCCCGACATCCGACATTTCTTTTAGTATTGTACTCCCAACATCTGACATTTCTTTTAGTATTGTACTCCCGAAATCACCAGGATTTGAATATGAGCGTTGTTACTATCTATGATTTAAGACGTACATCTTAACTAACTGTCTCATAAGTCGAACATGTCAGTGAAGACATTCAATATACTCTTAAGATATCTTAACTATCTCACTACTATGTCTATGAAACGACGACTATAAAAAAATTAATGTGACAACATCAAAAAATTACCAGTAAAGTTTGCACCAAAAAATAAAGGGAAAAGTATGAAAATCACTCGGATGTTTATTTGTTTTATAAACTTCACCCGAATTTTTTTTGTCGCAAATAGTCACACCTATATTTTTCATTTTGTTGGTAACACCACCTTCCGTCAATTTGACCCGTTAATTGTCATGTGGATTGCACGTCTCACCGTTAATTTCGAATCAAAGCTTGTAAAAATACTTTTCTACCCCTAACATTGTCTTCTTTTTCTTGAACAGAGCACGAAGAGAGACCGCGACACCATTACGCCCAATCAAAACTTCACCATGCAATTTCACACATAAAACTAATTAGTATGCTCTACTAACTTAACACAGGAAGGAGAAGAGAGGGTGGGTGGGAATATGAATCAATACCAAAGTACAGTAATCAAGAACAAATGTAGCAATCTTCATCCCATTCTTGATAAGTTGGCCCTTCGACGGAGGAGAATGGGTGGTGGAGATATGCGAAGGAGATCGACCGAAACTTATAAAAACACGAACCGAGAGAGAGAGAGGAACGAAGGAGCATCTAAATTAGACATACGAAAAAACTAAATAACTTTTCTTTGAGATAATAAGATACACTTTGATTATTGTTTGTCAAATCTTACCATCTAAATAATGAATGATGGCCTAGTTAATTTGAACGATCTTGAGCTCTCTACATGATCCAACACATCCTCATGAGAGGAGTACATGATCGTGATTCTATTATCAACATGTGTTAATATCGTTGAAGCATTTGAAGATTCATCCTAATTGCAGCGAATTGACGCAAAAGGTTTCCTTCATCCACTAGTTGATTGATTAGATTTGGTCGATAATGTGGATGATGAAAGCCCCATAGCCTCAGAAGATGAAATTTTAGATACATGTGGAAATGAATCTGCAGTCTTCACCAACTCATTTGGAGCTAGATCTAAGTTTGCAAAAAGCTCTTCACCACCAACTTTAACTCCATTGTTGGTGTTCTTTACAGTTTGCAGTTCAGAGCTAGCCGAGCAGACACCTTAATTTTTTGTCCATCTAGTTGTTGATCATTTGAACGTTTTGTGACAAAAGAGAAAGTAGAGGTCTGCACTGCGATGTGTTCCAAACCCATAAAAGATGTTGCCTACTCATCTAATAATGAAAATCAAGAAGAGGAAAGGCCGAGAGTTAGACTTGAACCCAGAGAAGTTGAGCCAGTTGTGTCCAAAATCACACTTAGATCAGACTACCATGACATCACAAAAGAAGAATTGATTAGGCAACACCAGGCATAATTGGCACTCCAAAAATACCAGGAGACTGCAAGGCGACTTGCTGGTGGTGGCAATGGAGCAGGAGACAGTCGGAATTCTTCCAAGACTTCATCAGACTTAGTAGCGTATAAGAATGTGAATGATCTGCCACCACCTCAGGATCTGATGATTGTGGTGGACCAGAGAAACGAAGATATTCTCTTACCAGCTCATGTAAGCATGGTGCCTTTCCATGTGGGTACCATAACGACAGTCTCGAGTCAATAATACACGAACTGAACCTGTTATATCCGTATAATATTCAATGTCCCTGGAATGCCATTCAGTACTTCTGACCCCAACTTGCAGAAATTCCAGTGCACAATTTATCTGAAGGAAACTTCGTTCTGTTCCATGGACGCTAGGCGTATCAGAAGTTGTACAGCATATCAAAACACTCAAAAGACAAGTCACGACTCGTGAGTCAGAGAGGGCAACCTTGGTTACTCAGGAGAAGCCCCAACTTGTTGGGAACAGATTAAAGCCAATAAGGTTGTCTGAGATGTGGGTCCATCCTGTATTTGGAGGTCGTGGGAGGAAGATACCAGGTATCCCGGAAGATGAAGAACCATGACGGAAACGAACCAGATCTGGAAGAATTCTAGGAGTATTTTAGGTATATAACATTAATATTACATCACGTGTGCATCATGTGATTTCCACTGGATGGAAAACGAAAGAACGTGATGAAAATGTGTACTTATCAACAAATGGAAACATACGAGTGTGAAGACAAACTATATGGGTGCAATTACCAAAATTGGCAAACATCATGGTGGTTTTTCATAATTTTCCCAAAAATAAAATTAGATACTTGATTAACTTCTTCATATTTTTTATTTAGATATTTTCAGAGTTATTGTTTACTTTAATATTTTTAGAGTTCATAAAGTAGGGGTCAGTTAAGTATATTCATATTTTTTGACAAAAATATATATTCATATTTTGATTGTAAATATATTTGGAATGTAGAGTTAAGTAAAGAAATACTCATAAAATCTAAATTTGACCAATTCTAAAAATATTTCGTAAAGATATTAAATAATAAATCCTAAAAATTAATATTGATTTTTATATTTAAGTAATCCGTAAAATATTATTTCAACACATCCCCTGAGTTATTTTAATTTTGTAGTAAAATATTTTTTTATTTTTTTCTCGACATATAATACCTAAATTTTGGATGGTATTAGTTTGGAGTAATAACATATTATCGAACTTTTGACAAAATTTATAGGGTTAAGATATTTTATTAAAATAATTTTTTCAAAGTGCTGAAATCATCTACACATTAATATTAATAATTCTAAAAAAATCTATAAGTTTGTTTTAACATTTTAATAATCTCATTATTTGAAAATACTCTATAACGCATAATTATCATTATAAAAAAAATGTATACATCAATCAAATATCTCCTTTCAATTTGGTTTTAATTAATTTTAAATTTGATTATCATTTTTTTGTATTTATTACTTCATGCAATAGACTATGTATATTCAACATATAAATATACGTTAATTTTGATCGATTTTAATTATGTTTGAATTACTTAAATTTATAGATGAAATGTATTTTTATAACGGCAATGCTCACAATTCAAAAAATCTACAGCTTCATGGAAAGAAGAAAGAATGTTTTGAAGAAAAACAATTATATAATTGTAGAAACATTAAAAAGTCACAATTACCAAAAAATTATGATGACTTGAGAACATAATATACAATTATCATTATTATGGAAAATTGTATAGTTATATAAAATAACAAATATAATAATTAAATTAATAAAAAAAAATAGGAGAAATACTGAATGAGATTTCTTCTTCCACTCTAATTTAAATTTCAAACTTGATTATACCGTACATATTAATTATTTATTAATAGATAATGCATTTTTGACATTATTAATTCAATCTAAATTCTCTCAGTTGTAGATGAAATTATAATTTTTATAAATGATCTAAGTTTTTAGATTCAGTGTTATCTTAACGTTCGATAAAGTGAAAATATATTTTCATTTGTTAGCGAGATATAAAAAAATGGTGCATGAGAAAGGATGAATGGATAGTGATAGAGAAATATATAATTATCATCTTGTAAAATTTGTAATGTTATATACGTGTGAAGCTAGTTAATATGTATGTCTTTAATGTATAAGGTTATATGTTTGAGTCTTCATGCAAATAGTTTTTATAAGTTTTTGAGAAAATATTTGAATGAAAGAAAACGATAGGGATAGTGATAGAGAAAAAGATATGTTTATCATCTTATTGAGTTTGTAATGTTGCATATGTGTGTAGCTGGTCAATACATGTGTCTTTAAGTTATAAGGTCATATATGTTCGAGTCTTTGTTTAAATATTTTTTTATAACCTTTTAAGAAGACAGATAAATAACTCAAATAGTCATGATAAATATAAACTAATTAGATTATTAAAGTGGATTTGTGTCATTTTGCATGTGACAGTTACAAAAATAACTCATGTCTTAATAATATAGATAATACTAAATTTTTTTTTTTTAACCTTTTAATAATCTCATTATTTGAAAATAATCTATAGTACATAATTATCATTATAAAAAATGTATACATTAATCAAATATCTCCTTTCAATTTGGTTTTGATTTTTCAAATTTGATTAATTTGTTTGTATTTATTGCTTCACGCGATAGATTATGTATATTCAACATATAAATAGACGTCAATTTTGATCGATTTTAATTCTATTTAAATTTATAGATGAAATGTATTTTTATAATGACAGTGCTCACAATTCAAAAAATATTTAAATTCTTTGAAAGAAAAGAGAATATTTTGAAGAAAAAAAATCTATATAATTGTAGAAACATTAAAAAGTAACAATTACCAAAACAATATAACGACCTGAGAACATAATATACAATTATCATTATTATATAAAATTTGTAAAGTTATATAAAATAACAAATATAATAATTAAATTAATTTAAAAAAATGGATAAATAATGAATGTGATTTCTTCTTCCATTCTAATTTAAATTTCAAGTTTGATTATATTGCTTCAAATAATAGATAATGCATATTTGACATATTAATTCAATATAAATTCTCTCCGTTGTAGATGAAATTATAACATTTATAAATGATCTAAGTCTTTAGATTCATTGTTATCTTAATGTCCCATAAAGTGAAAATGTAATTTCATTTGTTAGAGAGATATAAAAAAAATAGTGCATGAGAAAAGATTGAGGGATAGTGATGAAGAAATATATAATTATCATCTTGTAAAATTTGTAATGTTACATACGTGTGAAGATGGTTAATATGTATGTATTTAATGTAAAATATCATATGTTCGAGTCTTCGTGCGAATATTTTTTTTATAACATTTTGAGAATACATTTAAATGATCAAAATAGTCATGTTAAATATAAATTAATTGAAGGGTTAATTGTCAATTTCCCCCTAAAGTTTGGACCGATTTTGAGATTCCCCCTTAATGTTTAAAATTATAAATTTTAGTCCTAATGTTTTGACAAAATAAAAATTTGCCCCATACTGTCATATGTCTGTTTATTTCAGATGGTTAAGGAAACATATGTCGTGCAGTGCGGTGACTAAATTTGAAAAGACAAAACTGCCCTTAACCTAATAAAGCCCATTGCTCAAGTCAAACCCTTGAATTCTCGCTCACTCTAAAATCCCAATTTCTCTCGTCCAGACAGGAGACGGTGGGAAGTGAAGATTCATCAACTCTCTTCTCCAGATTGCTACTATTCCACGATGGTGAGCCTCCATACCCTAGCAATCGATTAGGGACGTTATCAACTGTCTTTCATCTATGTTTCTCTGTTGTTCTAGTCTCCGAAACCGATTACCAGCTCAGTGCCAGATACGTGGTACTCTACTCTAGCGGTCTTCATGCTCACGACCAGGCTCATCATCATTGCTTCATTTTTCATGTGAGTGGCATTCTGATCTGCAATTATGTAAAAAAAACATGTGATTAACCAAACTTGTGTTGTTTTAGAAAATGAGCTCCAGTTAAATAGTTATAGGGGTAGGAATTAATTTACTTCTGAATCAGATTGAAATGCTGAACGCATCCGCTTGGTAATGTGAAGATCGATCTTTCAATTGGGCTTAGTAACGAACGACATCACCTGCAACTCTATTTCCAGTAAGCACAGTTTTTAACGGATATTTCTCTTAGTCAGTGGTATCTTCGTTTTTTCTTCTTTTTTTTTTTAATACTCAATCGATTGAATTTTAGCTGGTCTTTTCAGTTGACGTGGAAACGCTTCTTCTTTGCTTATGGTTGTGAGCTTGTTTACCGATTAAGTCCATTATCTGTCTGGTACTGCCGTCCAGAGTGACTGGTTGGGCTCGGTTCTGCTTCGTCTTGTCTTCCCGACTTCGAGACAGGCTTCTCCGGCGGTTTGGACTTCGAGTTATGTTGCTTGGTTGTGCCAATGACGCCAAGAACATGTTGAACGACCTGCAATTGTTGAACGACAAGAACATTTTGTTCTTTCATTTTCAGTTCTATTGAAGGGTTGAGAGCAATTTTGTCATTTTAACACACGTGACCTGCACATGTTTCATAAACCGTCTGAAATAAACGGAGATATGACAGAATGGGGGAAATTTTTATTTTGTCCAAACAGTAGGACTAAAATTTAAATTTTTAAAAATAAAGTGGGAATTTCAAATTCGGTCCAAAATTTAGGGAGAAATTGACAATTAACCCTTAATTGAATTATTAAGAGGTCTTCTTCGTGTAAATTTACATATGACGGTTAAAAAAACAATCTCTCCCATAATAATATAGATTATATATATATATATATTATAAAAATTGACCCTTTATTAAATATATATATTTTTTTAAATGGTTAGAAGAAAAAATACCTCTTCTTTCTGTATCTTCAATTCAACCATTCTAGGATAAAAAACCACCACTAAAAAAAGACTAATCTCAGAAGATGAAAGCTAAAATCAAGGAAGACGGAGACTCAAATTGTCAATCTGATCTTTCTATCCGATATCAGCATCAAAACAAAATTGAGAGAAATCGAAGAGAAAAACAAACGAATTGGAGGACCTTCGACGAATCAATCGCTTTCGGATCCGACATTTGTCGGAACCAGCTTCGGTTTCATCTTCTACGCATGCCACTTTCCTGTTCCTGGGCCCTCGAATGTGGGTTTGGTGTTCTTGCTGAGTTGTTCTTTTGTAAGGTGATTATTTTAGGCTTCCTCTTTTTTCAATCCACGAGTTTGTTCAATCGCATTTTGCATGGATAGATGCATGAATCGTGGATCATTTCCCTTTCTGGGTCACATTTATAATTCATCAAAATTCTCTTTTTAATTCCTTTTCGGCGTTAATTTTGTTAAAGAAACCCTTGATTCTTTCTCTTTATGATGTTTTAACGGAAATAATAGCAAAGGGAAAAGTCCGAAAATTGTACCACAAGTTTGACGAAAATGGTTTTCGAACTCAAATAATTGTGTTTTTTTTAACATGTTTGAAAATGATGGTAATTGGTACCTCCGTAACTTTTCTGTTAAAAATTTTCGTTAAATATTTTTTATATTTATAAAATTAACCAAATATTTTTCTAAATGTTACAATTAAACCATACAAACATACACTAATGTTTCAAACAAGTCCTGACTCGATTCAAGCCACACATAGGGTACCCTAGCGAGGGTCCGAACTTAGACCATGTCACCCAACCCTGGGGACCTGGTCTGGGCTCAGACTCAGACCATAGGACCCATGATTGTGGCTCAATTGAAGTCTCAATCGTTTGAACCAACCGAGTCAGGTTCGGACCAAACCGATTGGGGTTCCAATTAAGCCCCAATCGGGAGTCCTATGGTCTGGTTTTGAACCCAGACCAGGTCCCCATGGTTTGTAGACATGGTCTGGGTTCAGATCCAGACCATAAGACCTCCGATTGAGGTTTAATTGGAGCTCCAATCGTTTGAACCGAACCCAGTCAGGTTGGGTCCAAACCAATTGGGACTCCAATTGAACCTCAATCAGAGGTCCTATGGTCTGGGTCTGAACCCAGACCAGGTCCCCATGGTTGGGCGACCTAGTTTGAGTTCAGACCCAGACTATAGGATCCTCGATCGTGGCTCAATTGGAGTCTCAATCGTTTGAACCGAATCGAGTCAGGTTTGGACCAAACCGATTGGGGTTCCAAATGAGCCCTAATCGGGCGTCCTATGGTCAGAGTTCGGACCCTGGCTAGGGGTAACATTATTGTAAGTTTGTAGGGTTTAATTGTAACATTTAGAAAAATATTTGATTAATTTTGCAAATATGAAAAATATTTAACAAAATGTTTTAACAAAAAAGTAACGGAGATACCAATTACCATCATTTTCAGACGTATTGAATCATTAACCATCACAAAAAAATAAGTTGCACCAAAAAACATTTTGTACAAACATGTTGAACCATTTTCAGACTTTTCCCTATTATCAAATGCCAAATAGACAACACTGCACGCATAATGTGAAAAAAATATTATAAAAATAAATTATAAAATTAAATATAAGTTAGCAATATGTAATACTAAAATGAATATAAAGTTACAAACTATTAAGTATTATGTTCTTCAACTTATTTTGTAAGGTATATGATATTTACATTACCATTTATGTATTAACTACGATTTAACGTCAAATTTAGTAACGACAAATTCAGTATTAACTACGATTTAACGTCGATACTATGTTTACACTTATATAGCATCAATATATGTTGACAATAAAACAGTGCATTTGCAATATCCTCCACTTCTATTGTTGATTATGTATATTACCCTTGGATATTTAGTTGACACATATTTTTTTGGGACTTACATAAATTGCTGCGGCAAAAGTACACAATAAAACAATGTTTCGGCTATGACAAACTTGTCGACTCTAAAAACGGTCTATCCCTTCGTAATATAGTGTTGAAACAGAAGAAGATTTTTACCAACGAGATTATTGTGAAAACACTTTTTTTTTTGTCTGTTGATGCAGATTCTTGTAGTGGTATACATATGTTTTTCTTAACTCCTAATATGTGTTACAAAATTTAGAGATATAAAAGATGATGAAATGAATTAAAAAGGATATTTATATTGTATAAAATATAATATTTTTCAATTATAATTATAGCTATTTTTATAACATTTTATACATAAATATGTTTTTAAGTTGTAATGTATAAATTTATGAAACGATAAAAAAAATAGCAATTTTTTTCTTACAATTGCAGATAGATAGATAAATAGATTATAACATTTAGTGTAATTTGTACATAATATATATATATAACTAAAACTAAGTATTTTCTGTATTTTTTAAAATTAGAAATAATAAAATACTAATTTTTCTCGACAATTAGTAACATATTAATAAATAAAATAATGACAATAAATGAGAAGGATATTATTAATTTTTGGTTTGTATAATAAATTTATATTAATAATTATTTATGATAATATGTTTTTCATTTATTAACTATTTCAAAACTAATGATAATGACTTTTTTTTGCCATAATAATGATAATGACTTGGAATAGGTATCATCAATGTCATGAAAATTGTATATAATGTTTAAAAATAAAAAATGTATCATCAATATATTTTTACAATTAATATTTATTCAGACATGCTAATATGGGAAATCTAAGATGTATACATTTTATTTTCAAAAATATGTTTATTTTAGTATTATAATATTTATTATATTTGTACAATAAATATATAACTATATTTAAAAATAATTATCAAACTATAACAATATTCTTTTTTAAAGAACAATTAATAAAATAAAGTTTTTCTAATAGCAATAAATAGTAATATATTAATAAATAAAATAAAATTATGATAATAAAAAATATGAGATAAAATTTGAAATGTATCGCGAGAGCCGAGAAGTTTCAGATAAATTTTAGAGCTTCTGAAGGTACACATGACAAGTACATATTATCAAATGTTACAAAATAAATTAAACAGTTAATTAAAATACTTCTTTTTGACAACTAAGCACCTCAAAAACTTATGTGTCATAATCATGTAATACTAAAAGTGAGTGCCACGTAAAATCACACCCAAACGTCAAACACTGAAAGAAATACCTTCAAAATTAAAATAAATTACATATCTACTAGATATTTTGTCTGCGCAAAAGTGCAGTAAGTAGTATATTTTATTTATATATATAATAAAAGTTGTTTTTTTTATAGTATAATGTATACTACTTATTTAAATTATTTTTATATGAATATAAACTATAATACTTAAAAATAAATAAGTTTAGTGTGATAACGTTCTTTTTTAAGTGAATACAAACTATAATAATTTTTCAAAAATAATATTTTTATAAGTTTTAATTGCTTACAATAAAAATATCAAGTTTTAAAAATGCATGAAATAATTAATTATATAGATAAGTTATTATAACTTATATTATGAAAAGCAAAATTATAAATTATATTAAGTGTATATGTTTATAAATATAGTTTAAAATGCATAAGTCAATAACAAAAATTAATATTAACAATTAATAATAAAATAATAATTAATATCTTTAAGTTAAATATTTTTATGTTAATGCATGTGTTTACAAAGGACTATTAAAATCATTACTAATACTTTTTTTTTATTTATTTTAGAAAAAACAATATTAAATTATTTTCTATAAGTAGTATTTTAATAATTCAAAATTTTGAGTTATAAATACGAAAAAATCTAATAAATTTGATAAAACTATAATATATATAATATATATAATATATATATATGTGTGAGTGTGAATGTTCATATAATACTTTTAACTCTTATGGTTTATTACTTCTATCAATGCTCATATAAAAATATTAGTGTTTGTTTTAACAATAATAACAATCTAATATTTTAGTATACATATTATATTTGATCTATTTTGTTAATTGTAAATTATATTGAGTTTATAAATATATAACATTTAATTTCGTGACAATGTTAAATTTTATTTTGATATTATTGTAATTAATTAAGTGGTGTTGATATGTCACTTATGTCTCATTTTAATAAGAGTATTATGTGATAGATGAAATGCATACTTACTTAATCTATATTTTAATTTGTAAGAATAAATTTTAATATGTGCATACTTGATATTTATAAAATGTAATATTATGTATTTTATTATTATATAAATTTGACTACATAAAATATACTTAAGGAGAAATCATAATTATAATATGAAATAAAGAGAAATGATAAGAGTTTTGTAACTTATCTTAGAATCGATGAGAGACTTTGGATGATTTTAAAGTGATTTACATGACATGCCACATAGGAATGAGAAATTTATAATTGACATTGACCAATTAGAACATGTTAATTTAACATTAGAAGTGAGAATATATAATACAAAACTTATTTGTGAACATTGTATGTGATTTAGTCAAATTAATATATATATAGATTATTTCATAGCAATATATTTACGGATATTCACTATTTGCGCCTGCATTACCATGAATGGGATGCATAAACATTACTTGGGTAGCTCCTTTAGGTCACATTTATAACTTCTCAAAAAAACCAAAATTTGCTAAATTCTTTTTTGGCGTTAAATGTGGTTGGTTTTGTCCAAAATTCTAAAAAGAAACTGTCTATCTATGATAAAAATGCCGAAAGTAAATAACCAGAAAAGTCACTGCATGTGATACACCTAAAAAATGCATTAAAATTAGAGACAAATTACATAAAATGTTAATATCTCAAATTTACATCTTTTCTGATCATCACTTTCAGCTGTTCTTAATCATTCACTCGATGCCAAAGTTTAAAATTAGATGTTTTGTTGTATGCAGCAGTGGACTTTCTGAGTTTCTTCCATGATTCATCTACAGTATCTGATGTTATTATTGGTTTGTGTTTGGTACGGATATTCAAAGCACCACACTTTAATACATCTCTAATTAAATCAAAAGCAGTTTGCTTGTCGTGTCTAACCTTTTCTTCTTTGTCTTGTCCTTAGCCCTTATGGTTGTGGACCCTTCACCTGTTAATAATTTCTTCTCTGAAAGAAGAAAAAAGTAGCAACTTTTCCTTCCTCTCTCCCTTTTCTTAATTGTTCCTCCACATCCTCAGAACATTCTTAAGAAATATCCAAGGTTACTTGGTTTGCTAATTATTGTCTGATTTTTGTGATTACAGCTTTGGAAGATCAATATACTCTTTGAAGAAACCTGCATTTAAAGGTAGTTTTCCATTTTTGTTTTACTTCCATGAAGATTCAAGAAGTTGTTTTTGGATAATGAGGAATCCGTATATGTGCTTCTTGATGCTGAAATTTAACTTAGCAGTAAATGCAGCTTCCAGAATTTACCGCGCTACCAATGACAGCTTAAAATGATAGATTTCAAAGAATACTGAGTTGAAGTTCTTGTCTTTGTGGTCAAAATTGATTCTTTGTGATTCAGTTTATGTTCTTGATTGCTGTGAACATCAAGATTATGCAATGTACTAAAGAACTTCACTTTGTTCCAAGCAATTTGATGATTTTGTTTTTCCATTTGGGTTTGATTTTAATTTAGTTTTGGAACAAGAAAAATATTAGCATTGTTAGATTGAAGCAGAAAGAAACTGTTTTTATGGAATACAAAATCTTGATCTCTAGAGACACCATGGGAACCAACTCTTGTTCTTGTTTTCCCTTTTTGAGTGCTTTGAACACTATTCATCAACTTTCCATTCTATGCAACGAAATTTTCAGGGAATTCCATCAATCTCGATCGATTTTCTCCTCAAAATTTCTGCTTTTATCATAAGCTATAAGCTAAAATGGGTGGCTGTGCATCCAAACACCACACCCTCCGAGCTGAGACCCGAATTCAGCCCAAGCCCCGTAGACACCTCAAGAAGATATCATACGCTGCTGATAAGATCAAGAAGATGAGGAAAGGCGGTGCCAAGAACCGTGTCACCGATATTGCTGTCAGTGAATTCATTCATATGGACTTCGAGACAGGGAAGACAACCACCTGCAGAAGGTCCGAGGTTTCCAACTCGACGTTTCACTTGACTCAGTTGCAGTGGCAGCACAGTCAATTCGATGCAAATCGTAAGCGTTTGTTTTTTCTAACAAGTACTTAGTTTTATTTGATCATTTAGAACATCGCAAAATTACACGGCTTCATCTTTTATATATTTTTTGCAGTGAGGAGCCATGACGATGCATATTTCGACTCTCTCAGCATGTTAGATTCGGAATCGGATGATGATTATAGGAGTGTTGATGAAGGTAAAGTTTCACAAACCAAACCTCTAGTGATTTTAATGATTTTTAGTGATTTTTTCTTCCTTTTTGAACATATTTTGCAGATGGGTTCCCGATAGTTACGGCCCCAGTCGGCAACTTAACAGCTAGTCAAGTACTCCAATACGAAACCTCATCGTGCTTCTTTGATAGCAGAGGCAAATTCGAAGAGTTCATGGGAAGCTACTTAAGAATCGACGGCGGTAAATCAGAGAAATGTAACAATTTTGAGATTCCTAAATCCGATGAGGGCTTCAAGAAGAAGAAGAGCTTGGGTCTCTATGGAAGCTTCAAAGGTCTGATCGACGATAACCGTGACTCGTGTTCGAGTGTGAAATCCGGTTTGTCTCGCCTCGTTCCTTCCTTAAGTTTCAACGAGAAAATCTTGAGTCATCAGAATATCGTCTCAATGACTCGGAAGAAGACAGCAGCCATGTTCAGTCTCTCTTTCAAGAGGACATCTTGTGATGGAGAAGAGACCATTGAAGAAAGTAAGCTAGCGATTTGCATAAAACGACAAAGAAAATATGTAAAGATCCATGTTTGACAATTTCACTAATTCATGTTCTTGTTCATCAATGTAGGCTCATCAAAGAAGTTTTTGTATCGACCTCGAGCGGGACACGTAATCCCATGTTACACCGACAAGAAACTGCACTCGTCGGGTTGCTGGGCAGAGATTCCACCCTCGACTTTCAAACTTCGTGGAGAAACCTTCTTCAAGTATGTTTAACATTCAGTGGATTTGAGGTCGTCTTCCCATTTTTAAATTCAATGGCTGAAAATTCAACTTCAACAGAGGACGATAGTTATACCCTTTTCCATTCCAACTGCACTCTAAATTCACTCAAAACCACGCGGTTTGTAATAAATGATTCGATGACGGTCGACTTTGCAGGGACAAAAAGAAGTCGGACGCTCCGAATTGCAGTCCATATACCCCGATCGGTGTCGATCTCTTTGTTTGCAAGAAAAAAATAAACCACATTGCTCAACATCTCGAGCTTCCGAATGTTAAGGCGGAGGGAAAGTTGCCTTCTCTTCTTATTGTAAATATTCAGGTAGTTCCCACATGCATAGATTTTCAGTGATTTCACATGAATCGTGCAATCTCTGATTCGTTGTTCATCGTCATTGCAGCTGCCAACCTATCCTGTTGCGATGTTCGGTGATAATGACGGAGAAGGTATGAGCCTCGTGTTCTACTTCAAAGTTTCAGACACTCTTGAGAATATCTCTCCCGCCTTCCGGGAAAGCGTGCAGGTATAGAAAACTTCTACAAATTTTGAAACTTACAGTGAAAATAAGTGATTAGATGAGATAGTTCACAGCTTCCAGAAATGTAAAAGATTCAATTTTCACTATAAATTTGATTTTAAGTTTTACATTTTGTCGATCATTCATGCTATCCTATCGTGCCAGAAATTGCCAGGATAATTGTTGGCTTATTGATCTGGGTTCTTTAACGAAACTGACAATCATGCAGAAAATGATCGAAGATGAGATGGAGAAAGTGAAGGGCTTTGCGAAGGAATCGACGGTTCCTTTCAGAGAAAGACTGAAGATCATGGCCGGCCTCGTCAATCCGGAGTGTCTCGAGCTGAGCTCTACAGAGAGGAAGCTCGTTCAAGCTTACAACGAAAAGCCCGTTCTCTCTCGGCCTCAACACAACTTCTTCAGGGTAATGTTTTAACATTGAAGACACGCTCTGTACCATGTTGATGGACATGTTTGTGCAATGTGTTTTTGCAGGGTCCAAACTACTTCGAGATAGATTTGGATATTCATCGATTCAGCTTTATCTCGAGGAAAGGATTGGAAGCATTCCGTGACCGTCTGAAGCACGGAATCGTCGATGTCGGTCTAACTATCCAGGTACCTTATTCTCGTATCTTGTCATGGTCAGAATCTAATCTACCATTGTCTGTCCTCTTAATCTTAGTTTTGAAACATCTGTCGTCTCAGGCACAAAAGCCAGAAGAACTTCCTGAGCAAGTTCTGTGCTGCGTGAGGTTGGACAAGATCAACTTCGTAGATCACGGCCAAATCCCGACCCTCGTGACCTCCGATGACGGTAAATGAGATCGTCCCGATGCAATGCGATCCATGGATAGAACTGAATCTTGGCCGTGGAATGAACTTGGATTCGAGCTGAACGAAGAGATCCAAGTCGTATATTATTAGTCTTCTCTGCATCTTCTCTACTAATTTATGTTGTATAGGAGCCATCTATCGAATCCTTAGAAGCTCCACACAAAAACAAAGGTAATTCTATGTAAGTTAGGGCCCACTTCTGCAAATAATATTGAAGAGTGATGAATGGAATGTCTCCATGATTCTGAGATGTTGATCGTATCTACGTGTTATATGTACGTGTTATTGTGCCCAAGTTTGAATATATTTGGGATTGAATCCGCTTTTCTTAAATCAAGACACGTTTGATTAACTATATATATATATATATAGGGTTAATTGTCAATTTCCCCCTAAAGTTTTTACCGAATTTGAGATTTCCCCTTAATGTTTAAAATTTTAAATTTTAGTCCTAATGTTTGGACAAAATGAAAATTACTCCCATTCTGTCACTTAGCCGTTTAACACTAACGGAACCTGATCATGTGCGTGGCACATGCTCTTTTAGTGACTAAATTGTCCTTTTAAGGCATCAATCAATCTGTCCAATTATTTGCTGAGCATCTGGAAGGAGATGGGGTTTCCGGCGAGAGAAGGGTCCACGCCTTGGAAGGAGTAATCACCTCTAAGGGATCTGTTCTCGACACTCCCTCTAAATGACCATAAATATGGGATTTGTGTCTCCTTTAAGGCTTCTGCTAGGGCAATAAGTTCATGGGGCGGTGGAGTAATCACGCTCCCGAAGCCTATGTAGACGACGAAGTTAGGGTTTTGCTGGTCCAACCATGACAGACAGCCGTGACAATCTGGGGATGGCGACGGGGTTGCAGATAGAATAAGGGGCCCCACATTGAGTACCTTAATTTTAAGATGAGTGGATAGTTGTTCAACTGGGCAATCTGGGCAAGGCACCTCAGGGCAAGGCACCACCTCATAAAAATCTTGCTAGAGAAGAGGAGTAAAGTAGTGGTGTCGGTGATGTTCAACTTGATGATTGACTTCGTCAAATAAGAGTTGATCGAAGAACATAACAGATTCTACAAAATAAAGAAAATCAGTTCATCGAAGACCAGTTCTACAGAACCGTATTCTACAGAATACAGAATAAACCGGTTCTACAGAAGAAGAATAAACTGGTTCTGCAGAAGGACAATTTGGTCACTAAAAGAGCATGTGCCACGCGCATGATCATGTTCCGTTAAAAATAAACGGTTAAGTGACAGAATGAGGGAATTTTTCATCCGAGCCAAACATTAGGACTAAAATTTAAAATTTTAAACATTAAGGGGATTCTTAAATTCGGTCCAAACTTTAGGGGGGGAATTGACAATTAACCCTATATATATATAAATGTGGAGGACCAATTTTAAAATATTTCTAAGTATTATGTCTAAATAACTAAATTTGGATGGAAAGTCTCTCTCGGTAGTACGATACAAATTATGGAATAGTTTAGAGGGGTATACTGCAAATAGGGATAGTTCAAGGGGTATTTTTAATTTACCCTAATGAATGCTAATGGATAGTTGGATACTCGTATCAGTTTGATTGAAACCACTACAGTAGCAAGAATAAGCTCTTCATCCATGCAAATGGTCTACCATGTCTCATCCCCAAATCCTCATCTGTAATCCACCACCGATGTCTGTCCCAGTCACTGTTCGGACCCCTCGATGGGTCTCTGTGCGAAGAATTTTGGAGCAGAATTTGTCGGACCTCCACAAATGCAGGAACTTGAGCCACATCAAGCAACTCCACGCGCAAGTCATCAAGGCAGATCTCCACAGGGACCCCAAAGTAGCTGCCAAGCTCGTACTGGCTCTGTCATCTTGCAAAGAGATAGATTTGGCAGTTGGCGTCTTCAATCAAATCCGGAATCCCAGTATTCATCTGTACAACACTTTGATTAGAGCGCATGTAACGAATGCTCAGGTCTCAGAGGCGTTCGCGGTTTTCTTCCAAATGCAGCTGGATGGTGTTCTTGGTGATAATTTCACGTACCCAGTTCTGTTGAAGGCTTGCTCTGGGCAGTTCTGTTTGCATCTGGTTCAAATGATACATGCCCAGATAGAAAAATTTGGATTTTGTGCTGACATATTTGTGCCGAATTCGCTTTTGGATGCGTACTCGAAATGTGGGGCTTTGGGCGTTGATGCAGCGAGGAAGCTGTTTTTGGCAATGGAACAGCGGGATTTGGTTTCTTGGAATACCATGATTTGTGGGTTAACGAAAGCAGGTCAGCTCAATGAAGCACGCCACCTGTTTGATGAAATGCCCATCAGAGATATGATTAGTTGGAACTCTATGTTAGATGGCTATGCCAAGGCTGGAGAAACGAATGCTGCATTCGAGCTGTTTGGGGAAATGCCTGAGAGAAATGTTATTTCGTGGTCGACTATGGTATGGGGTTACTGCAAGTCTAAAGATATGGATATGGCGAGACTGATGTTTGACAAGATGCCTATGAAGAACTTGGTTCCTTGGACTATAATTATATCTGGGTATGCTGAGGTAGGACTTGGAAAGGAGGCAATGAATCTGTATAACCAAATGGAAAATTCAGGGTTGAAGATCGATACTCCTACTGTTATTAGCATATTGGCTTCTTGTGCCGAGTCTAGTTTGCTTGGATTGGGAATGAAAGTTCATGACTCTATTTTGAGAACTGGGCTCATGAATAACACTCTGGTGACAAATTCGTTGATCGATATGTTTTCAAAGTGCGGTAACCTAGAGAAGGCGATGAGCATCTTCAATAACATGCCCCAGAAAGATGTCATCTCTTGGAATATTATGATCCAAGGGTTAGCAAATTATGGCTTTGCAGAAGAAGCTCTTGAGCTTTTCTGCAGAATGAAGCAAGAAAAGTACAAACCTGATAAAGTTACATTTATTTGTGTGCTTTGTGCATGCACACATTCTGGGTTGATTGATAGGGGGTTAAACTACTTCCATGAGATGGAATTAATTTACGGGATTGTCCCTGAAATCGAGCATTATGGATGCTTAGTTGACTTGTTGGGTCGTGGGGGGCGTCTTAAGGAAGCATTCAGTATTGTACAGAAAATGCCGTTCAAGCCAAACGATATTATATTGGGCACCCTTTTAGGGGCTTGCAGATTGCACAACAATGTCGAACTTGCTGATGTGGTTCGTGCTAATTTTTCTAAGTTAGAAGAATGTGATAGTGGAAATTTGTCAATGTTATCGAACATTTGTGCTGCAACTAGTGATTGGGATGGTGCTGCTAATGTAAGGGTATGGATGAAGAACTCAGGGGCCATGAAACTGAAACCCTCAGGGACTAGTTCTATAGAGGTGGATGATGAGGTCCGTGAATTTACAGCGTTTGATACATCACATAGTGAATCAGATGCTATATACTGCATGGTTTCTACGTTAGATATGGACTTGGAGGAAGTAGAGAAAGACCCATTGGTACCCGATTGAGGTTCATATAGTTGGGTGCTGTTGATAGGAGAAATACTCTTCTTCTGTTTCTTAAATCTTGTATATATGTGACATTGAGAAGACATTACTTGCAGTAAGATGCATGATAATTGATATATGCTTTTTCTATCAGTATTCCATGGAAATTTGAACTGCTATTAATTCAAATGCTTTCTGTGATATGCTGAAACGTGTTCTTTGCCAATAGAATGCATTTGGCCTGAACAACACCATATGTATATATGGTCTTTTAGTGAGTTCAGAATAATGGCAAGGGGACCAAAATAGCATTTTGCAACTCGGAGCTTGTTTGGTATGTAATCTGCTGCCATAGTGCTAGTCTTCTCTATGGGCTTTGAATTATGTTGGACAATAATACTAGGTTGAGGATTATAGTTAATCAAATCTGAAGGTGCTATCCTGGCTTTGTCCGTGGCAAGGAGATGGACAGAACCAACTCAGACGAATGCTGTTCTTTCTGTTATGATTCTTGACATTTCTAGTTCCTTGAAGAAAAAAACAATATTTTATCCTTGCAAATTAAGTGTTGTTTGATGATCCGTTCAATTTTTAAGAATGTGCGCTCTCATTTGCAGGTTTCTTTTCCTTCAACTTGCCAGATACTATATAGACGAGGAGCTGCAGCTTGAGGAAGATAATGGGTTTTGCTTCTTTCTGGAACTTCAGTTGAGTGGTCAGTTATAGATCTACCTTTTCTTTGAAAAGATTAGTTGAATCAAACTAAGAATGTGTTCCATTTTAACAACTATATTCATAGTTTGAGTGACAGTATGAAAATGTTAGCAGAGTCTTGAATCTTTTGATGCATTCTAGATTAGGCAATTCCAACTGAATATTGAATCTGTGTTGAACTAAACCATCCTAAGATTTGACTTAATTAATCACCTTGAACATGCAAGGAATCATCAAGAACATGCTTCTTGTGTAAATTATTAGTTATACCTTTTATTGTTAGGAAATGTACTTTGGCTAACTCAACCCCTCAAACTAGCTTTGTACGCTCAAGATTTTCCAAGCCATCATAGATTGGCTCTAGGGCAACTCTTTGATTGGTGTAGCATTGATCTATGGTTAAACCTTTATTTTCTGTTTACCTGAATCTCTTACATTGTTTATTTACTAAACGTTTTTATGCCAGGTAATAGTGAAGTGAGCAATGAAATATGGACAACACCGTGACACGTCATCCAAAAAGGTCAGAGACAAAAGTTCACTGGTCCGACATCCATGCACAAATGAATACCCACTTGTAAATCCGACCCACAATCTCTCTTTTTGCCACGTGGAAGTCATATCCACTGCCCCATGCTTGGAGCAACCAAAGAACATCCATAGAACTGAAAATAGCATGTGGTGGACATTCAATCTCTCCCATATATAAATCATGTCCGTCAATTTCATAGTCTGCATCAAGAGATTCACAGGAAGAAGAACAAGAAGTGGTGTTTTTGTTAGTCATGGAAGCTTGTTTTCTCTCCTCAAGTTCCTTCACCAAATCCATCAACATCCCAGCAACATCTAAATCCAAACTTGTTCTTCACTCGAAGGGGAATTGGACTCTAACCCATCGCAGATCGATCAAATGTAAGTTCTTTCTTGATCTACATTAACGTTTCTTGATTTGTCAATGTTGATATTTTGATCAAGAACATCCATTAATGACTATTTCTCCTGATGAGTCTGTGATCTTAGGTTGTCTCCAGCAGTCCTCCGAAGATATGCCCATCGAGCCTGATTGGCGGGCTTTTCGGGCTAGGCTAGTTGTGGGAGAACGGGCCTCGAGACCCGAGGTGCCTTCCATGTTAGTAAACCTTGATACAGTGGTGGATCGACCTCGCCCCATTGCTCTCGGCAACAAGTGGGCTCACAAGATCTACGAGCCCGAGAAGGGATGCCTCCTCGTAGCCACGGAGAAGCTCGACGGAGTTCACATCTTCGAACGGGCCGTGATCCTGCTCTTGTCTACCGGTCCCTTAGGTCCGACAGGGATCATCCTGAACCGTCCATCTCTAATGTCGATCAAGGATTCAAAATCGACCGCTCTAGATGTTGCCGGAACTTTCTCGGAGCGGCCCCTGTATTTCGGGGGTCCGCTCGAGGAGGAGATTTTTCTGGTGAGTCCCCACGGAGGCGACGCCGGGTTGTGGAGGAGCGGACTACTTCAAGAGGTGATGAAGGGTTTGTACTATGGAACAAAGGAAAGTGTGGGTTGTGTTGCTGAGATGGTGAAGAGGAATGCTGTTGGAGTAGGAGATTTCAGGTTCTTTGATGGCTCTTGTGGGTGGGAGAAGGGGCAGCTGAATGATGAGATTCAGGCCGGATATTGGGCCGTAGCGGCATGTAGCCCAACTGTTATTGGGCTGGGCAGTGTGGGGAAACTTGGGCTTTGGGAAGAGATTGTACGGCTTATGGGCTCAAAAAAGGTCTGGTGATGGGCCGGATGATAATCTTTTTCTGGGTTTGGATATTTTGTGAAATGGTGTATTATTTTATTTGTATAGTATATTAATTAACTAATTGTTGTATGACTTGATGGACCTTTAAATAATTTAAAATTTAATAGAGTAACACTTTAGATAGTTAAGAATAACAATTATTAATGAAATAAAATAATAAAAATACACACTTTCTAAAATTAAATTACTAATTAGAAAAATTTTGGTTATGTAATCACTATTTATTACGTACAATATTGTTCCAACTCCACGTAATGACGCATAGACGAACCATGAGTGACCCACGACCCACGTAGGAATATTTTACTCACAAAACGGCAAAAAGTGTCGGTCTCCACTCGTTGCCACTCAGTGGACGACGGCCAATATTCTCTCCCCAAGCAGTAGGGGGAAACAAAAGAGACAGGTGGGAAAAAACAAAAAGAAGGGACAGATTGTTCCCAATGTAAGATCAAGAGGGCTAGTTAATCCAATTTTTGAATGGACTGAAATTAGAAACACGATTCAATGACTGAGATTTGTTACGTGTATTAGTAAAATCGAAAAAAGTGAGTCTCCTATCTAATTTTATCTTCTTGACGTACAATCCTAAGTAACCATATTAATATGACACATATTGAATCAGTTTAAAGTAGTTTATACTTTATATAATATCTTGTTTCATATTTGTGTCTTGAAAATTTGAATTGAAAAACTTGGTTATGTTGTTTTTGCTGATTCTATTAGCTTTTTTGGGAAATAAAATTGGCAAAGACCAAGACCGATTCAATTCAAATAAACCTAACTAAAACACGTTTTTTTAATGCACATTTTTTTAGTACTAAAGTGATGCGTCTCAAAATTTTGGACTCATTTTTTTAAGAAAAAAAATCCAGTTGGGCCGACCCAAACTAATTTCTCCCTACCGAATAAAACTCTGCCACGTCAACCCCCTAACACGTGGAATATTGGCATTGGGCTGTTGCGTACTTTATGTAACAGGCACGTCAATATTAATCTACCCATAGTGTATCTGTGTACTGTCAGCTATGTATCGTAAATAATACAGCTTTTAATGTATTAACTAAAAAATAAAATAATTAAAGAACTTCGTTGGTTCTGGCCTATGGAAGCTGAGGTCCTTTCCCCTCTGTCTATCTCTGCGGATATCTTCGTCTTCGCGACTGCTATTTGAGTGGTAATTGGTCTCATGGAGTGCTCCATTTGAGTTTTCTTTCTTTGGTTAGTTTCAGATTATTGTTCACTTCATTTTCTAGCTTTCGTCTTTGTTCTTGGATGCCAAACCCTAATCTTTGCTGGTCGTTGCTCAAATGCAGTACTGTGATTCTACTTTCTTCTTCTGGACCATGCTGCGAGGGATCTGAGAAAATTACGGTAGGAGATTTGAGCAAAGAATTGATATTTTGGTGCTCCGCTCCGATCTTGTTCTGCCTATCGATTCGGAATCGTAATTTTCTGTGATTATTATCTGATCCGACCTAGGTCTCTTCCTGTGGTAGAAACACGCGAAATCCGTTCTGTTTGTTACAATTGATATTTGAATGAATATGTGTTTTCCCCTGATTTCTGTCGGCATTTTCAAGAAATACTTTCTGAATTTCTATCTGAGTCTGGTTTCTTGAAAGGGTAATTTGTTGATCGAGGATGTGTATCTCTGCTTTGGATCACCATTTGTTTGGTTACATGATCATCACTTGTCTGTTCTCAATCATGGTAATCAGATACCTGGTGCCGATTGATAAATGATTAGAAACACACGTACAATAACTCTGAAATGCCTCAGTTGCCTCGTTAGATACTCAAAAAGACATAGGCATTAGCTTTATCTCTGTTCATTCAGTATCTAGACAGTTACTGCAATGTGTGTATGTTTGTTTATGTATCTGAAAAGGCATTATCGAGACATTTTAAGTAATGAATAAAATACACTGCTCAATCCCAGATGAAACAAGGACATGGATGGTAAATAGATCACTTTACTTTGTGTAGGAGGTTGTTTTGACCATGTTACTGACAAAGCAGCATCGATGCATCCACTCAAAAAGTTGCAACTGCACCAAAAAAGGACACCTGAGCGAGGAGGTCCTTTTTCTTGTTTTCCAGCACTTGAACTGGAACCCGAATGCAATTGCAAGTCTATCTTGTGCATGCAAATGGTTTGATGATCTTGCAAAGCGAGTTCTGTGGAAGGAGTTCTGTAAAACTAGAGCTCCTAAAATGATGGTGGATCTACATTCGGGTAGTAGCCACAGTATTGATGGGAACTGGAGGGCTCTAGGGAAGCTGCTAATTTACTGCTGCGGATGCAGCAGGGGCGGTTTATTCAACAATGTCCAGGTACCTGGCCACTTTGTTTATAGAACTCGGTTCTCAAGAACATCGGGAAGGAGCTTTCTTTTGCCACAGTGCAGAACAGATATTTTATATGTGTCTGATCCTTGTGAGCACTTGGACCAAGGTGATGAAGGAGATGTGGGATTTTTTCGTGGAATTTTTAAGTCTTTTTCAATGTCCAAGGTGAAGAAGATGCTAATTAGGAAGGAAGCCAAATTTCATCCGACAGAGACGTGCCCTTACTGTAAGGCGAAGTTGTGGAACATGTTGCAAGCTGAAATGATACCAATGAGCGCTAGCTGCAGATTGGGTTCTTATGAGGACTGTGTTGAGTACTATGTATGCCTTAATGGACATTTGTTGGGGATGTGTGCGCTTCTGCCCTTGTCTGATTCAGAAGAGGCTGCTTCTGAGGAATAACTGGCAGCCAGCAGTTGAGAATCACAGTGTCCTCCTAAAGGTATGGTTTTCCAAAAACAAACCCAAGAAAGAGAGTTTTTTAACATTAGCAATTACAAGGAGCAAGATTGTGGCAGGTTTTGAAGGTCTTTCGATAAACATTTTCAACATATGTGCATTGTAATAGTCTTTCTCTATTTATGGAACAGGTTTGGTTTATCTCCACGGACTCGGCAGAGGGATCGTTGCCACTTCTGATGCAGCTTTGAATATTCAAACTTCTAGAGTTGTAGTTATAACCATCATCCCAGCGTGGAATTTGTATTGCAACCCATGTAATTTGTGATCATATATTGTGTACATGTCTTGGTGGTGTTATTGGCTGATACATATTAAGTTGGCATCATATTATGAAACCCAATGCTTGCACATAGGAAACACCAGGTCTAAACTCAACCAACCAACCAGCAGGTGACCATGTGGATTTTTGCATCATTATCATTATCCAAAATCACATCTTTTGCTGCATTTAAACCAACCGATACATGCCAAGTAGCCTGTTCTACTAAAAAAAGTTAAGAATTTCCCTCATCTTCGTTTATATTACCCAAGACCAAGCTCTCATCTTCTTTCTCAAAGTCCAATCCCACAATCTCCATCCTTCCAATATTAACTGCAGCACCAAGTATATTGATTTTGATTCATTACCGAGTAAATTGAAATGGTTTTCATGTTTTGAAGATGAGAAGAATTACCAACAGCATCAAGGCCAGCTAGTTTCGGCATGAACTTGCTGATATGGTCCTCTGCTGCCTTGTCAGCCTTGAGCGTTTCACACACAAAGGAGACATAAATCTTCTTCTTTCCATGGCTACTGCTTTGTTCCACCAATCCCACAACATCCTTATCCCATCTGTCACGACAAATCAATCTAGATTCTTGGAACCAGACAGAATCTCTACTTACGCAATAATAAAAACACACGATTCTCTCCACAGATGTACATGATAATGACATGTAAGTGCTCAAATTAACTAATTATATATACCCATGAGCATGCTCGATAGTATGGAAATGAGCAGCATCTTGCCCTCTGCACTCCACCACAACCACTCTCTCTTTTTGTCTCTACGCTTAGCAGAAATTGTAGTTCAGAAATGTGCAGAATCAATCAACAGAATGTAATTTGCCAGGCAGGAAAAACGATCAAGAAACGTGGGAGGTGAACCGAATCATACAGTATAATCCCTGATTATAACTTTGATGAGGCGGTAATCATCGCCATGGCTACACTCCCTTTCGCATGCTAACTCTGCAAGGAAAGGAACCACAAGCTATTAGAAAGATTCCAATTGACAATTGTAATATTTTGCTAAGAAAGGTACAAACTTGATAAGCATCATCAATTTTTCAGCTCAGAAAAGACACGGTAGGGTTTCGAAACCCTAATAAAACCCTGAGCCAAGAGAAAGAGAGAGAGACCAGTGCCATGGAGTCCATAGCAGACGGAGTGAGGGAGGTGGATGAAGTGACCGGAGAGGGAACCAGATGGCAAAAGAGCAATCGATGCGATCCCTTCTTTGACGTCCATCCCTTGGCTGCTCGGCGGCGACTGTCCTTCAGCTACATCTGCTTACGACAGAGAAAGAGAATTCGCAAGAACGCACTTACGAGAAAACGAGCAGTTACAATAATTACCATTATTTTGTTGAATCGAATCATCCTCCATTAGCAGCAGTTTGCCTCAAAGCTCTGCAACTGGAAATGGCTGCGAGGTGTATGGAATATGGATATAGTGTCATCGCCCTTATGCTTGGGTACTTATTAAGTACAATGCTTGTGCTTTGCACATTTTTATTATTATTAAATAAACATTTTGTTTAATACTCCTAGAGAATTGCGAGATAACGGTTCAACCGGACGACTCAAATACTATTGAACCGTAAATAATATATTTATATGATTATTCACGGCTCAAACACTATTGAACCGTCATTTTATTAAAAAAAAAGAGAGAAATTAATTTTCGCGACTCAAATGTTAGAGCCGCGAAATTAAAACAAAATATTATTTTTGATGACTTTTTTTAGCCATCCTTTTTTTAAAGAAATTAATTTTTTATTTAAAAAATAATTTTTTTTATGGCTCTATTTTTTGATTCGTCCTTTTTTTTTTAAGGAATTGATATATTTTTTCGCTATTTTTCACGACTCAATTACTATTGAGCCGTGAAAAAACAAATCTCAACAAATTTCATTTCCCGCCATTCCTTTGTCTTCTTCCGCTCAAATATGTTGTGTTCGTCCAAGACTTTGCCTCGAAGCGAGAAGACACGCCTCTGCCTCGAAGCCGGAAGACACGCCTGGAAGACTCTGCCTCTTGCTCTGAGCATCTTCTTCGGTTGGAAGATTCTGAGCACCTTCTTTGGCCACCTCCTTGTTGCACTTCATGAGCAACCTTCTTCGACTAGAGCAACTTCTTCGACTGGAGCAGCCTTCTTCGACTGGAGCAACCTTCTTCGACTGGAGCAGCCTTCTTTAGGGGTGAGCAAAAAATACTGGTTGGACCGAGACCGGCCAGAGACCGATCCGAGACCGGCCCGACTAAGATCGAGACCAACTAGGGCCGAGACCGAGCGAACGGATTTTTTCTTGTAAAGTCGGGCTCGGATTCTGAATTTTTCCCGAAATTCCCGATTCGGACCGGACCGAGTTGCCTAAAACCTAATACATAATACTATATATACTATACAAGTATAGTAGTATACAGCAACTCACAAAGTCTCCATGTGTGTTTGGATTGTATGTTCTATATTTATAATGTGTGTTTGGATTGTATGATTGATACTTGATTTATTGTGTTTGTATGTTCTAAATTTGGTGAAAATTCAGACAATTTTTTTTTTATTTGGACTGAAAATTTCGGTAATGGACCGAGACTAGCTCGAGTCAAGCAAGACTGACTCGGGCATGCTTTTTATACCGAAGTCGGTCTCGGTTCTCCAAAGGTGAAAATCGAAATTTCGGGCTCGAGCTCGGTCTTGCCTAAAAAACCGGCCCGACCCGCCCAAGCTCACCCCTAGCCTTCTTCGATTGGAGCAGCCTTCGTCACGGTCACGGTCACCGCGCCCTCCACGGCCTCCACGGTCACCACGCCCACGGGCTGCCTAGGAAACCAGAGACCTACGAACTGCCATGGGAACCTCGAGCTGCCTTCTTCGATTGGAGCAGCCTTAGTCACAGTCACGGTCACGGTCACCGCGCCCTCCACGGCCTCCACGGTCACCACGCTCATGGGCTGCTTGGGAACCAGAGACCTACGAGATGCCATGGGAACCTCAAGGTGCCATGGAAACCAGAGACCTACGAGCTACCATGGGAACCTCGAACTGCATTCTTCGACTGGAGCAGCCTTCGTCACGGTCACGGTCACCCCGCCCTCCACGGGCTGCCTGGGAACTAGAGAACTACGAGTTGCCATGGGAACCTCGAGCTTCCATGGAAACCATACGTGAAGAACCGAGCTGGAGAATCCAGACGTGAAGAACCGAGCCGAAGAACCCAGACGTGATGAACCCGAAGGAAGAACCGAGCTCGAGAACCCAGACGTGAAGAACCTCGAGTTGTACATTTTTTTTTAAATGTACATATTTTTTCACGGCTCAATATAATGAGTCGTGAAAAATAAGGATTTAAAAAATAAAAATACTTTCCACGACTCAACCAAAAGTGCCGCTGTCGGACGTCGAATCCGACTTTCCCTGACCCTTTTTGAAAATATATTTTTTTGTTTCGCTCGAAAATGTCTGGTCTTGGCGAGCGACGGGTCCGGTCGAGCGGGGTCATCAACCAGACAGGAAAAATTGAAAGAGTCGCCACTGATTAATTAAAAGCTAATCGAAATCCTAAAATTTACCTAGGGTACATGGTATTAACATCCTAGGGCTTGGAAAAGTCTACGTCCAGAGAATTGAGTTCAGAGGTTTGATTACGTCTTAAGGGCTCGCAAGCCCATAATCCGCCCTTTCGGTACTTTAGTTTGCTTTTGAATTTTTTTCAGTTTACCCGAATTGCCTGTTTTGATCATGCATGACCAAAAATATTACATGCATTTTTCAAAAAAACTAACTTAACCATATACAAGCATTTTTTATTTACGAGTTAATTTCAAATTAATAAACAAGAGATAATAAAGTTAATCATATTCGAGAAAATTGTGGCTTAACTTTGGAGTCATTTTAAACGTGTCAAAAATACACGAATGATTTTGAAGATATTAAGCATGTTGGACCAATTTGTAACACTGACCAGTCATGAGATGTCCAAAAAAGTTTAGGGACCAAAATGCAAAATTTTAAAATTCGAGCTGAATTGGAAATATTTTTTTTTTTAAATGACAGAATTTACTCTTAACTATTCTGGACTTATTTGTAACACTTGGTAAAGTTTCAAAATAATCCAAAAATTATTCTGGACTTATTTGTAACACTTTGAGAAGTCATGGAATGTCCAGAAAAGTTTAGGAATCAAAATGTAATTTTTAAAAAATTATAACTGAACTGAAAATATTTTTACAAAAATGACTTATTTGTGTGGTAAAGTTCCAAAATAACCCGAAAATTATCCATGACTTATTTGTAACATTTTGAGAAGTGATGGGATGTCCAGAAAAGTTCAGGGAACAAAATGTAAATTTTAAAAAATTCGATCTGAATTAAAAAATATCTCAAAAATTGCACAAATGACCCAAAACTTTTCTAATTTTGTTTTAACACTCGGTAAAGTCCTAGAATGACCCGAGAGTCCAAGGACCGAGTTATAACCTTAATCAAAGTCCACGAATGACCTAAGTCAGTTTTGAAAATATTTTTTTTAGACTGAAATAAACTCCCATAACTTTCACAAATGCCTAAAATGACCCCAAAGTTATACCGAACTTAAAACTGAGTACAATTCTTATATAAAATATAATTATTAACACATAATATCAATAAGATAAATTGAATTCACATCAAGAAATATATATACAATATTGAATACGAGAGAAATACACCTAAGTTATTTAAAGTTTAGATACCGTACGAGGAACCGAGACCGATAATCACCGATTTGTTTCCAATCAATTTGTCTATATTTTTCACTCGATACCTCATTTCTAGTTTTTTTCTATCTTCTCCCTTTCTTTTATTTTTTCACTCCTTTCTTCAATTGTCGTAGCTTACGACAATTCTTCTTCTCCTCCCTTTTGTCGAAACTTGCATCCCCCTTTATAGAGTTTTCCAAACAATATTATAAGGTGATCAAGTGGGCAAGTAGTGATGGCAATTAGGAGATTTTTTTTTAAATGGTAATTAGAGAGATTTTGGCCAAGGATAAGTAAGGGTGATCAAGTGACCTGGTGGGAATTTGAACGAAAATGGATGGCATTGTGGGTGTTTGGCCAAAAATGGGTGCCATGAGTTTAGGGGATTTTGGTTTGGGGTTTATGGTTTAGGATTTAAGGTTTGGGGTTTAGGGTTTAAGGTTTAGGGTTTGGTTTTTAAGGTTAAGGTTTAGGGTTTAGGGTTTAAGGTTAAGGTTTAGGATTTGGGGTTAGGGTTTAAGGTTTAGGGTTTAGTTTTTTTTAGGGTCTAGGGTTTAAGGTTAAGGTTTAGGGTTTAAAGGTTTAGGGTTTAGGGATTTTTAGGCTCTAGGGTTTGGGGTTAAGGTTTAGGGTTTGGGGTTTTATGGTTTGGGGTTTATTTTATTTTATAGTTCTTTTCTTCGTCTCGATTTTTCTTGGCTCGGATCCTCCTGTACAGTATTTTGACCCCGAGCCAAAATCAGGTGTTTACAGTTGCCCCTTTTTTGAACACGCGCTCATGGAAGTGATCTCATGAGTGTGTGTTCAAAAACAAACAACTGATTTTGGCTCCTATTTATTCATTATTTCCATTGTAGACAAACATAATCATGCACCTTTGGGAAGCCAGACACCTATAGGTCTTGATCATTCATGATGGTTTATGGAGGTTGAGCGCCTAAATGCTCGTAAGCTTGTGACTCTCAGAAGATGACAGGTCCTGGTCGTCGAGAATGACTTGCGGAGGCTGAACACCTAAATGCTCCGTTTGTCGGCTTGTGACTCGTTGGGGATGACTTGCAGAGGCTGAACACCTAAGGGCTTCGCTCGTTGGCTTGTGACTCCCATAAGTTGGATAACTACATGTCCTGGTCGTCGAGGATGACTTGCGGAGGCTGAACACCTGAAGGCTCCGCTCGTCGGCTTGTGACTTGTTGGGGATGAATTGCGGAGGCTGAACACCTAAAGGCTCTGCTCGTCGTTTTTTTTATTCCCATAAGCTAGATAACTACAAGTCCTGGTCTTCAAGGATGACTTGCGGAGGCTGAACACCTAAAGGCTTCGCTCATCGTCTTGTGACTCGTTGGGGATGACTTGCGAAGTCTGAACACATAAAGGCTTCGCTCGTCGTTTTTTTATTACCAGAAGCTGGATAACTACAGATCCTGGTCGTCGAGGATGACTTGCGAAGGTTGAACACCTAAAGGCTCCGCTCTTCGTTTTTTTTTAATTCCCACAAGCTGGATAACTACAGGTCCTAGTCGTCGAAGATGATTTGCGTAGGCTGAACACCTAAAGACTCCGCTCGTCGGCTTGTGACTCCCAGAAGCTGGATAACTACATGTCTTAGTTATTGAG
This sequence comes from Chamaenerion angustifolium, assembly GCA_946814005.1. Taxonomy (NCBI): domain Eukaryota; kingdom Viridiplantae; phylum Streptophyta; class Magnoliopsida; order Myrtales; family Onagraceae; genus Chamaenerion; species Chamaenerion angustifolium. The sequence goes on along the minus strand of OX328267.1, from coordinate 30,207,587 downwards.
GATGACTTGCATAGGTTGAACACCTAAAGACTCCGCTCATCAGCTTGTAATTCACTTTGGAGGTAAAATCCCTTCTCAAGATGTCTGACTGCTTGTGCGGACTTCTCATACTATTTTCTCATTAATCGACTTTGGAGTCCTTATTGATGGAGTTCCCTAAAGCCATTCATGATATGTTCACAAGGTGTGTCCATGCAATATGTCGAGGCAACTCAAATTAATGTCGATCACAACTTTTCTTTATTGATAATGTGGGACACAATGTCGTTTACTTTTGAGCACTTTTTTTTAGTCTCTCGATTTTTTTCCTTTTGCTACAATATTTTTTTCTTTTTACTACACATCTCGGTTCCCTTTAATTTTTTATTTTTATTTTTTGCCTAGGTCGCCCTTTTGGGTTTTCAACTTAGCGGGGATTTGATTCATTTCCTTTTGCCATGATCACCATTTTTAGGGATCTTTAATCATGTCTCTCTTCCCTAAATTTTGCCTAAACCGCCCTTTCGGGTTTTCGATTTAGCGGGAATTTCTCTCGTTTTTTGAGTCTCGCTTTCTGGTTACGAGATATATATTTTTGGACTGAGGAGTTCTTTGTTGTTCATATCAGTGATAATCATGGCTCCTCCGCTGAAAATCTATTCGACGACATAAGACCTTTCATGTTTAGGCACAAAGTTACCTTGAGAGTCTGGATTGTTTCGGAGGATTTTTTCGAGGACGAGATTACCCGCTTGTAATTCTCTCGGGAGCATCTTCCAGTTAAATGGACGAGTCATGCATTGCTGGTACAATTGCTCGTGGTACAACGCGATGAGCCGCCTTTCGTCATGAGGTTCAATTGCTCGTATCTGTGTCTCACCCCCTCTGACTCGTCCATCTCTGCCTCGACGCAGATCTTAGTTGACGGGATTTCTACTTCAATTGGCAACACGGTTTCGGTCCCATAAACAATGGAGAATGAGGTTGCCCCTGTTGGTGCCTGTATTGAGGTCATGTATGTCGTGAGTGCACAAGGAAGCTTATCATGCCAATCCTTTAATTGCTCCTTCCACTGCGCTATTCATTTGTGGGCGATATGGAGATGAATTTTTATACTTGATCAGAACTAATCAACCAATTTAGATTTATGGCATTGCTGGTGATGATTGACTTCGGCATCCCATGATACACGATGATGTCCTCGCTGATGAAAAATTCAATGGCCTTTTCCGTTATTGACGCCAGGGTAATAACCTATATCTCCTGGTGAAGTAATCGATTGCAATCAATATGAATCGATGACCATTGGATGCCTTTGGGAAAATAATGTTGATTACATCGATGCCCCACATTGAGAAAGCCCGTGGGGGAAGTCATGAGATAGAGCTTGTGCAGTGGCGCGTGGATTTAGTCTGTGTACCCTTAACAGATGTGATATTGTTGGGCATGTTTTATACAGTCAGCCGTCATGGTGAACCAAAAGTACCCAAGTCTCGCACGTTCATGTGTGGGCCTGCGACAACCTTAATGAATTTATTCCATTAGATGCTCAACTTCTTTAGCATTCACACATATCAAATGGGGTATAGTCGGGTCACTGGGAAATTAATTGCACGTCATTCATCGCATGACCATTCATACATTTTCTTGTGGCATTCTCTGGGAACTTCGTACGTCCGGTATCTTTTTATATCAGTGAGTCATGGTTGACTGTCTGATTCTTATATTGTACAACAATAGGCTGAAACCTCTTTGATTTTGATCTACATTGGCAGTTTTTGGTTTCCCATAGAAATTTTACTCATGGGTGCGAGCGTTGCCAAATTATTTTTTTGTACGCAAGAACGCAAATAAGAACACAAGGTGATCGCTGGCCTGTTTATCTTCTTCACAGCTTTCATCCCCGTGGTGACAACGTTGCTGGCATCGATGTTGTTGTCCCTCCATGGGTTTCTCCACCTTCGTGGAATTCGATCAGTTGGAAGTACTCCGCCTTGCTGTGACAAAAATTTTCGCAGTGGCTACATTTCATGCATTTCCGATCGCCGCCGCCAACTTTGGTGTCTCTATGCATTGACAATGATGTCTCCCCTGTTGTCAACAACATCGTCTTCCTGCGTCAACAATGGCGTCTCCTATGCAGGAGTCAGCAACGACGTCTGTCCTGTGTCAACAATGGTGACTCTTATGCAGGAGTCAACAACGACATTTGTCTCGTGTCAACAATGGCGACTCTTATGAGGAGTCAACAACGGCGCCTGCCCCGTGTCAACAATGGCGACTCTTATGCAGGAGTCAACAACAGTGTCTGTCCTGTGTAAAAAATGACGACTCTTATGTAGGAGTCAACAACGACGTCTGTCCCATGTCAACAATGGCGACTCTTCTGCAGAAGTCAACAACGGCGTATGTCCCGTGTCAACAATGGCGACTTTTATGCAGGATTTAACAACGGCGTCGCTTCATCTCTATTTAAGTTGTCTATGCTTCAGCTCGATCAAATAACAAGGATTTTTTTTCATCTCGTTTACTTTGTAAAACAATCTTCCCTATTCCGGTGGTCGAACGTGGTCTAGTGTCGTGGGTTGGTTTAACTCTGATTGCCATTTCCTCTAAGCGAGGTGTAACATAGAAGCTGGACTCCATTTCGGTGTTGTGAACCTCGGCGTCCCTCCTTGTGTTAGGTACCCATTAATTGTCTATGGTCCCTTTCTTGATCAGATAGTTGCATAAGATGATTCCACCTCAGGTAACAGGTTTTTCTCGGAGTAAATCTTGTTTTTCCTGATCATACTCCCCACTCACAGTATTCAGGAATTGATACAATTTGGTCTCTGCTTGATTGCAATGTCGTCTGGGCCAACGAATCATTCTCCGTAATGTATAGAGTCACATTCGGCAAGGGTGCCCCCATAAAAATTTGAATTAAGGTTCCCTTTGTGGTCTTGAGGTGCTAGAGTCGTCGAATGTCACATGGGTTTCTGGAAACCTAAGTTCAAAATACCATAGTAAGAATAAGGAATGCACAATTGATCATACATGATTGGTTTTGAAAATTATGCATGTTACGTTCATTCCTTCGTAGACTTAGATTGCATGTATGGCAAAAGATTGTTTTTTAGTACTTTAAAAGGATTTGGCCAATCAAAGTCTAGTTCTTAAGATGTTTCACACGACTGTGCAGCTCATTGAGTTCATATGTTGCTTGTTCCTTGGTTCGAACGAAGGTTGAGGACATGTATTTTGAAAATATTTTTATTTGCTTCGTCCTTGGTTTGAAGGAAGGTCTGAATTATTCAAAGGTGTCATTCAACTCAGCTACATTGCCCCCACATTTCTCCAAGGTGCCCGCACATTGCTAGAATGACGGTGGTTGTTCCTATTTATCCATGATTATCTGCTTTGGGTCGAAAGACGGACTTGTAGATACCGAATGCAACTTGTGAATGTGTTCCGTTGTTGTTAATCACACAGACACGTTTTCCATATTCCAAAATTCAGACAAGGCGTCAAGGAGAAGCCAGTTGAGTTTGTAGTTTACGAGCCCGTGAACCTCGTCAATCTTCTTGTTCACGTATTTCTGATTCCCTTTTGTCATGACTTTCCATATTCAGTCAATTTCGACTGTAGGGGTTGTATGTCCTTAATGTGAGGGCAATGATATTTTTTTTGCTTCATCTTTACCAAAGATGGTGCGTGAAACATCCTAAGGATACAAGATAGAATGAATGGAACTTACATTTTTTTTTTTGAAAAATGCAATGCAAGTGCGAGAATGTAAGTTTCATTAGTAAGGTTCGTATTATATTTACAACACTCTGGAATATATAATACAAAAGTCTCAATCTTATACACGTCATGATCTAGGGCCAAAACACATTTACATAATGGGTCGAACTCCCATTATAGTTGTTGGGCTGACTTATAAATCACAACAGTTGTGTCGAATCTTCTTCATGAATTGTGAGACAATCTCGTATCCAAATACTTGGGTTGAATTCTCATTTACATTAGTTAGGCCCAAAAATGGAAATTCACACAAAACTGGTAAAGGTTAAACACGGTGTGGAGCTTTTGTTCTAAATGGATGGAATTTCTAAGTCATCTGAACCAACAGAACCTCAACCCCTAAAGAGGATCACATGCCCATTCCGATCATCGAGTTAAGTTATTTGGGTGTGTGTCGGCGGTCCAAACCGCTCCGGGCGCATTCCCCTACTAAACTCTCTAAGCTCTTAATGTGCTCCAGGTCCGAGCGGTTAATGGTAACTAGCGTGGTGTGTGCAAAACAAGAATTTCAATTTTTTTTTTGAATTATTACAATTACATTGCCTTTTGGACAAAATTTGAAACTGCAAGCATGAGCAAATGACCAAGACGGATAGGACAAAATATAATATGGCAAAGCAAACATGACAAAACCTAAACCCTCTAAAAGAGATCCCCAGCAGAATCGCCAAATTGTCGGACGTCGAATTCGAATTTCCCCGACCCTTTTTGAAAATATTATTTTATTTTGTTTCGCTCGAAATTGTTGGGTCTTGGCGAGCGACGGGTCCGGTCGAGCGCGGTCGTCAACCAAACCAGAAAAATTGAAAGAGTCACCACCGATTAATTAAAGGCTAATCGGAATCCTAAAATTTGTCTCTCCAAAGGGTACATGGTATTAACATCCTAGAGCTGGGAAAGGTCTACGTCCAGAGAATCGAGTTCGGGGGTTTGATTACGTCTTAAGGGCTCGCGAGTCCATAATCCGCCCTTTCGGTATTTTAGTTTGCTTTTGATTTTTTTTCAATTTACCCGAATTGCCCATTTTGATCATGCTTGACCAAAAATATTACATGCATTTTTCAAAAAAACTAACTTAACCATATACAAGCATTTTTTTATTTACGAGTTAATTTCAAATTAATATACAAGAGATAATAAAGTTAAAAATATTGTGGCTTAACTTTGGAGTCATTTTAAACGTGTCAAAAATACACGAATGATTTTGAAGATATTAAGCATGTTGGACCAATTTGTAACGCTTTGACCAGTCATGAGATGTCCAGAAAAGTTTAGGGACCAAAATGCAAATTTTAAAAATTCGAGTTGAATTGGAATTTTTTTTTTTAAATGACAGAATTGACTCATAACTATTCTGGACTTATTTGTAACACTTGGTAAAGTTTCAAAATAACCCGAAAATTATTCTGGACTTATTTGTAACACTTTGAGAAGTCATGGAATGTCCAGAAAAGTTTAAGAATCAAAATGTAATTTTTAAAAAATTATAACTGAACTGAAAATATGTTTTACAAAAAAAATACAGAATTGACCCTAAACTATTGTTGACTTATTTGTAACACTTGGTAAAGTTCCAAAATAACCCGAAAATTATTCTAGACTTATTTGTAACTTTTTGAGAAGTGATGAGATGTCCAGAAAGGTTCACGGAACAATGTGTAAATTTTAAAAAATTCGAGTTGAATTAAAAAAAAATATTTCAAAAATTGCACATATTGCACAAAACATTTCTGAATTAGTTTTTAACACTCGGTAAAGTCCAAGAATGACCCGAGAGTTCAAGGACCGAGTTATAACCTTAATCAAAGTCCAGGAATGACCTAAGTTGGTTTTGAAAATATATTTTTAGACTGAAATAAACTCCCATAACTTTCACAAATGCCTAAAATGACCCCAAAGTTATAGCGAAATTAAAACCAAGTACGATTCTTATATGAAATATAACTATTAACACATAATATCAATAAGATAAATTGCATTCACATCAAGAAATATAAATACAATATTGAATACGAGAGAGATACACCTAAGTTATTTAAAGTTTAGACACCGTATGAGGAACCGAGACTGATAATCACCGATTTGTTTCCACTCAATCTCTTTCTATTTTTCACTCGATACCTCACTTCAATTTTTTTAATCTCTTCTCCCAGTGTTATCAGAACCGGACCGACCATCGAACTTGCGAGGGGGTCGGTTCACGGTTCGGCCGGTCCAACCCGGTCTAGTGTGCGGTTCACTATTCACAGGAGGAAAAAAATTGAAAATTTGAGGGGCAGAATGAGAAATCATCATAGTGGAAGAGCAGACATAGCTGGTGGTTAATTTGGCTATGCCTTTTCCATTGGAATTTTTGTTCAGTGGAAAATGCATCGTCAATTGGTGGGAAATCCTTCGATGCATCATCCCCCAAATTCAGCTTGAGGAAGAACGACAATCTGGTGCGGAGAAGAGAACGATTATGTTGATTTGTCTCTAATTTATCAACAGCTATCAAAACTTGCATTGCATGAGGCGTAAAATCATTGATACTCGATGCAAAGCGCTTCAACTCTTTGTTGCAGCAAGAATGGAGAGTTGCTACTGCGACACCAGTTGCTAAAGGATGCCACGTCTTCAGTATCGGGCTAAATGTTTCTTTCTCGTTCGATGCAAGTTCTCTAATGTCTTGAGAAAGAACTGAGAGAGAAGGGATTGTGCTTCGTTGGCTCTTCAACATTTCCCTTATCCTATCCTTTTTCTGTCTTAAGAGAAAAAAAAATTACATGATGTTAGAACCATGAAAAAAAAATCAAAAGAATATTTTTTGGCCAAGAAAAGCATTCTATAATGCAGGAGCCATGAATAGTATCGCCTAAAGGAAGTATTTTTATATAAAAAAATCATCCTATAATTGAGGAACCTATAAAACGTCGAATGTCACATGAGTTCCTGGAAACCTAAGTTTAAAATACCATAGTAAGAATAAGGAATGCACAATTGATCATGCATGATTGGTTTTAAAAATTCTGCATGTTCCGTTCATTCCATTCGTAGACTTTGATTGAATGTATGGCAAAAGATTTATTTTAGTACTTTAAAAGGATTTGGCCAATAAAAGTCTAGTTCTTAAGATGTTTCACACGACGGTGCAACTCATTGAGTTCATATGTTGCTTGTTTCTTGGTTCGAACAAAGGTCGAGGACATGTATTTTGAAAATATTTTTATTCGCCTTGTCTTTGGTTTGAAGGAAATCTGAATTATTCAAGGATGTCATTCAACTCAGCTACATTTCCCCCACATTTCTCCAAGGTGCCCCTACATTGCTAAAATGACAGTGGTTGTTCGTGTTTATCCATGATTATCTCATATGGGTCGAAAGACGGACTTGCAGGTGCCAAATGCAACTTGTGAACGTGTTATGTTGTTGTTAATCACGCAGACACATTTTCCATATTCCAGAATACAGACAAGGCGTCAAGGAGAAGCCAGTTAACTTTGTAGTTTACGAGCTCGTGAACCTCGTCAATCTTCTTGTTCACGTATTTCTGATTCCATTTTGTCATGACTTTCCATATTCAGACAATTTTGACCATAGGGGCTGTATGATCTTAATGTGAGGGCAATGGTTTTTTTTTTGTTTCATCCTTACCAAAGATGGTGCGTGAAACGTCATAAGAATACAAGATAGAATGAATGGAACTTACATTTTTTTTTTGAAAAATGCAATGCAAGTGCGAGAATGTAAATTTCATTAGTAAGGTTCGTATTACATTTACAACACTCTGGAATATATAATACAAATGCCCAATCCTATACACGTCATGATCTAGGGTAAACAAAACACATTTACATAATGGGTCGAACTCCCATTTACAGCTGTTGGGCTGACTTATAATTCAAAACAGTTGGGTTGAATCTTCTTCATGAATTGTGGGTCAATCTCGTATCCAAATACTTGGGTTGAATACTCATTTACATTATTTGTGCCCAAAAATGGAAATACAAACAAAATTGGTAAAGGTTAAACACGGTGTGGAGATTTTGTTCTAAATGGATGAAATTTCTAGGTCATTTGAACCAGCGGAACCTCACCCCCTAAAGAGGATCGTAGAACCTCGCGTACAATATTTTGGCCCCGAGCCAAAACCAGGTGTTTACAGCCGCCATAATTATTTTGGCGACACTTTAGATTTGGGCCGGGAATTATCATGGCTCATCATATATTGAGCCGTGATAATTCCCCTGACGCTTCATGTCACGGATCAACTTCAGTTGAGCCGTGATAATTTAACGGCTGGATTTTCCAACCGTTAAAAAACAATTTTTTCAGCCCATAAATGACACTTCTCCCGTAGTGTAATTAAATGGTCACTAAAATGAAGATTTTATCCTCACATTTTATTTTGTTCTTCATGTTCATGTCTAAAATATAATTTCAAATTCAAATTTGCGTAAATTTGAACCAAAAAACGAGAATATAGGCTCAAACCGAACCCGGAAACACGAACTGGATTCGAATTGAATTCTGAAAAGTGACCCTAAGTTCAAACTGAATCCCCTAACGTGAATCTGAGTTCAATTCGAACCGAGATTTGCATAGTTGGGTTCAAACTGAACCCATATTTGCAAATCTTTATTTGAAATTGGATTTTGGATTCGAATCGAGGAAGAAGAGCTTGAAGATGAAGAACATAATGAGATTGGTAATTTTGTCAGTCATATTTCTAGGTCATTACAAATTTCACTACAAATTTCAACGGTTTAGTCACATGAGTCAACATAATTTATTGTTGATATAATTTACCCAAATAAAAGATAAAGAAGTTTTAATGAATCTATCTATCTATATTAATTTTGTTAGATTGTGTAGAATTGTGACAACTAAGTTTTTAAGACATTTTCTCATTCCTTATGTCAATTTCATAATTTCTAATTGATTCATGTCAAATATATAATTCTACTTATATGTGGCATGTCATGCAACTTAGTTTAAAATCTTCCAAAGTCTCTCATTCATTCTTATTATAAGTTACAAAATTTTCATGAATCTTTTCTTATTTTCCATTTGCATTTATGATTTTTCTTAAGTTTATTTTATTTACTCAGTTTATATTTTATGAAAATCAAGTAGATACATATATTAAATCTTTTTATTACAAGATAATTTAAGATAAAATTAAGGATAATTATGTATATTATATATCAATTTTATGAAAATAATAATCACAGGTTAATTTTATGTAGATATTTATAATTAGGGTTAATAACCAAATTGCTACCCCAACTTTGGACACTTTACAAATTGTTACATGAATTTTACCTTTTTCAAAAACTGATACCTAAACTTTGGCACTTGGGGCAAACTTTAGTATTTAAAACAAAAACATTTAGTTTATTAAATCAAGGATCAATCATATGCAGTCACTTCATTTTCCGTCTATATTTAACAAAAACGTTAACTGAGGTAGCAATTTGCCCCAACTCCGAAAGTATAGGTAGCAAAATTTGAAAAAATAAAGTTCAGTAGCAATTTGTAAAGTGCTCAAAGTTGGGGTAACAATTTGGTTATTAACCCTTATAATTATGTATGCAACATAAAATTTAGGGTATGCAAAATTTATAATAATAATTTAATATTATTTCTTCATACGTTTTTTAGAACTATTTTTATAAAATATTATTGTAATATTTTATTAGAATCAACATATATTACAATTTTTTAAAAACAAACATAAGTTATAATTACTATAACTAATGTATATATATATAGTTTGTATTTATTTAAAAATATATGAAAATAATAGATGTTATAAAATGAATTTTAAAATCATTAGTTACCATCATATTCATAATTGTTAATATTTGTTTTTTTATATTATTTTCTCATTTATTTTCAAATATTTTTATATAATATAAATAATAATTATAGTGTATAATATTATAAAAAGTAAAAAAAGTTTTAACATTTTTTCATAAATATAATTAATTTTTATGTTGTGTAATTGAATTAATATTAATTAAATATACTTTAATATAATGTGAATAATTATACTATAAATATATATTTATATTTATTTAAAAATATTATTAATTTACAAACTAACATAATTATTATATTGCGCAAAACAAATAACGGTTTTTAGTATTATATCATTCGAAAGTCGAAACAGAGAATTTGCAGCAAAAAAGGCTAAAAATGAGTAACGACAGCATTATATTTATATATGTATATATAACTAGGAGTCGAGTTGATCATGTTCTCGTGAGACCTCACACACGACCAACGACGACAACGTGCACGCGCGTAGCGTATGCCGGGGTCTAGTATATATAGTACTGGAAGATATATTAGAAAAGGCATAAACGGTAGCAATACCCAAGTTTTCCTCTAAATAACAGACCTTAGTCAACACGACCAGGTACGAGGAAAAACCATGCAATCATTATTTCAAACAAGAATCAAAACTCCAAAAATTAACCAAACCATCAAAAATGGTGACGCCAAGCCTTGAATCCGATCAAGCAACAGCAGGCATGTCCTTGAGCCAAGGATCGAGCGGTTTCCCGATCGAGTACACAATAAACCCGATCTTCCTCAACTCATCCACATCCACAACATTCCTCCCATCGAACACAAATGCGGGTTTCTGCATATTATCGTAAATCTTCTTATAGTCGAGCTTCTTGAACTCATCCCACTCGGTCAGGATACATAACCCATGAGCGTCCTTCGTCGCATCATATGCGTCCCAAACCACCGAAACCTGTTCTGACACCTGTTTCTTAGCGGTCTTCGGACTCGTCGGTTGGAGATGGATCGGGTGGTCCCAATCAAACTTCTTCATGATCAAGTCCCTCTGAATTTGATCACCGCTAACCTAAATAGAGACGAAGTTCAGGGGCCTTTTTAAACATTTCAAAAAGTTCAGGGCCAATAGAAAAGTCATCCATACCTGAGGATCGTAGATGCTAAGCTTTGCTTGGTCCCCAAGTAACCCATTACAGACATCGATTGCAGGTGTCTCCCTCGTATCTCCCGTGTCTTTCTTGAACGCGAATCCGAGGATTGCGATCTTCTTATTCGACACCGTGTTGAACATCGATGCCACAACCCGATTTACGAATCGGGATTTTTGGTAGTCATTGATTTTGATGACTTGCTTCCAATACTCAGCCACCTCAGGGAGTCCGTTACACTCACAAATATAGACAAGATTCAGTATGTCTTTCTGGAAACAGGATCCTCCAAATCCGACACTCGAGTTAAGAAACTTGGGACCGATTCGAGTATCATAGCCAACCGCATGAGACACTTGTGCCACGTTGGCACCAGTCGCTTCGCATAACGATGACATGGCATTAACAGACGAGATCCTTTGGGCGAGAAATGCGTTCGCGGCTAGTTTTGATAGCTCAGCGGACCAAAGATTAGTGGTCAGGATTCGATCCTCAGGCACCCAATGAGCGTAAACGTCTTTTAGTGTCTTAATGGCCTTTTGGCCTTCTGTGGTTTCTCGGCCACCAATCAGGACTCGATCGGGGGTGAAAAGGTCAGAAATCGCGGTTCCTTCAGCGAGAAATTCAGGGTTCGATAGGATTTGGTATTTGATTCCTTTACTATATATATATATATATATATATATATAAATAAATACAAGAAAAATAAGAATTTAATCCAAAATTCGTAAAAAAATAATTAGTTATTTGCTAAATGAAATTTAAGAATATTAGACCATTTGTCACATAAAATTACATACCTATCACAACCAAATTGCAATTTTTTTCCAAACTTTAGCTAGCATATTGTATATTTTTGTAAACTTTAGCTATTATTTTGCATATAGAACTCAGATAATAAATAAAAGGTTGACCACCTCAACAATCACTTATAATAACACCATGTGACTAAATATATATATCACTTATATTTAAAAAAATATGATTAAAAGGTCATTAAAATGACGATTTTATCCTTTATTTTTATTTTCTTCTTCATATCATGTCTGAAATATGATTTCGAACTCAAATTTGCACAATTCTAGGTTCTAATCGAACTCAAGAACGAGAATCTGCGAGAATCTGAGTTCGAAGAGAACCAAAAAAAAATGCAAATATAGGTTCAAACTAAACCAAGAAACATGAATTTAGGTTTAGTTCAAACCCAAATTTGCAAATCTAAGTTCAAACTGAACTTAGATATGTTCGAACTCATATCTGAATTCGAATTGAACCCAAATTCGCATATTTGAGTTCGAACTCAGAACTTGAAGATGAAGATGAAGAAGGTATTTAGGTCTTTTTTGTTTGTAACCGTTCAATCACATTTTGAAACATAAATAATCTTTTAGCACAAGTTCCATATGTTTAATCACATGTGTCGACATAAGTGGCTCTTGGGATAATTTATCTAAATAAAATGTTAATTTCTATCATCTTTTAATAACAAATTGATTGTATTGTTTTGTAAAGCAAGTTATCATTTTGTTAACTAACATATTATTCAAACCCTTAAATTTCAGTTAACAAATTTGTAATTAACCTTTTTCAAAAATGTTGAGCAGAGTGGGAATTTCATACCTATTGTGTGTCAAGATTTTTTCGATCGCCTCAGCAGTTTTGACAGGAACGGTCGATTTCTCAACCACAATCTTGTCCGATTTCGACACATCGGCGATCATTCTCGCTGCACTCTCCCAGTAGGTTAAATCCGCGGCTTTTCCTGCACCGAGACCCTGTGTTTTGGTCGGAGTGTTGACGGAGACAAAGACGATATCCGCTTCAGCAACATGTTTTTCCACTTCCGTGCTAAAGAACAGGTTCTTGCCTCGGCAGCTCTTAACCACATCATCAAGACCCGGTTCGTAGATCGGGAGCTGGTCGCTATTCCAAGCTGTGATTCGAGATACGGAAATGTCAACGACGACGACTTCGATCGAAGGGCATTTGAGGGCGATTACGGCCATCGTCGGACCGCCGACATAGCCGGCACCGATGCAGCAAATCTTCACCATCTTTGTTGTTGTGTAAATGATTGGATAGCTTGTAAGTGTGGATCAGCTGCAAGAATGTTGTTAATGGAATTGGATCGATGATGTAATGATAATAGAGAGATTGAAATTATCTTCGGAATCGGAGCTCAGACTGAACCAAAGAATGACAGAGAGTCCAATAAATTCGGAGATGAAATGTAGAAGAACGGGATTTGTCAATTGTAAACCACAAATTCTTTAGAAAATACACAATAATCAAGACTCAGCACGATTCAGTTTTTTTTTTTTCAATTTTTAAAATATATTACATTAATTTTAGATAAAAAATAATAATAAACAGAAAGAAAAACTTAGAATCTGTCCAAAAATTAAATTTGAAGATTTAAAAAATGTACTTTAAAACAATGTTTTTAAAATGCATCCAAGAATATTTTTTAAAAGTAAGTATTTTATTTTTTAGAAAAGTATACAAAAAAAATATTTTGAAAAATAAATATACGAGACATATGCGCCACCTCAAATGGCGCATATTCAATAAGCGTCATTCAAAGTGGCGCCTATAACATTACTATTGTTTTTTTTAAAAGATTTTGTTGATAACGATGACTCAATATTTAATTAAAAATAAAATTATGTCTCTATTAAAAAAATTAAAAAATTTATAGTAAGTAGATATTTTAGTTGTGATTCAAATGATTCAAAAAATATTAAATTTGGATTTACGAATTGACTGTATGGCATGCCGTAAGTTGAGATATGAAAATTTTACTTAAAAAAATATAACTCAGACAATGTAAGTCCAAACTCAACACGGTTAACGTCATTTATGTCGTAATTTAATTAACTATCTAGGGTAATTTTTTGATTGGAAATACAGTGATTTTGTAACCTAACATCGTTCGTTTTATAATTTGACCAAAATAATTAAATGCATTAGGTGATAAATTTAATTATGTACTTACTCAAAAAAATTACGGTGCGTAGATAATTTAATTATGAATTAAATGGCGCTAACTATGCGTTAATGTTTTACTTTTAGACTGACTGTATAATACGATACGTAAAAAACTCTACATACGATACAAAAACTTCGAAATAGTGTTTCGAACATACGATTATTAATCGTGTCTAAACACTTCTGATCTGGAGATATCTGTATAAACACGATTAACTAATCGTGTCTATTCGTGTCGTGTATACACGTGACACGTTTAGACACACGATTAACTAATCATGTCTAATTGTGTTTAACCGTGTCGTGTATATATGTGATACGCTTAGACACATTTAAGTATAATAATAATAAACTAATATTGGAATACAACTTGCTTTTAAATATTAAATTTTGAAGACCTTACTTTGTATATATGAATTTGAATTATGAAAAATATGTGAAATTAGTGGATTCCGTGTTTAAGCGTGTTGTGTCACATATTGTGTCTAGGGGTGAACTCGGGCGGGACAGGCCAGTCTTTTTGGTAAGACCGATCCCGAAATTTCGATCCTTAATTTTGGAGGACCGAGACCGATTTTGGCAAAAAAAACTCGCCTGAGTCGGTATTGCTTGACTCGGGACAGTCTTGGTCTTGGCCCGAATTTTTGAAAAAAAATCTCCATCGAGAAGAAGCCTTTAAAGTGATGTCGAAGAAATCGACGAAAAAAGAAGTCAATCGGTTGTTGAAGAAGCTTATGTTGGTGTATAATTGTATATGTATATGAGTGTGTGAGAGAGATGAAATGAGAGACTTGTTGTTTGTCTACTCAACTTGATTTCTCTTAGTAAATACAACTGATTATGAAACCCATTTATATACACCTAAGGGGTGGAATACACCTAATGAACTATATAATGAATGAGAATGTTCATGTACTCTAGGGGACCATGTATGTTAAGATACGTGAACAAATATAGAGAATAAATTAATGAATCTAGTGATACATTGAATTTAAGATACAATGTATCTACACAAATTTATTTTCTAATATTTTCCCCCTTAAACTTGTTTCTCGTATTACGGTGATGTCAAGCATTTTCCGTATGTGCTGAAATATATAAGTCTTCAGGGCCTTTGTAAATATATCGGCAACTTGATCATTGGTCTTCACATGTATGAGCTCAACATCCTTGGCCTTGACATGTATGAGCTCAAACATCGGGCCTTCTTGTTGCACCTTGAGCTCCTCCAATAATCTTCTTAGCCATATAGCATGACATACACATGATGATGCACCTACATACTCTGCTTCACAAGTAGATAATGCAACAATTGGTTGCTTCGTTGATGACCAAGTAAATGTCGTACCTCCAAGGTAGAAAACAAACCTAGTTGTGCTTTTCCGATCGTCGAAGCATCCGGCCCAATCACTATCACTGAATCAGAAAAGCTCCACATCTTCTTTTGATGAATAAAATAGCCCATAATCGAGCGTTCCCTTTACGTACTTGAGGATTCGCTTGGCTGCCTTCATGTGAGAGGTCTTTGGAGTCTCCATGTATCTACTCACCAAACCGACTCCAAAGAGTATGTATGGTCGAGTACACGTCAAGTAACGTAGGCATCCCACAAGGCTCTTGTAGTGAGTAGGATTCACCAACTTTTCTTCTCCTTCTTTTGTAACTCGTACTCCACACTCGACGGGGGTGTCAACCGGTTGACAATCTTCCATTGAGAACTTCTTCAAAATCTCTCTTGCGTATTTCTTTTGAGAGATGAATATCCCATCTTCTCCTTGTTGCACCTCAATGCCAAGGAAATAGGCCATAAGGCCTAAGTCCGTCATCTCGAACTCTTTCTCCATGGATTGTTTGAAATCTTGAATCATGGCGAGATTGTTACCGGTGAACACCAAATCATCTACGTACAAACACACAATCAAAACGTCCACAATCACGAGGGTTATTCTTTGAGTATAAAGCATTTTCGTACGGGCACCGACTGAAACCACTTTGAATAAAGTAGTCATCAATTCTGGAATTCCACGCTCTTGGAGCTTGTTTTAACCTGCAAAGCGCATTTATCAACCAATATATTAGACATTATGGTTTAGAGTGTGCTAGGTGTTAGTCCTAATGTTCTTGATAATTCCAAGTTAGTCCCTAGCCCTCCTATATATAGACTACTCTATCCTATGTAATAAATTAAGCTAAGGAATGCAAATGAAGTTCTCTATTACTATTGCCTTTAGCTCTTCCTTCTCTTCACACACATTGCCGTGAGTTTTATTCTACTTAACTATAGAATATCAACATGGTATCAGAGCTTATTCGAACCTGAAATCACTACCCAAACCTATTTCTATCCAGATTCATGGAAGAATCATCACCTGCCTTTGCCAACAAGAAAGTAGCACAGCTACTTGGCGAAGATAACTTCCAACAATGGAAGCAGCAGGTGCTCCTTTCTGTTCGGGGCTATAATCTCGAGAACCATCTTCATGGAGTCAATATTCCTCAGTTTCTGGAGGATGAGATAGGAGTTGCAGTTCCCAATCCTGCCTATGCGAAGTTCCTCCAACAGGACAGCTCCCTAGCATCATGGCTCTTAGCCTCTGTTTCCACTCAGGTTAGTAGATGGTTAATAGGGTGTATGTAAGCTGCTTCCATATGGCAAAAGCTTCACCGTGATTTTTGATCATCTTCTACAACTAGGATCATGCATCTCTATGATAGGCTTAAGGTTAGAAAGCATGTTCATCAGTCCATGAGAGATTATCTCACTGAAATACAAACTACCTACGATAGCCTAGCTAGCTGTGGTCACCCTATAGAAGAGATGCAACAAATCTCTATTGTCTTGAATGGTGTTAAGGGTCAGTATGATAATGTTATAGCTGTCATTCATGCTAGTCAGAACCCGTATACCATTGCCTCTGTAAGCTCTATTTTGCTTGATGTTGAGTCTAGACAGTCTGACCTTCTGTTTGATGCAAGTGCTAGTGTCAACATTGCCTCTGCTAAGATCCCCAACCTTAGTAAATTTGTCGTGCCTTATGAAGAAAGTAGCTCAGGAAGTAAGGACAGTGTGTCTGATAACCCCACTCAGTCTGGTCTTCTGCCCACACCTCAGACCATGACTCAGAACCCTCAGTCATACCCATTTGGTCCTCCACCCTTTAGTAATCAGCAGTCTGGTAGGGGTAGAGGTCGTGGTAGAGGTTTTGGCAATAACAGACTTCAATGTCAGTTGTGTGGGAAGTTTGGGCACTTAGTGCACAGATGCTTCCATCGTTTCAATGTGCACTTCACCGGAGTCACAGACCCTCAGTCCAACTCCTCAGCACCCTCAGCCAATCTTGCTGCCTATGACTTTGTTCCTGATCCATTCCAACAACCATCCTCACCACAGTCCCACCATTACCCACCACCTCAGATGCATAAATCTCAAGCTCATCCTCAACCTGCTCAGACCAATACTGTATCTCTTCCTACTGCTCAAACACACTCAGTGCTGCAATATTCCCCCCACCCTTCACCAGTACCATCCATCTATCCATATATGATGGCCTCTCCCTGCTTTGTCAACCCAGCTCAACCATACTCAGCCTTTCCTAATCCACAGTTTCCCACCACCCCTGCCTCACCTCAGCCACCTGTGAATATCAACATTGTATCATGAGCCTCTATTCCTGGGTTCCATTCTTCTACTGTTTTTTTTCATTTTTTTTATGCTGTATTTTCTTCAAATCAGCTTCTGTGCCTTGGACATCAGCTCTTCTATGCCGATTTAGCCCAGTTCTTTGTGTTTCCTTGCCTTCAATCGTTCTTTCGTTGCTTCTGGCTTTCGATAGACTGATTGGCAGCTTGTTCTGTGCTGATTTCATTCGGTCTCTTTCACTGAAATTCTGTTCTTCATTTTTTTTCTAGTGTTTTGTTCAGCTCGGTTTGCTCTCTGCTCTTCTATTGTTGAAGCTTCGTGTAGTTGGGACTCACTGCTCTCTATGCAGATTTGGTGTTTGTTGAATTGCTGTTCTTCAAGCTCTGGTTTGCAGCAGTTTCGTTTTCTTCTAACAGGTCATGTTCTTTGACTGGTTCTGTTCTCGTCCTCTGTTGCTACTACGTTTTCTAGGTGTCTCTGTTTTTCCTATGCTACTACATTCTGATGCAGAATTTCATATTCATTTCTGCACTCAGATGTGTTCCCTGTTTTGTTTCGTTCCTTCTCCGAAGTTTCGTTTCTGAAGATGTGTTCTCTGAAGTTTCGTTTTCTGGTTTCTGTTCTTCTGGTTCGGCTGGTCTTGTGGTCTCTTGTTATTTGCTGCGGTGGATTTTATCCATTGAATGACTCCGTGCTTTGTTCTTCAAGTGATGTTTTAGTGTTTAAGGTTCACTCCAAGCTGCTTCAAATGTTGTTGCTGTTACTGAATCATCTTCATTGCTGCTCTGTCTTTTATTTTCGTTTATCTATTTTCAGCATCCTCGAGTCGCCATGTTTTGTTGCGTGTCTTCATCACGTTTACTGCTTTATCTATGTTTTGCTGCGTGTATTCAACACGTTTACTGCATCTCGAGTGTTTTCCTTCCTAGCAAAGAGATGGCTTTGTCTCCCTTTCTATTTTCATCCAAGTGCAGCAGCTCTAATCAGGAATAATAGCAGCACACAACATCAAACGCACCTGATGTGTTCGATATATTGCCTCACACGACTCTGGAGCAGACCTGTGCTTTATGTCATATATTGCCTCACACGACTCTGGAGCATACCTGTGCTTCGTGTCATGTTCGATTCACCCATTCCATAGCTCAGCCACCGTCCAAACCACAGCGTACAAGACCACTGCAACTAAAGTGCTTCTGCAGTGCAGATGCAGTGCTCAACCTGTGCTCAGCCTGTGCAGCTCCAGTGCCTCCAGCGTGCAGCCTCAGTGCCCCCAGTGTGCAGCTCGTGTGCATCTTCAGTGCCTCCACCGTGCATCTTCAGTACATCCAGTGTGCATCCTTAGTGCCTCCAGCGTGCTCAGGCTGTGCACAGACAATGCTCAGCAAGTTCAAAAGATCAAGGATACTTTTTAATGTTTTTAAAACTATAGGAGTTTAATCTAGTAAGGGGGATATTAGACATTATGGTTTAGAGTGTGCTAGGGTTAGTCCTAATGTTCTTGATATTTCCAAGTTAGTCCCTAGCCCTCCTATATATAGACTACTCTATCCTATGAAATAAACTAAGCTAAGGAATGCAAATGAAGTTCTCTATTACTATTGCCCTTAGCTCTTCCTTCTCTCCACACACATTGCCGTGAGTTTTATTCTACTTAACTATAGAATATCAACACAATACACTTGTCTTCTTGGTCTTTGACAATAAACCCTAGAGGTTGTTCAACGTAGACCTCCTCTTCGAGATTCCCGTTCAAGAATGCTTATTTCACGTCCATTTGAAATATTATTCACTTATTTTGAGCGGCAAGTGAAAGGAGTAACCTTACCGTCTCTAGCCGAGCCACCGGTGCAAAGACTTCTTCATAATCGATCCCGAACTTTTGCTTGTATCCTTTCACGACAAGCCTCTCTTTGTATTTTTACACTCCTCCATTTGCCTTTGTCTTCGTCTTATACATCCATTTCACTCTGATGACATCATGACTTTGAGGAAGTGTAGTGAGCTCCCAAGTCTTGTTCTTCCTAATGGCTCTGATCTCTTCCTCCATCGCCTTCTTCCATTTTGTCTCCTTAGAGGCTTCCTCAAAACTTAATGGATCATATCGTGCGAAGAGACAAAGGTTACCATATAGTTCTTCATCATTTACATCAACTTCCTCCGTAGAGGTATATATGTCCCGTATTCTTGTCTTTCTCACGGGTGATTCGCTCAAGCTTTCTTCTTCTGATTGGGCATCAACATTTGTGGGTGTAGATGGTTCCCGATCTTCCTCATTTCAGACAATCTCCTCTGACCCCTCCGCCTCTAAGATCTCTTTTTGAGGGTTGATATTTCCCTAATTCCATGCACACTCCTCATTGAACTTGATGTCTTGCGACATCACAATCCTTTTTGTGACAGGATTGTATAACTTATAACCATTAGAGTTCTCTCCATAGTCGAGCATGACACATTTCATACTTTTATCCTCGAGCTTCGTCCGCTTTTCTTCTTGCACTTTTGCATACGCCACGAACCCGAAGACACAAAAATGCTCGACACTTGGCTTGCGCTTGCTCCATGCTTCCTCTGGCGTTATGTTCTCAATCCTCTTCGTAGGAAACCGATTGAGTAAGTAAACGACACATGCAACCGCGTCTCCCCAAAATTCTTTCGGAACTCTTCTCTCTTTTAGCATGCATCAAACCAAATTCAAGATGGTCCTATTCTTTCTCTCGGAGACACCATTTTGCTGAGGCGTTTGAGGCATGGTGAGTTGATGCACGATCCCGTTCTCTTTGCAAAACTTGACAAATTCACGTGACGTATATTCGCTTGCTCTATCGGTTCGCAAGCACTTCAAATGACAACCACTTTGCTTCTCGGGCATGTTTTTAAACTCCTTGAACTTTATCAAAACTTCGCTATTCTCCTTCATCATATAAATCCAAGTCTTACCACTATAATCATCGGTAAAGGTCAAGAAGTACCTATTTCCACAAATGGATATGAGAGTGATTTGCCCGCAGACATCCGAGTGGATTAAGTCGAGACGGTCGGTTGCTCTCTTCGAAAGATACTTCTTGAATGATTTTCTTTGCTTCTTTCCGATGAAACAAGTTTCACACATGCCATTGGGACAATCTATCAGGCCTCGTACCATGTTGGTCTTTTTCAGTAGCTTTAATGCCTCAAAATTGAGATGGTCATACTAGATGTGCAAGAGAGTTGAGTTGTCCAGGGTTGTCACCTTCAAGCAATTATCCTCATGTGTGCTTAGCCGTAGAGTAAACATTATGTTCTTGGTCATGGTCACATTCGTGATAAGCTTGTTGGTCTTATCACGGATGCTAAGAGTGTGATCCTTCATGTGGACGTCGTATCCTTTCTCGAGCAATTGTCTGACACTCAGAACATTATTCTTCATATCTGGAACATAATATACATCGGAGATGCAGAGCTTTCGCCTGTTCTTGAGTGCAAAGGAAATTTTACATTTCCCTTCGATTTGTCGTCGGGAAAGATTGCCGAAGGTAACATGCCCATCTCGCCTTTCGTCGAGCTCCGTAAATATTTTTTTTGTCCACACATATGATTGGACGCTCCTGTATCAATAAACCATGTGACGGATTTTGATGTCACCACTCCATCATACGCCATCAAAAATACTTCACATCGTCAGTATTCTCCACATGATTCGCATTTTCTTCGCCATTGTCGGTATTATACCAACATTCTGCTGCATAGTGGCCGTATGTTTTTAACACATAGCATTGAACTTCAGATTTGTTACTTGTCCATCTGCTATGGTCTCGTCCACGACCACGACCGCGACCTCTTCCTCGACCTGCTCCTCATCCAACTGATTCTCCAACATCAGTTTCGTTGGTGGTTGTTGTCCGACCACCTCTTCCTCTCCGCGTTGAAAATATTCCTCTTTGGAAGTTGCCTCGTGATCCGTCATTTTGTAGCGTCAACTTCGCTTGTAATGCTTGTTCCAAAGATTTTCCTTCTTCTCTCTTCATAAGCCGTTGTTCATGGGCTTGTAGAGAACCCATAA
The DNA here is from genome assembly GCA_946814005.1 of Chamaenerion angustifolium. Classification (NCBI taxonomy): domain Eukaryota; kingdom Viridiplantae; phylum Streptophyta; class Magnoliopsida; order Myrtales; family Onagraceae; genus Chamaenerion; species Chamaenerion angustifolium. The sequence goes on along the minus strand of OX328267.1, from coordinate 30,186,208 downwards.
GCTGCTCCACAGACATCTCAATCGCCACAGCCACAAGATCGAACTTAGGATCGAGGTATCTCAAGATTTTCTCCATGGCACGAACATCTTCCAATGTTTCTCCATTTCTCCGCATTTGATGCACGATTGAGATAACCCTCGTGAACTAGTCAGAGATGGATTCTGAGCTTTCTTGATGGATGGCCTCGAATTGAGCATGAAGAGCTTGTAGTCGAATTTTCTTCACCTTTTTGATGCCACTGAACACATTTTGAAGTATCCCCCAAGCTTCGTTTGATATCCTAGATGGAGCGACTATCTCGAACGTGGCTTCATCAAGACCTTGATATATTGTGAACAATGCCTTCTTCTCCTTCTTCCGCTGCTCCTTCAATTCATCCTTATCTTCTTTTGTCATTTCCGTCGCCGCATCGGGTTCTTTGAACTCGTTCTCCACGAACTCCTACATGTCAAGTGATCCTAAAAGGGCCTTCATTTGGATACACCAAATATCGTAGTTATTCTTCGTCAATCTCGGTACTTGCATACTTGTCGATGCCATCACGATCTTTGAACCTGACTCTGATACCACTTATTGGTGTATATGTATATGAGTGTGTGAGAGATGGAATGAGAGACTTGTTGTTTGTCTACTCAACTTGATTTCTCTTAGTAAATACAACTGATTATGAGACCCCTTTATATAAACCTAAGGGGTGGAAAACACCTAATGAACTATAGAATGAATGAGAAAGTTCATGTATTCTAGGGGGCCATGTATGTTAAGATACATGAACGAATCTAAAGGATACATGAACGAAACTAGTGATACATTGAATTTAAGATACAATGTATCTAAACAAGATTATTTTCTAACAACTTCTGCAGTAACTCCAAGAGTTGAAGAGAGTTGGAGCTACACTTGGAAAGTCTCTTGTTCAAGAAACCACATCGTTGGAAAGAGTATTCTTCTGCAGGTTTGTAACTCTCTTCACTCTTGTTCTGCAGTAACTTCAAGCTATTCTTCTGCAGTAACTCTTGGAAGGAGTATTATTCATAAGATGTTTGTAACTCCAAGAGTTGAAGAGACGGAAAGAGACTTACTGTCAAATGAAATGCTAAGGTTTTTCAGAATTCGGTTCGAGTCGGTCCTAGTCGGACTTTTGAAAAAAAAAACTGACACCAAGACCGAGTCCGACGTTAAAGGAAAAAATCCATCCTCTCAGTCTTAGTCGGTTCAGTCCTAATTGGGCCGGTCTTAGACCGATTTTGTCAGAATTTTGGTCCAACCAATTTTTTTTGCTCACCCCTAATCGTGTCTAACATCTTCGTGTCTAATTGTGACGTGTTTAATTATGTCATGTCGTATGACCCAACATATATTCAATTTGTTTTTGTTCATGAAAGTTAATCGTGTTACGTGTGATCTGCTGGTTAATCGTGTCGTGTTCGTGTTTAAAGTTTTGAAACATGTTTAAGACTTATCCGTTTAGACACGAAACTTGTTTAGACACAACACGATTAATGACCCGACATGATTGTCACCCCTACTCTATACCATCCAAAAAAGTTTATCTCGAATTTAAATCTGAGATCAATCATATTTTTTTGTTAGGATGAACATGATCTTGAACTAGGACTTTTTAAATCATTTTTTGATTGAACTGAATGCATCCAATTTGTTCAATTAACCCTTTCTAGTTATAATATATATGCATTATATTTAGTTTTGATTGCACATATTTAAATTAGTATGGCCTAATTATAAAAAAATTACATATTAATTCAATAGTTTAATTAATTAATTTTACTATAATTATAACCATTTTTCCTATATGTTTTTAAAAAAAAAAATTGTGTATACAAACTATTAGTTTAAACCGAGCTTGTCTTTGGCCAAAAAAAACAAAAAAAAACGAGCTTGTCCCAAATCAAATGTCTCAAAACGTTATTATTATTATTATTGCAAACTCAAATTTAGTGTCGATCAAATTTCCAAAATATCAAACCAAAATTTCACGTCGAACTTTTTCTAGGGAAAACTCAATTGCTACAATAATTTCCGACCAGAACTAAAAACAAACAAATATTATTTTTTTACCCAACCTGTTACAGTACAAATAAATCTTTTAATAAAAACTAAAATACAAATAGTTTTATGTAAATGGACTTTAATTCAAGTACCTTTTTACCAATTAACACATTAAAGTATGTCCATTTTTGTTATTTGACAAACCAAACAGTGTTCATGATCATGCCTTGATGACTTCCATTTGGGTGCAACATCGCAGTCGATGACTTCCATAACGGTTAACTGGTTGATTTTCTAACAAAAAACTTCACTGGACTCGAAAAGAATAACATAAGGATGGAATGGGGATGAAAACTCTATTGACCAAACAATTAAACAAGTCATGACATCAAACGACCCAAAAATTGGAACAAAATTTCACCAACTGCAATAAATAAAGACCTAATTTGGCATATATTATGTAAAACAGACTTAAATCAGATTCAAACCGCAACACCCACGCGCCCAGCAACTTGATCGAGATCACGCCTTCCACTCGATGTGATCTTCCTTCCCCTGCAACAACACACATTTTGAAAAATCAAACAAACATTAACTTGCAAGAAGCATAAATTTGGTCATAAGGACATCATTTTTGTTACCCTCTCTCGTCTTTATCAATGATGTTCATTGCTTCCAACTGTTGAAGAATGTGGCGTGCAACAGAACCACTGCTCTTGCAGAAATGAGGTGGGCGGCTCCCGTTCCTCTTGCTGCCTCCGTATATCCTGCGGAAAGCACCAACTCCAAGTCCACCCCTCATGTAAATCTTCCTTGCCATGGAGGCTGTCAAAAAACAATAACATTGTCAATTAACATTCGGAGGTACAGTTGTTGTTTTCAAATTTACTCATCTTAGAAGACCTACCAGCCCTGATGAAGTACCAATCTGGGTCGTAAGGAGCCAACTCCTTGAATGTGGCTGTCTTTACTAGGTCCGTCCAAGGAGGAAGTTCAACCTGCTTATAGTCACTAAACATATAAAAACCACTACCATTTTCCAATTATCAATTCCTAATCAAGCTGCAAAGTTGGATAATTGACAAATAATCAAGCAGGCAATACTACGATACTCACACTACTCCAACAAGCTGCTTTTATTCAGTACAGATTGCTTATAGACAAAATCCTGAATCTTCCTTGCATTTCTAGTTTCCATCTTACCCATTCTCTATAATTTCATCGACCTTATATTCAATTCCTAATACCAAAATCAAGACCTAACTTTGTACAACTCCAGACTTTAGGATTCAACTTCTATCAAGAGTTTCTACCGTACAATCAATTTCAGTAAACTAAATTGTGCAGATAATCCAACTTTGAGATAGCATACCGTCAGCTAATTTATATCTGAACGAGCTATAAATCGAATTGGAGATTAAGGTAAAAATAAGCGACGACAGAACGACAGAGCACAGGTAACGGTACCTTGCCGGACCGTTTGAGATGCGCAGAATAGGCTTTCACAAACTCGTGAGGTGACACATCTTTCACAGTCCTCCCGGGAGCCATTGTTGAAGATAACTAAGAGCTTCTTCTCTTTCGGCTCAAACACAGAAGGCACAAAATCTCTTCAAGACTGATTGATGTTCGCGCGGCGCTACAAATTTATATGGTGGATTAGGGTTCAACAATGGAGTCTGTAACCTTAATGGGCTTTCCATTATAAAGGTTTGGGCTAAGGAGAATATGATTATGGGTTAATTAGTTGGGCCGGCACGAGAAGGCGGTGACCCATATGACATCGTAATGAGTCCCATTGAATTGGAATGGGCTGGAGTACTCTAAGCAAATTTAGAGTTGGTAATGTAATTTCAATGCTTAAAATTAGATAATGTTATAGTAAATAAAAGTAAACAAAAAAGTTTATACATATTAAATAATATAATATTATTTGATTTTGTTTTTATGGCCATCAAATAATATAATATTATTTGATGGTATGCATTTTTAGTTCACAATTGTTGGTTACGTCGCGCGACCGAATATGGAGAATTTAGTTCCAAAATTTCAAACCACATAATTCAATGTTTCACAGTGTGTTATTATTTGATTTAATTAATCACATTTATATTTATTTATATATAGATTTTATTTTATTTAAATATATTTGTTAGATTTATTTACTATAACATTTTCTAATTTTGAGTATCATAATCCATAAGTCATAACATTTCTATGTGAACTATTTTTTTATGTGATAATATATGTAAAGAATTTTCTAATAGCATGTGTTATATATTTCTAATTTATTTATATTATTGTAACAAATTAAATTGTACACCAATACACATAATATACTTTTTATAGAGAATTATATCAGTCTCATTAAACTCAACTGGATGTATTTTAATTCTAAATATATATATATAATTTTACAATTTCATCTATTAGAACTTTATATTTACTCTTACTTGACAATTTTTATTTCTATTCTAAATCTTACTTGATGTGGTGCGGTTATGGTGATGAATTTTCTACCCATAATGGTTATGGTTATGGTATTTGAGCTATAGCCATGGTTATTATATAAATATAATAATTAATTATTATTAATAAACTAATATATGCTAAATATTGGAAGTTAATGTATATACATGTAATAAATAACTATGATGTTAATTTTATATATATTTATTGTTGACAATATAGATTTATGTATTTTTTTAAATAAAATTTTCGGTGTTTTATTATATTACATGCGTGGAATAAATATGGGTATACGGGTAAAACCATGATTAATAACCACGGTTATTTTAATGGTTATGATATTGAAAATTGTACTCGTAAGGATTATGATTATGGTATGTGATTTAAAAATATGGTATGGTTATTATATTTATCATATCCTAACCATTATAGCAATAGGGAAATAGGGAGACCCTTTACTTTTTACTTTGGACCATTGCTAGCTTTATTTATAGAAGTGGTACCAAAAGCAAAGTCTGCCATTTCACTGTCTCAAGTTTGAAACTTTGTGATACATACAACGAACAAAGCCTAAGGTCAAAATTCGTGGGGGTGGTTCGGGACTTGATCCAGATTAAAAAGAAATTGGAGTTTAATCGAGTTATGATTTTATATATATGTAATATTTTATGTGCGTTTAATTATGAGATTTTTTTAAAAAAAATTACTTATTTTTGTATTTTTAAAATATATTTCTTTGAAAAATAATCAAATTTAAAGAACTAAAAATTGATATATATATATATATATGTTGCCATATCAAAAAGAGATGGGGCAATCGAAATGATGTTACATCACATCTGATTTTGGTGTCAAAATGGGTTGCCATATCTTGTACCTATAATGTTCCAAAAACATCAACTGTTCACTTCCATTAGATGTCTGTAAAAAAGAGTAGACACTAGACAGAGAGATGTGATATCGTACATATATATTGAGTAAAATACATATTTGTAAGTCCATTTAACGTTTGATTTTGTAAATGTTTACACATATTTTCTGTTTTTGTCAATTTTTTTTCTCCAAACTTAACAAAATATATTTTAAAAATTGTAAAAATAATAAAATACTTTTAAGAATATCAAAATTAAATCATTCAAAAAATTTATATATGTTACAATTGAGTTATATTAAAATTGTTAATTATAGCACGACACAATGTGTTGATACAATAATAAACGAACTTGAGTCAATCATTTTTGTGTTGTCAATTTTTCGTGTTATATTCACGTTAAAACCCGTTAACACAACACGATAATTATTTGTGTCTATCTATCTATCTATCTATCAAGTTCAATCAGTTCATCTAGTAGGTAGAGTTTTATGGGCGCGTAAATCTCATGCGCGTCTCTCTCCTCTATCCAGGGTTTACCTCAGTGAGAGTTAGCGTCGTAGTGACTAAGGAAGCTTGTGTCACTTTCAATTCATGATAGAAATGATAATTTCAGTCAAATCTACAGTTTCATTTTGTCAAACTTGAGTCTCCAATAGAGGTGACAATTTTGAACCCGACCCGAAAATGATCCGGCATCGACCCGTGTTCGGGTCAATAAAAAGGTGTTATGGGTCATTTTCGGGTTGACCCGTCTAACCCGTCGCAAGAGGCGGGTCGGGTCCGGGTTGACCCGGAATCGACCCGTGAAAAAAAAAAAACTAATCCACTTCCCTGCATCCATGTCTTTTGTAGTCCCAAGTCTATTCAGTAGCATCTTTTCCTCGATCGCCTTCCTCTTCAATTTCTACTTTTCCTTATACTTTTGTACATTTTAATGAATTTGAGTGTAATGAGAGGAAAAGTTCATAACATAGACAGCATTAATCCTCTCACCTTTGTTAGCCCAAACAAAGCAGTTTTCGTGACTTCGTACGACGTACAAAGACATGGAAGCTTGAGGATTATAAGCAGCAATGGAGGAAATTAAAACCACCGACGAACCCTTCTGTATGTGTGGTATTGCCTCCTATATGTATCATCATCACATTTCATTTTTATTGTCAAATCTCAATCAATTACAGATGTGTGGCTCAATACATTTGTAATAGGGTAGAGTAAACACAAATGATCTTAGAGTTGAAGTGATTTTTGGATAGTATTGTTTTTTCATCCAAAATAATTACCTCTAGAAGAAGTATAGCAGCTTTGACATTTATTTCCCACAACTTGTCAAGCACGGATGGATTAGCAGCAGCATTCGATACAACAACATCACATGAAGCCTCAATTCATCGAATGAAAAGGCTTCAATTCTTTGTTCTCACCTGGAGTATCTTTTCTATGAGATTCTTCCTCTGCTGAGGATTAGAGACATGACAAACCATGTCAAACACGTCAATTCCTTTGCTCCTGAGGTGCTCAACTGCTTCAGAACATATGCATACTGCAGTGATATAATGTCTGCACAGAAGGCGTTCGACGAAATGCCAGAAAGAGATTTGGTTTTAGAAGAGGCGGGTCAGACGGGTCGACCCGCCAACCTGCCAGGTCGGGTGCAGGTTACGAAAGTTGACCCGCATAGTATGACGAGTCAGGTTAGGGTTGACCCGTGCAGTGCAGCGGGTCGGGTCGACCCGAACCCGTCGAGTTGACCTAAATTGCCACCTCTAGCCTCCAACCAATCAATTGGTCCAAGGAAGTCTGATTTTGACAGTATTTACCCACAAAATTTGAAACCCTAATTTGGTTGATGTCTTCACCTTTATTAACCCAGTAACCTTTTTTATTTATTTCCTTTCCTTTGTTTTACTGTCATGCAGGTTAGTCGAGACTATCATGAAGGCGTGGCTTCAGTTTCAAGGACCTGATTTCCTTCAACTCAGTCATGGTGGCCAATTATGTAGCAAGACTATTGGAGGACCCGAATGCATTGTGGGCAAGATTGCTGAAGGGTTTATATTTCCAAAACTCAGACTTCATGCATGCTACAAGAGGAGCACTACAAGAAACTCGAGCATACACATCGGCAAAAATGCGTTGCTAACTGCATAAATACCGTTGTTAAGGCTTAACAACGACGAAATGTTCGTCGCGGTAGCCCCCGTCGTTAAAGGTCTATAGGTCGACAATTTTCCGTTGTAAAAGGCTTGCCGCTGTTAAGATGACACTCACCACTTCGGGTTTACAGCGGCATCACACTGTTGTTAAACACAGATGAAAGGCGACAACACCTTGCCAATGTTATAGATTACGTTTAGTTATGACAACTGTTTGTCGATTTTCTGGACGATTTTTTGGGTTATTTTTTTGGACGGATTTTTATTTTTGTTCATCAATGGCTTCATCCTTCTTCATACATGGCTTCATCCTTCTTCATCCATGGTTGTCTTGGCACTTCATCCAACATGGCTTCATCCATCGAGCTCACTTTGGTTTATCCATGACTGATTTCTTCTCGGACCTTCATCCATGGAGTCTTCGGTCCAGCATCGTTCCAGCTCTGTTCCAGCTTGGTTCATCATCGTTCGGCATGGAGTCTTCGGTTTACATATGTGCAGCATTGTTCCCACATGGTTCCAGCTTCGGTTCATCCATGGCGTCTTCCATCTTCGACGAGACCAACTCCGACGAGACCAGCTGCTTCGGTTCTGTCCAGCTCCAACTGCTTCGGTTCTGTACGAGACCATCCGAGCTTCGGTTCCAGCTCCGACAAGAAGGATACGAGAAGGAAATGGAGAGGGAGAGGGTGAGGGTGGAGGTGGGGGTGAAGTGAAATGAAATGAAATGAAAATAAGGTGAAGTGAGGATGTGAAATAAAGGAATTTGACACTGTGAGGGCGAGGGAACTTTTGAGCGGGAAAAATTTTGAAATTTTTTAAAAACAATTTCACGACAACAACAATAGTCGTCACTATAGAAACTATTTTACAACAATAATTGAATCTGTTGCTGAATGACTATACTAATGTCGACAATATATTGACATGCAAACCTATTATATAATTTTCTCGGTACTTATGTTTTAACGACGACAATATTTATTAGCTACGACATACATCTGTTGTTGTTATAGATATGTTTACGACAAAACTTTTTGTATTTAAATATGTACATTTACAACTGAAAAGTCATCTGCTACTGATGGAGTCATTTAACATCAAATGTTGGTCAACATTACACATTCATCAGTGTAAAAAATAAAATGACGGCAAAATTTAACACTAAATATATCTTATAACAGTGGAAAACATACTGTGCCTAATAAGTAATAATAACGACAACAAAAACTACCGACGCAATATACATATATTCAACTACAACTGTTAGCGTCAACACGAAAGTCTTGTTGCTGTTGTCGTTGTTGTTGCAACCGATTCTTGTAGTGGAGGTAGGGCTTCGTGGGGATAGGCTAGCCTACTAGCCAGGAGGGAAGTCCTGAATCGTGATGGTGTCTGGTCAGTGGGTAATGGTCGATCGATTAGGGCATTCTCGGACAAGTGGGTTCCGACCACACAAGGTTTCCAAGTGAAACCTAGAGAGGGGCCGAAGTAAATGAGAATTCAATGGTGGCAGATTGGATCGACCACAATCACATAGCGTGGAAGGAAGATGTTGTTCGGGAGATCCTCCAGCAAACAGACGCAGCTGAGGTGATTCACATCCCGCTGTCGTTGGAGGACCGAAGTGATACCTTCAGGTGGCCCTACACATGTGATGGCAGAATATCAGTTCGGTCTGCATATCATGCGGTTAAACACAACAGCATGACCACTGGAGCAACATGACAGCATGCAACAAGCTCCTCAATCATGTGGTGGCTCCTCAAGGTATGGCCAAAAGTTCAAGATTTTATGTGGAAACTTGTCTCAAACTCGCTAGCGGTAAGGTCGAACATGGTCCGTAGAGGCATACCAATATCTCTGATATGCTCAGCTTGCGATGAAGTGGAGACGACAGAACATATGATTTTCGGGGCCAGTTGGACGAAACGAGTTTGGGAAGGAGTGCTTGAACTCTCTATGGATATGACGATTTCAGAACCGATGACCTATTGGCTCAGCAAGATGGTGTCGGCTGGGAGAGGAAACAGGCTTCATGATCAAGTAAGGTGGTCTCTATGCATGCTAACTTGCTGGGGAATCTGGAAATCAAGGTGTAATCTTGCTTTTGAGAATAAACTGCCAATCTCGGACGCGGTCATCCAGGAGATCCTCAGGGCGTTTGTAGAGATCAAGGGAACATGAATGTCTCAACCAAGACAGACGTCCCAACCGCGCCTAAGTAACTGGACTGGACCAGGGGAAGGAGTCATCAAGATCAACTGTAATGTGACTTGAATTTCAGCTTCCGGTCAAGGTGGCCTAGGGGTGATAACGAGAGATCACGAAGGAAATGTGCGGGGGGAGCTGCTATCCGAATTCAGGGAGTTTCAATCGAGGAACTAGAGGCGAATGTTTTACTTGAAGGAGTCAAATTAGCTATCTCGATGAAGTGGCCTAAAGTGGTATTTGAATCTGATGCTTCTTCGGTCATCAACCACATTCGAGGAGACAACGTTTCTTGGAGGGTGGATACCACCCTAGCTAATGCGAAGTTTTTGGCCAGATGGTTCGAAGAAGTTTCTTGGGAATGCGTTCCTAGAATGGGTAACGGGTGAGCGAATTGGGTAGCCAAAAATGCTATGTTGGAGTTGTGCTCTATGGATTGGGTCTCGAGACCCCAAACCCTTCTATCTAGTTTACTTAATAAGGATATTGAATTGTTCTTTAACGGATTACCATCAATTTTTGAATGAATTACAATTTGATTGGCCAAAACAAATCTACCTATCTGTCCATATATATATACATCATATATTAAATAGTTATATAATACTCTTGTTCCAATTTAAAATTTTATAATGTATGAATCTTAATTCCAGTTGAATCTTTAATGTATGGTAATTGATTGACTTATGATTAAGAGATAAAAAGCTCCGAACATTATTATTTTTGTAATTTTCAAAATATATTTTATTAAATTTAAAGAGAATATTCATCAAAATGAAAATCTATACAAACGCCAAAAATAAAAAATTGAAAAAGCCAAAAGGGTAAAGATTTATTTTATTATAATAATATATATAATACAATGAATCCTTGTTTCCAACATCCCAGTTTCATGGTCGAAGCCCTTTCAATATGAACGTGGGAAAGGGAATGGAATCGCATGAAATATGACACGTGTCACTCATGCCGCATCACCATCCATTGTTTACTTTGATATCAAGAATAGACAGGGTTGTCAAGTTACATAACCACCATCTTACATTCCAAACCCTAATTAATTTTTTAAAATCAATTTTACATAACATTCTACCATTAACTTTTTATCAATTGGTCTCTAATACGTTCATTTGAATACGTCGTTACGACTTATATATATATATATATATATATATTTTTAAAAAACCGAGCATACGTCTTAACTATTTTTTTTTTTGTAAATTAAGAGTTAAAGGGTATTTTCCTGAGATGAGGACCGTGCAGGGGAATGTGGTGAACATGCTGTCCATTTCATACTGCTGTCTCTTCTTCCTCACATGCTTTCATCTCTGCATTCATGTGCTTACTTTCGTCCATGTGCCTTCTTCGTCCCACGCATTAATGTGAGCTGAGAACGGGGCCTAGACTATAAGTTAAAAACATTGAGTCTTTTTTAGACTGAATAAAGTTGTTTTCAAAATAAAATATAAAAATACATTATTATTCACTTATAAATTTAGAGTTTTATTAAATATATATTAACAAAAATGGAGGGACGGAAATCTCATTTATTAAAGTAGGTTTGCCACCGTTGATAGAGTTAGAGCTAGTGAGCATTAGGTAAATGGACCATTTGATCGTGTGATGTTTAGTGTTTACGCGGACATAAACATGATAAAAGTTGATTTTTTGTATGTATTCATATTTTTTTTATCGTGTTGTGTTAAGTTAGTTGTTTGTTCATATGCGAAATTTGTAAATATCAAAATAATGAAGTTGTCATAATAAGAACTATAAATTCAGACATATGATTTGATGAGTTTTTAATGTAGAATTGACAAAAAAATACTATTAAACAAAATTACTAAAATATCACATTTACCAACTAACATATCCAAGGTAAGTTATTTATTTTTATATATTTCATAATATTAATTTTTTAAAAATGTGTAGGAGTTATATTTACGTATATATCATATGTGATAAGAATTTTGATACTACTAATTTTGTTAGGATCAAGCATGACAGAAATTGGTATAATTTGCTTATTTGGCGGCCAAATAGTGTCCGAGAATGGTAGTGAGGTTTATGTTGGTGGTACATCCAGTATTACTACAGCTACCTTGGATATCTCTCTTTGTCGCCTAAAGGAAATTATATGTATGGAGTGTAGTTGACCGGATGTTGAAGCCATGTCCATAAACATTTCATATAAATTTACGGATACTGACGGACTTTGCAAGTTTGTGCGTATTCGGTCGGATTCAGCATTGTCTTTTGCTTTAGAATTAAGTTCTGCTAGTCGATTTATTGTGTTTAGCGTGACTAGAGAACTCAATTTGATTCCAAACATCGGGGATGGGGGTGAGGAGACAGTGAATATTTTGCATGGTCACAACAATGATATCTCAGATGACGATGTCGACGTTGATGCACTCTCAGATGACCATGTGGTTAATGCAGAAGATCCATATAGTCAGCATTTTACAGGGCACATTGATGAAGACAACGAAGAGGCGTTTGAAGTTGGCGATAATTCTGAAGATGTACACGGAGGTGTCCATGGTGGAAGTAGCTCACACGACGTGCAAATGATGCAACCCACTGCTGAATATTGGGTTGATAGTAACTGGATAGACAACTTTCAATCAAGGGATGAGTGGTCTATGGCTGATGATGACACGTCGAGTGAAAGTGTCCTGAATACAAACATGAAGTTTAGTAGTAAGGACGAGTTAGCTGCCGCTGTGAGGAAATGGCACATAGCAAATTCTAAGGTGTGTATTGTCGAGACATCCACTCCAAAATCAATTGTTTTCAGGTGTAAAGTTGATCAAACAAATTGTTCTTGGTCATTGAGAGGAAGTCTGTTTAAGCATACTGGATTGTGGAGAATATCCAAACTGAATTCTCCACATACATGTACTAATGAAGTCCTCATCGAGCGACACCAAAACATCGACTGCAAGATGATAGCGGCTTTAATAAGAAATTCTGTTTTAGCTGACACTGGACTGAAAATTTCAGTAATCCAGTCGATGGTGGAGAACGAGTTTGGCTTGAAAATTGGATATCCGAAGGCGTGGTACTCGAAACAAGTGATGTTGGAGTCGTTATATGGAACGCACGAGGATGCGTTTGTAAACCTCCCTAGGCTACTTTCGGCTATGGCCGTATATATCCCTGGGACAGTGTATGATTTCATGCCCAAAAAGGTAAATGCGGAAACTGGAGTAGCGACCTTTGGAATGATGTTTTGGTCATTCGGTCCAGCCATTGAAGGATTTTCCCATTGTCGGCCTCTTATAAGTATAGATGCGACACATTTGTATGAGAAATACAATGGAAAAGTGCTTGTAGCCGTATCGTACGATTCTAACAATGGCATATATCCTTTGGCATTTGGTATTGCAGACGGAGAAACAAACGAGAGTTGGAACTGGTTTTTACAGCATCTGAGGGATAACGTAACCAAGGATCGATATGTATGTCTAATGTCTGATCGGCACAAGGCAATAATTAACGCGGTCGAGGCTGTATATTGTCAATACGGTGTTGGAACACATCGCTTTTGTGCACGGCACATAGCAAGTAATTTCAATCACGTCTTCAAAAGTGTTATCCTGAAAAAACAGGTTTACATAATGGCAAGTACACCTGATAAACGTAAGTTTGATGTTTGGTATGCTAATCTATTGGCGATCCATGATGGAAAGTACAGGGATTGGATATCCAACATACCCCTTGAGAGATGGGCATTAGCGTACGATGGAGGAGCGCGGTATGGAAACATGACCACGAACTTGGTTGAAGTGTTTAACGGCGTTTTGAAAGGCGCAAGGGCATTGCCGTTGACTGAGTTAGTCAAACTAACTTATTGGAGATCCAATACGTACTTCTTCACGCGGCGACACGAAGCAATGGTTGCCATTGAGGAGTCGAAGGTGTGGTCGGACGTTGTCCAAAAGACCATTTCTTGCGCACAGAAACAGCTTGGCAGGATGCAAGTGGCCCAGTTCAGTCGAGAACACGGTGTTTTCCAAGTTCGTGATATTGGTAGATTTGTACAAGGTGTCGGTTGGACCACTCCCGGGAATTATACGGTTAACATGGTTGAGCAAAAATGTGAGTGTGGGTTATGGCAAATATATCATCACCCGTGTGCACATGGAATGGCAGCACTCACTAAGGCAGGGATGCAATGGGCTCCTCATGTTGATCCGCTATATTCGAATCATGCACGTCTAGCAGCATACTCACCATGTTTTCAACCAATACCGGACGATTATTGTTGGCCACAGTTTGATCTTCCAAAGTACACTCATGATCCGGATAGGTGGAGGTAGGGGTGGGAAAACGGGTCATGGGTCGACCCATGGGTCGTGTCGGCCTTGGGTCGTGTCAGAGACCCCCTGACCCAAACCTGACCCGTGTAATAGTATGGGTCAATTTTTCAAACCCAAACCTGACCCGCGGGTTGGTGGGTCAACCCGCGGGTCAGACTGACCCGTCGGAAATGAAAGGGTTGGGTCAGACTGACCCATTGGACCCCTATGACCCGCGGGTCAGTCTGACCCGTTCGACCCATGCATACCAAAAACCTCTGTTATTTTAATATAATATACAAATATCACGGGTCACGGGTTGACCCGTGGGTCAAACCTTCGTACCCAAACCTGACCCGTGGTATCACGGGTCATGTACGGGTTGGGTCAAAATGACCCATGGGTCAAAAACTCTGACCCAAACACGACCCGTGGGCGGGTCACCCATGGGTCACCCACGGGTTGGGTCAGATTTTCCCACCCCTAGGTGGAGGACAAAGCGCGGTAGAAGAAAATCCAGCCGTATTCATAACGAGATGGACGCTAGGGAAGGTTTGCCCAGGAGAAACAATTGCTCCAAATGCGGTGGAAGTGGACATAACCGGAAGACATGTAAATCTCCACGTTAGGCTGCATAAGAAAAATGTTGTAATTTGAATATGTTGTAATATGTAGTATATCGTACTTAGAAGATGTTGTAATTTTTAAGAAAAATGTACATGTCGAAATTTCATGTAACCAGTGGCATTACTCTTTATATGTCAGTATTTGTGTCCAGTAAAATTTTAGGAAAAAAATAAAAAAAAAAAAAATTAGCATCTTCTCTAAACCACCGTTTTAGGGGGGTTAAATGGGCCGTCGGTAAGAAATGTCAATTTTTGAAGGTTGTCAAAAAAAATCTAAAAACATTAGGACAACTAACTAAATAACATAGAAGATGAATGCAATAGTTCTTACACGCAGTTAATAACAATACGGTCCAATATTATTTAATGCAACACTAAACTAGTCGGAATAGTCAAATTCACTATCATATTCATCTTCATCTTCCTCTTCCTCTTCGGTGTACTCCAATTGTTCAACAACCCTAAATTTACGTGACGGTCCGCCAGGCCCTCGACTTGAGGAGGCTTCCCCGATGTTCCCACGTCCACGCCCTGGTGCTCCACGAACACGTCCTCCTTGAAGTACCCTCAGCTCACGATCAGTTAATTCATCCGACTGTCGGATGTGTTCGGCGTACACAGGTAGTTGACCGATAGCATCGTAAGACGACCGACAATTTTCTAAGTATGCGTCGCCTAGTAATTTGAATTATTTTTTTTGTGAACTTGAGGGTACCTCTTGCATCTTTCCGTGCAAGGTGAATTCCTCTAGACATGTATCCCATCTGCAATATTAACAACAATGATATTAAAGGATTAAAAACAATGAATTGTCAATTATTAACAACAATGATAGACATATGTAATGACTACGTAGTTACTTACCACTGTCTCTACTTGTCCCCCGTGAGGGACAAACGGAACTCTTGGATGATGAGCCGTACTAGCTTCGGCAAATGGAGTCGTAATGAATCGTCGGGTTATTTGCCGATACCATGCCATATATTGCGCGACGTTCACCACCGGTTGGTCTTCCTGCCTCACAAAAGGTACACGGTTGTTCCATAATGCAATCATATTTTGATGCATTGTTGTCCAACGACGCTCCACCTGCGGACCTTTACGTGTTATCTTATGCAGTCGCACATGATCTTGAACCTCATCACGTGTTATCTCTGGAATGTGCTGCTGCAGTCCAAATTGTCGCATAACTCTATCTGGACGGTGCCACTCGACCACATTAAAATAGATAAGTGGCACCTTCGCTCGGAATAACTCGGGGTGGTCACGACAGACAGGGGGTGCAGTAGCCAACTTAAAGGGACTGTACGACACCCATGTCACCTAATATTGAAAGTTTTCCGCAATCATAACGTAGGGTTAATAATATTCGAAACATAGATAAGAAAAATATCCTCAAATATGGTACCTGATCAGCTGACTAAGACTCCAAGTCATCCCTATAGTACACCAAATTCGTAGTTCGAATTTGGTGACTAAACGATCTTTTGAGAAATGCCCACCTATTAAGAAAAATATTCACCATTCATATTTTAGCAAAATAACGAATACACATGTTTGTCACAATCAATCCAAAAAAAATAAAATCAACCTGCATCCTAAGGGATGCATCTCTCCACCAGGAACTTCACCCTGGAGCACAGGACGACCAAGGTGAAGGTGCTCCCACGACCATAACTGTAGTGTAAAAAATTAATAACATTGTAGAATCAATTCTAAATATTCATCCAAAATTTTCATATGAAATACTTGTACTAGGATGGCACATCCTGAGAATGTTGCAGCGTTGAGCTCAGAGGCATCACACAATCCCCGATATGTAGCCGCCAAAACAGCTGAACCCCAACTGTAATGAGCTGCTCTGTCTAATCCCTCAGTAGGGGTAAGTAGATTAAAGACACCATGTCTTTCTTTGTCGTTGTAAACAACACACCACCAAGTATCATGAGGATAAATGTCCTCGCTTGTTGTTCGGCGGTAAGATGAGGATGAAAAAGATGTTGTCGTAACGTAGTCAACTTAACAAAATCTTTACGACCTTGTAAGTTCAGACCCAATAATTCCATACCCGCTGCATCCATATCTGGCTCAACGGCATAATCATCTGTTACGGCATCTCCGTGTATACGTAGTCCAAGTATCACGGCTACATCCTCTAGAGTGATCGTCATCTCTCCATGTCTGAGATGAAAGGTGTGTGTCTCTGGCCGCCAACGCTCGCACAATGCGGTCAGTAACTTTGGATCCAGTTTGGGATGTGACATAATAACCACATCCCATAATCCAACTGCTTGCACAATCGCTTTTGCATTTTCTGAAATTAGATTTCCTTCGCCTTTTAAACATCGAAACGTTATTTGTTGATTATCGCTAAGATCCGACGAACGATGATTATCTTGACCCCAAAGGACCGATGGATCTAAATGACCAACATCTATCACGTTTGTACCGTGCGACAAATTTGACATAACTACGCGCGGCTGCATGATAACTGTACAATTAAACAGTATAATTTTTTTATTTATAACAATTTATATTTTTGGCACAATTTTTTTACTAATCATAATAATTCAAATATATACAATTAATTTATAATAATATAATTAATTAGCACTATAATTACTAGTTTAGATTAATATGGCTAATTAGCATAACAATAAATATTAATAATCATATATTTATAAAAAAAAATATTCAAAAAAAAAAAAAAAATTTACCGAGTTCTGGAGGCGGTAGGTGGCCGTCTGCGGTGGCGGGTAGGTGGCGGCGACGTCGGGATCTGGAGGCTTGGCTGAGGCGAAGCGAGGCGGCGAGGTGGCAGCGTCGGGAGGAGGCGAGGCGGAACACGGCGAGGCGAGGGGATCGCGAGGCTGCAGCTGGCGACACGAGGCGGGTGCTGGGGGAGATCGGCTTGGAGCTGGAGACGGCGAGACGAGGCCAGAGCTGGCGACGGCGAGGCTGCAGCTGGCGAGGCGGGAGGGATGCAGACGGCGAGGCTGGAGACGGAGGCGTCGGCAGCTGGAGAGGAGGCGAGGGCGTTGGGGAGCTCTGGAGGCGGGAATGCAGAGAAGAAGACGTAGGGTTCTTTAAAAAGAACCCTACATCAAACGGCGCATCCCCAGGTCGCGCCTATTCAATAGGCGCGTCCCCGGTGTCCCGCGCCTATATACAGATTTTTAAATTTTTTTTTTTGATACACTTTTTCAAAAAAAAATTCTAAAATAAACAGATTTTGAAAAAATTCCAATAATTTTAGTGCTGCTTTACTCTCCTATCTTTTGGTCAAAACTAAATTTCCCCTCTAATGTTTAGTCTCAAAAGATTCTGTCCTTAATGTTTAACATATTTTGTTAACTTTGGACATAAAATTTGAAATGAAATCTTTTGAGATAAAATAAATAAAAAATCTCAATTTTGACTTAAAAATTAATGGACAAAATTATATTTATTCAATAATTTTAATATAATCTAAAGCTTGGTTAAGCAAATCTCAATATATATATATATATATATATATTTGATTTGTGTTTTTTTACTCATCACTTCCGCCATTGAGGTCTGTGCTGTCCCATATCCTCTTCACATGCACCCTTCTGAAAGGCAGAGACCCGATCTTGCCCTAACTTCTTCCTTTTCCGGTCATTTATTACTATAATACCCCTACCTTAATAACTTCGTTGGAAATAGAAAAATTCCAAATCTGAAATTTTCAACTTTGGAAAAAGGTTAATTTATATTATCCAACATTTATTTTTGAATAGTTACTTAATATATAATAAGTTGTATCAATACACATTAAATGTACCGATCTTATATATTAAACCCTTATTATAAATAAATAAATATTCTAAATTTGTCACGTGCAAAAATATCAAATGACTCATATTTTATATCGTTTTAGTGGGTCAATAGCTAACATGGCCCATTTAAATGGTAGTATTCATTTTATTCGGGGAGAGAGAGATTAAGGAATAAATTGTCATACTTGACTTTTGACGTTACGTAAATTTAACCATAAAAATATAATAATTTTTAATTTAAACATTTTAAATTATATATTTGTCCATACTGAATTTTGAATTTCAATTATTTGTCCTCATTTTAATACTTGCCCTGCTGAATAAAATTTCTAACTTCACTTCTAATTGTATCCCTTCTTATTTTTCTTTTTCATTTGATCAAGATCGTACCTCATTCATTTATATATTCATAGTAAAGTTATAATATTATAATTAACTTTACCTTAATCATTTAGATTTAGATTACAAAATTTATTTAATATTATTTTTTTAAAAAAATATGAACCCCCCCCTCAAATTATATGTTGACATATATTTGTATATGTAGTGATTTTTTTTAAAAATTACTTTTTGCAATTTAACTCGAAAACGTTAAAGTTAAATCTCTTCCTAAAATGACATTTACAATAAGAATTCAAACTCTGTTTAAAATCCTAATAAATTCAACTTATTTTACGAGTTAGTTGAACCACACTTTTTATATGGTAACACATTATTAATATAATTCAATAAAAGGAAGAAATAAAGAGGCTGAATGGTATTTTCGAAATAAACTCAATATTCCAATGTCAATGTCTTGAACTCTCCATTACATAAGCCCCATGTCTCCCTTTTGACACCTGATACAGCAAATGCTCTCTCTCTCTTTTTCTCTCTGTCAGCCATGAATGCATCTGCGAAGATCTCGAAAGCTTCAGCTTGCAGAACAAGGAGAAGCTTGAGGCCGTCGGTATCCACGCTGAAAACATCAGAAAAGTCCAGCAGCATTGATCAACGGAGAATCTCCGTCTCAGAAAAAGTGTCAGAGAAGCTAGAAGCTCTGAAGAACATCATATCTCCGGCGGCCGCTGCCGGAGATGATGAAGAGATCGCCGCTGATCAACTGTTTCAAGACACCGCCAGTTACATCCTCCGCTTGAGGGCTCAACTCGTCGTTCTCCAGCGCTTAGTTCAGCTCTACGGATCTTCTTCTTCCGACGAGACTGAAATCATGAACGTTGATACCGTGTTATAGTTTTCGACTTTTTTTTCGTCCTATATTTCGTATTTAGTCTCACGCATTAATGTTGACCACAAAAAAAGTCTCACACATTAATCAAGAAAGAAAATGTCGTGGGAATTATGGGATTTTGTTCATCCGGTTTGAAGTTCACGAGATCGCATGTTTTATAAGCGAGATCTGCGAGAATGATTGAATATAACTTTCCAATTTAAAGGTAATAAAAAAATTTATAGTGTCAAATGATGTGATTTCAAATAAGTATAATGATAGATTTATTTTTCTTCATATAGGCATTTTTTTAAAATTTGAAGATTTAGTCTCTAAATTATTTTTCGGAATAAGTTATGTATACAAATATATAATACACGGTTAATTACTAATTTATTGGCTAAAACTTTGTGTTTATAGACATTTTGCTAGCTAGACTTTTAATCTAAATAAATTGTTAGTTAACTTTACATGAAGTAACAATTTGCTAACTCTGTTGTTAAATGTTAACGGAGACATGCACATATCCAACATATGTGAGCTAACAAAATACATTTTGTTCCAAAATTTAAATAGCAAATTGTTTATATTTGTAAAATTCAGCTAATAAATTGTAATTTTTTCAAAAATTTTAGTTAGTAAGTTACATATAAAAAAATAATAAATAAAATGTTAGACGGAACTTGACAATTATAACTTTGTATAAAGGTAACTAGCAATTTATTTTAAAAAATCATTTAACTAAAATGTTATTCAAACACTCAAAATTGTAGGTTGTTCATGAACCGGTTCAACCCTGAACCGGTTCAGAATTAAACTGGTCCAATTTGTAAAAAATCAATATTTTTTATATTTCTAAAAAAACTGGTCTGGTTTAGGTAAAACAAATTGGTCTGGTTCGAACCGATTCAGAATCGGTTCGAACTGGTCTGATTAGTTTTTTTAATAACTATTTTGGTTATGAAATAATCTGGTTCAAACCGAAACTGAACCGACTGAAAATCATGTCCAACGCACTGAACCGAATGAAAAAATACTGAACCAACTGAAAAACACACTGAACCGATTGAAAAAACACTGAACCGACTGTAAAATACAATGAACTGACTGAAAAAAACACTTAACCGACTAAAAATATGTTCCAGAACCAATTGAAATCTTGTCCAATATCAACATACGAGAGTCCAATACATATCTAGGTTTGGTTTATTGAAGACATCTCTAGGTTTTGGTTTAATTTCAGACCGGTTTAGTTGATTTTGCTTCAAACCGGTTCTAAAATTATATAGGTTTAAGTTGTTTGATTTAAATTTAAGTATAAACCATTATAAAAAACGATTCGATTTGAACCGATTTGAACTGAATTTTTGAAACTATTTTGAACTGGTCTACTTGAAGCCTAAAAACACTGGTCTGGTTTTAATCCTAGTTCGGTCGAACTGGTTCGACTAGACCAGAATCAGACCAATTTAGCCTAACGATTTAAATGAAAATATCGTATCTTTGAAATAAAGTTTGTTTAGAAAGTATTCACTTTCGAAAAAAAAATTGAAAAAGTGTATCGAAAAAAAAAATTTAGGAAAGTATGCATAGGCGCGACCCAGGGGTGCGCCTATTGCAGAATTTTTTTTTTCCTCTGCGAAAACACCGGTCTATCAGAACCCGCGTTAATTTTAAGTCTGCTTAGGAGATCATTGCGTACATGAATTTGAATTGTATTGGTTAGTCGTACGGTGAGGACAGAAGAAAGCTGATCCCCTTCCAATGGTTAGGAAGGGTCTTGGATCAAGAGGACAGAAGATCAATTTGTTAACAAACCACGGAGATGATCAAGAGGACAGAAGATCAATTTGTTAACAAACCACGGAGATGATCAAGAGGACAAAAGGTCAATCGCGGAGATGAGTTAAATTCACTAGTTTTCCTCCTAAATAGAAATTGAGAGATAGTCTCACGCGTTGCTTTATCCCAGTATTCACAGGTCCAAATTCCTCTACGCTAGTCTCACCAAATTCCTCCATGTATGCTTTTTCAAATTTTTTTCCTACTATGCTTACTTTTTGAAAAACATCTGATTTTGAGCCTGCTTATGGTTTTCCTCCTACATAGAAATTGAGAGATAGTCTCTCCAGTAAAGAAGAAAGGAAGTTATAAGAAGTTAAATACTTTAGTTTCCTGTCCTAAATTTTCCAACTTGTTCTGAACAACATCCGCGAGGTAAAACACTGAAACAAAGTTGTTTATTCAAAAGTTTCTGAATGAGACTTTTCTTCAAATACACTAGCTAGTTTGACATTTTCAGGAATTACTGCTGCAAAAGAGCTCTTTGGGGTTACTTTAGGTTCCTGTCCTAAATTTTCCAACTTGTTCTGAACAACATCCGCGAGGTAAAACACTGAAACAAAGTTGTTTATTCACAAGTTTCTGAATTAGACTTTTCTTCAAATACACTAGCCAGTTTGACATTTTCAGGAGGAAAACCATTTCTTCTTAGAACTTCCTTTCTTCTTTACTGGAGAGAGTATCTCTCAATTTCTATTTAGGAGGAAAACCATAAGCAAGCTTGAACTCATATAAAAAGCTATAGTCATTGGAGAAGCTTTACAAGATATTCGGAAGATGTTGAGTCAGAGATGTACGTCTCTCTAGCCTGGTTAGTGTTAATGTGTTATGCTTATGCTTTAACAATGTTAGTATCTAAACTTCACATTTTTAGAGAACCAGTCGAGAGGCAAGAGTGGAAACCCCAAAAAGCTATTTTGGGGCAGTAACTCCTGAAAATGTCAAACTGGCTAGTGTATTTGAAGAAAAGTCTAATTCAGAAACTTGTGAATAAACAACTTTGTTTAAGTGTTTTACCTCGCGGATGTTGTTCAGAACAAGTTGGAAAATTTAGGACAGGAACCTAAAGTAACCCCAAAGAGCTCTTTTGCAGCAGTAATTCCTGAAAATGTCAAACTGGCTAGTGTATTTGAAGAAAAGTCTAATTCAGAAACTTGTGAATAAAAAACTTTGTTTCAATGTTTTACCTCGCGGATGTTGTTCAGAACAAGTTGGAAAATTTAGGACATGAACCTAAAGTATTTAACTTCTTATAACTTCCTTTCTTCTTTATTGGAGAGACTATCTCTCAATTTCTATTTAGGAGGAAAACCATAAGCAGGCTTAAAATCAACGTGGTTTCTGATAGACCGTTGCTTCCACTTGCATATCCAACAACACCAGCCAGGGGCTTTAGATTTCTCTTGATAGAGAACCAGCCGAGGAATTGGTGAGACTAGCCTAGAGGAATTTGGACCTGTGAATACTGAGATAAAGCAACGCGTGAGACTATCTCTCAATTTCTATTTAGGAGGAAAACCATAAGCAGACTTAAAATCAACGTGGTTTCTGATAGATCGGTGTTTTCGTGGAGAAAAAAAGAATTTGTGCAATAGGCGCACCCCTGGGTCTACTTCAATAGGCGCGACCCAGGGGTGCGCCTATTGCACAAATTCTTTTTTTCTCCACGAAAACACCGATCTATCAGAAACCACGTTGATTTTAAGTATGCTTATGGTTTTCCTCCTAAATAGAAATTGAGAGATAGTCTCACGCGTTGCTTTATCTCAGTATTCACAGGTCCAAATTCCTCTACGCTAGTCTCACCAATTCCTCGGCTGGTTCTCTATCAAGAGAAATCTAAAGCCCCTGGCTGGTGTTGTTGGATATGCAAGTGGAAGCAACGGTCTATCAGAAACCACGTTGATTTTAAGCCTGCTTATGGTTTTCCTCCTAAATAGAAATTGAGAGATAGTCTCTCCAATAAAGAAGAAAGGAAGTTATAAGAAGTTAAATACTTTAGGTTCATGTCCTAAATTTTCCAACTTGTTCTGAACAACATCCGCGAGGTAAAACATTGAAACAAAGTTTTTTATTCACAAGTTTCTGAATTAGACTTTTCTTCAAATACACTAGCCAGTTTGACATTTTCAGGAATTACTGCTGCAAAAGAGCTCTTTGGGGTTACTTTAGGTTCCTGTCCTAAATTTTCCAACTTGTTCTGAACAACATCCGCGAGGTAAAACACTGAAACAAAGTTGTTTATTCACAAGTTTTTGAATTAGACTTTTCTTCAAATACACTAGCCAGTTTGACATTTTCAGGAGTTACTGCCCCAAAATAGCTTTTTGGGGTTTCCACTCTTGCCTCTCGACTGGTTCTCTAAAAATGTGAAGTTTAGATACTAACATTGTTAAAGCATAAGCATAACACATTAACACTAACCAGGCTAGAGAGACGTACATCTCTGACTCAACATCTTCCGAATATCTTGTAAAGCTTCTCCAATGACTATAGCTTTTTATATGAGTTCAAGCTTGCTTATGGTTTTCCTCCTAAATAGAAATTGAGAGATACTCTCTCCAGTAAAGAAGAAAGGAAGTTCTAAGAAGAAATGGTTTTCCTCCTGAAAATGTCAAACTGGCTAGTGTATTTGAAGAAAAGTCTAATTCAGAAACTTGTGAATAAACAACTTTGTTTCAGTGTTTTACCTCGCGGATGTTGTTCAGAACAAGTTGGAAAATTTAGGACAGGAACCTAAAGTAACCCCAAAGAGCTCTTTTGCAGCAGTAATTCCTGAAAATGTCAAACTAGCTAGTGTATTTGAAGAAAAGTCTCATTCAGAAACTTTTGAATAAACAACTTTGTTTCAGTGTTTTACCTCGCGGATGTTGTTCAGAACAAGTTGGAAAATTTAGGACAGGAACCTAAAGTATTTAACTTCTTATAACTTCCTTTCTTCTTTACTGGAGAGACTATCTCTCAATTTCTATGTAGGAGGAAAACCATAAGCAGGCTCAAAATCAGATGTTTTTCAAAAAGTAAGCATAGTAGGAAAAAAATTTGAAAAAGCATACATGGAGGAATTTGGTGAGACTAGCGTAGAGGAATTTGGACCTGTGAATACTGGGATAAAGCAACGCGTGAGACTATCTCTCAATTTCTATTTAGGAGGAAAACTAGTGAATTTAACTCATCTCCGCGATTGACCTTTTGTCCTCTTGATCATCTCCGTGGTTTGTTAACAAATTGATCTTCTGTCCTCTTGATCATCTCCGTGGTTTGTTAATAAATTGATCTTCTGTCCTCTTGATCTAAGACCCTTCCTAACCATTGGAAGGGGATCAGCTTTCTTCTGTCCTCACCGCACGACTAACCAATACAATTCAAATTCATGTACACAATGATCTCCTAAGCAGACTTAAAATTAACGCGGGTTCTGATAGACCGGTGTTTTCGCGGAGGAAAAAAAAAATTCCGCAATAGGCGCACCCCTGGGTCGCGCCTTCTGCAATAGGCGCATCCCAGGGTCGCGCCTATTGAAATAGGCGCACCCCAGGGCCGCGCC
The DNA here is from genome assembly GCA_946814005.1 of Chamaenerion angustifolium. Classification (NCBI taxonomy): domain Eukaryota; kingdom Viridiplantae; phylum Streptophyta; class Magnoliopsida; order Myrtales; family Onagraceae; genus Chamaenerion; species Chamaenerion angustifolium. The sequence continues at coordinate 30,161,161 of OX328267.1, read as the reverse complement.
TACTGCAATAGGCGCACCCCTGGGTCGCGCCTATACATACTTTCCTAATTTTTTTTTTTCGATATACACTTTTTCAAATTTTTTTTCGAAAGTGAATACTTTCTAAAAAAACTCCTCTTTTCTCTTTTAAGTATTGTTACAGTAGAAATGCTGCAAAGAGACCTTGCTGTGACCTGTTCAATCAATCATTGGAGTTTGTTTTATTTTATTTTCAAAAATTGGGTATGTTTTAAAAAATATAAAAAAAATATTTAAAAATTTGTCTATACGCATTAATGTGGGTAGCACACTATATTTGTTTCACAAAAGGCGTTGCCGTGGGTAGCGCCTTTTGACGATTTGAAAATAGCGCTACCTAAGGTACCGCAATTTCCATTTTTTTTTCCATAACCCTTAATTTCGGTGATTCAATATTTGATTAAAAATTAAATTATGTATTTATTATAAAAATTTATAGTAAGTATATATTTTAACTGTGATTCAAATGATGCAAAAAATATTAAATTTGGATTTACCGATTGAGTGTACGCTCTGCCGTAAGTTGAGATATGAAAATTTGATTTTAAAAAATATAACTCAGACCATGTAAGTCCAAACTCAACACGGTTAACGTCATTTCTGACAAAATTCAATTATCTACGTACTGTAATTTATTTTTATTAGATATATATTTAATTTTTTAACCTAACATCGTTTGTCATATAATTTGACCAGAATGATTAAATGCATTAGGTGAGAAATTTATTTATATACTTACTAAAAAAAAATTAAAAACATTATAATGCGTAGATAATTTAATTATGACATAAATGACTCTAACTAGACTTTGATTTTTGACTTTTGAACTAACCGTATAATGCGGCAGATAAAAATTATATATATATATACACTGATTGGGCTTTTATGTGTGATTGATCTTTTATATATTTATATATATGTATGTATATATATTTTTTTATCTATTATAGTATACGATCAGTTTGAAAGTCAAAAATCAAAGTCTAGTTAACGTCATTTATGTCGTAATTAAATTATCTACGCACCGTATTTTTTTGGAGTAAGTATATAAATAATTTTTTCATCTAATGCATTTAATCATTCTGGTCAAATTATAGGACAAACGATGTTAGGTTAGAAAATTAAATATATATCTAATAAAAAAAATCCAAAAACATTATAGTACATAGATCATTGAATTTCATCATAAATGTCGTTAATCGTGTTGAGTTTGGACTTATACGGTCCGTGTTATATTTTTTTAAGTCAAATTTCTATATCTCAACTTGCGAGAGAGCGTTCAGTCAATCCGTAAGTCCAAATTTAATACTTTTTGCATAATTTTAATCGCAATTAAAATATCTAGTTACTATAATTTTTTTAATAGATACATAATTTATTTTTTAATTAAATATTGAATCGTCGAAATTAAGGGTTTAGAAAAAACAAACATATTTGGAAATGGTTCTACCCTGAGTAGCGTATTTTGTAAAAAAACAATAGCGCGCTACCGTATACCCAGATTTCTATTTATTTTTTTTTTCTATTTTTTTTTAACATACCCACTTTTTAAAAAAACTCCAATCATTGTTACAATTGTTATCAGTTAGACCGGTCAGGGTGCCATTCATATATGGTTCTGATTCTTTTCTGTTGGTGAATTATGGGTGTGATAAATTAATCCAACATGGACTAACTGAAACTTCAAAAGTTTATTGAATAAATTGATAAGTCGTGATTCTCGGCCCACCAAGCGAACCCGGTAGTTAAGTGGTGGAAACTACTCAAGCTGAAGTTCGGTAGGTGTAGAGAGAAATTTTAATGAAGCAGTAAAAATCTGAAATTTTAATGAAACAGCAAATTTTCCTCATTCGTATGTATTTTTTAACTTTATTGAATCAAATGCAACCCTAATCATAATGCTCTCACCCAGTCAATTAGATTGCTGAAGTTCTTATAAGATTTACCACCTTCTTTAGCATCACTCTTAACCACTTTCTTTAGATCCATGGCTCTTTTCTCGAACTCGTCTCCACAGAGGAGTCGATCGATTTTGTTCCGTATTTCACCCCGACTAACGATTCCCTTCTCATCTCGATCAAGCTTCAATCCTGTATTCCATACATCCGAAATGTAAGTTTCGTCGAGGAATTGATCGGCAAAGTATGGCCAACATAGGAAAGGAAGCCCATTGCTCACGCCTTCCATAGTCGAGTTCCAACCACAATGACTTAGGAAACAAGCAACCGCAGGGTGCGCTAGGACGCGTTGTTGTGGGGCCCACTTAACCATCTTTCCTCTTCCGGAAGCCCTAGTATGGAACCCTATCGGGTAGAGATCATCGGTCTGGATCGCAATGTCGGGCCTCACGACCCATAAGAAGGGTCTATTGGACAGTTCAAGACCTAAAGCCAGTTCCTGGAATTGGGTTCGGTCGAAAACTGTGAAGCTACCGAACGCAACGTATATGACTGATCGATTGGACTGTTGATCGAGCCATTCCAAGCAACTCGAGTCCTCCGACCAGAAGTGCCCAATGGAGCTTCCAAGGCAGTTGCTTGCCAAAAGCGGTCCTATAGGTCGGATCCATGGAGCAAACTCGAATGCACCATTCTCGAGCTCGTACGATGAGTTACATACAACTCGATTTGCTATTTTTGCAGCATTGCCACACTCTATCGTCAGGTCGAAAATAATTCTCTGAGTTGTGGTGTCACCGATACATGACCACACAAAAGTCGACGTGCTCATAACGGGAAAATTCGAGGCCAACTGAATCGTTTGATGATTCACTGGAGTCCCTGAAATTCTCACAAACGGAAAGAAGTTTATGTTTTTGGTCAAGCAACTCGAAAAAAGTTTTAAATCATTTTTTTGAAAGTATTACGTTATTTTTATAATTTACAAAACATAATCTATTAAGTTTGATTGAAAAATATGATGGAATTGGTAAACTGACCGATGACCAAACATAAAACAATAAAAAATTTGAAAATAATTTTTAGCCAGAATTCAATATTGGCTTAATTATTAGGGACATAATTGTACTTTACCCTACTCAAAATAAACCTAAGACCTAATAAGAACAGGGCTGAACATGCCTAATTTGGACCCCAACAGTGCAACTAACAATCCTATTTATCTTATTGGACATGGCGTTGACATTTTTAATAAACAAAATTATAGAAAATTCCAAGTTACCAAGCTTATGTATTTACCGTCTTGGTTTAGGACTCCATCATCTATTAGCTTCGGAACACTTAACGCTAGCACCAATAGAGCTGAGGACGCAGGCCAAAACCCTATCGTTGGAATCTTCATCTTTCCGGCAACTTGGAACGTCCAAACGAAACTTATGTCACTCAGTATACACGTCACCTCGTCATCCTCGAGTCCATTGATTTCTCCGATGAGCTCCTCTAGCTTCCCCGGCATGACCTGAGAGATCGATCCAGTTAACTTCCCGAGATCATTCCGGTCTTCCTCGGGACCTAATCCATCGGGAATCGAGACTAGACGGATCTTGTTTCCGACGGGACCCAAATCTGAAACGTATGTAAGAATTCAAGAGACTAAATTGAAGAGAAAAAATACTGCTGAAAATCGAGTGTACATGCATGTAATCGTATATGTTAATAAGACTATTGTGTTAAATATATTAGATACGAATAAACACAATAAATGTATCATGTAATGATAACGAACTTAAAAGTGACAATAATTTTATTTTGAGTGTTCATGTCGTGTAATAATATTATGTTAAGTTTGTTTGTTGGATATCTACATACAAAAATTTAAACAAATGTCAAAGAATGACACTTCTTAATCGTAAAAATTCTGAATCCATATCTCAAATTTCACATTGAGTACTTATTTAAAAAAAGTACTCAATAATCAAATCCATCTACATAATTTTATCATGCATATCATTTGTGATATTTGAACACAAACACTACCATGAAATTAATCAATGTGATAATATCAATAGTATCATACTATCATATATATTCATGAACACATTTTTTCCATAAACATATTTATATGGTGCTATCATATAGTATTATAAACTTGTCATCCCTATTTCAACGTACCTCTATCCCTATCCGCGAGTGCCTTCATAACCCGTGCATGGTTGAACTCCGTGTTCACGAACGTGACCTTGAAGCCGTGTTTGGCGAACCCAAGTGAGAGCTCCATTAGGGGAATTACGTGTCCCTGAGCTGGGTAAGGAACAGCCACCACATGCGGCAATCGACCACCCATTTTAATTTCTTTCTCGTGGCAAATATTAGGGTTAGGGTTTGGTTGGTGAAGATAACTGGTATGTATTTGAAAGATGCTCAAGCTGTATCTTATATGTACCTGAGTTTTTCCATTGTGTCTATGGATTCCTTGCACTTATCTACATGACTTTTACACAGAGAGTTGCAGCCGAACAATCTTCCACTTCGTCGATCCCTTGTTCCTCGGAATATGTGCTTGGAGACTTTCGTGGTGTTTGTTTCCCACACGACGTTGAACTTGGAAACAGCTCGTCGGAAGTTGGCCGGAAAACGTCAGGTTATACAAGACATAAATGAAGAACACGACAAATAAGATACTACCAAATTGGATCTTGAGGATCGCGACATTGGAATTGTAACTGGAATATACTTTCTTCTGCCGTCCTGCAAACTGCAATTAGACAAGACAGAACTTCTAATGTTGGTGTTTGGTTTGCATAGGTGATAGTATTTTTAAGATAATTATTTAGTCATTATCGAATATTACTTTTTTAATTTAAATTTATACTATTTAGTCACTTAAGATTAATCATGTTGGGTTTGGATTCAAATTACAAATTCGGTCAAGTTTAAATATGCATGTAGATAATTTATTTAATTTAAAGAAAATGCATGTAATCTCTTTGGTTAAGCATGATCAAAACGGACAATTCAGGTAAATCGGTAAAAATAAATTCATAAAGCAAACTAAAATACCGAAAGGGTGGATTATGGGTTCGATAACACTAAGACGTAATCATACCCTCTATCTCGATTCTCTGGATGCAAACCTTTCCAAGCCCTAGGATGTTAACACCATGTACCCTAAGTGAATTTTAGGATTCTGATTAGTATTTAATTAATCGGTGACAACTCTTTCATTTTTTCGGTCTGGTTCATGACCCCGCTCGACCGGACCCGCTGTTCACCAAGACCCGACATTTTTCGAGCGCACAAATAAATATTTTTTTAAAAAACGCACACGGGGAAAGTCGGATATGACATCCAACACTATACAATCATTGTTACAATTGTTATCAGTCACTACAAGAAATTCGAGCTTTAGCGTCGACATAAAATTGCCATCAAAGACATAATGACGCTGCTAACGTTTAGCTACAACGAAATGTTTGTCCCGGTAGCCCCCGTCGCTAAAGGATATACCTACATCAATTGACCGTTGTCAAATCTCTGTCGCTGCTAGACTGACACTCCCCATACCTATTTTACAGCCAAACTAGACTGTTGTTAAATACAATGAAAATGCGACAAACAACTCTTCGATGTTATAGATGACATTTACGGATGATAATGCCTCATCGTTGAATTGCATTTTTAGCAGTGACTTTGAGAGTCTGCCATTTATTCGAAACAACGTCCATTAACTTTCCTGTAAATACGTGTATTTAGTGACTAGTGACTACAAATCCACCATTAAAAGCAATTGATTGTTACATGTAATGTTGCTGCTAAATACATGCTTTTAAAGAATAAAACCCCACTAATATCAGTTTATGTCGTTGCTAAACACAACCTTTTTGTAGCAACAACCACTAATCATTGTTAAATACAAACTTTTGTTATGTGTTTTTATTAATTATCTAATTATTGCTATATGATATGAACTACACAATACATTTTAAAAAATATAATATATTATTTATCCAAGTATATATATACATCTTAATAAACATCCAAACTACAAACTTACAATAGTTTTGAATGTAAATACATAATTTTCTAAATTAGATGAAGACATATCAAACTAATATATTTTTATACTTGAGATGGTTGTGAATTCGGAATGCCGGACGTCGAACTTCATCTCCGTCTCTAATTCACGATCCCCTACAAGAAACAACAATATCACGTGATCATAAGGAAATGAAACACAATAAGTACAATAACAAAATCATTTAACACAATAATCTAAAACACACTACATATGACTAGACATCTTCACACAATAATTTAACCACGACATAACACAAGACACCTCAACACAATAGTTCTAGACTTCTAGTGCAGGTTTTTATCTAGAGCTTCAAAGAAGAATCATACTTGTTAATCATTGTGGCAAAGAGGGAGAGAACTTCTGATTCCCTAGCATCAGGCACATTCCTTGCATAATCTCCAAGAACATGATCCATCATTGGCGACACAAACTGTTTCCCAACTTGTGGTTGATCTTCGACTTTGTCTAAAAATGTCTCAATGACCTTCAAAACTTCCTTTTAACAGATCTGATTCGCGGAACATTCCAAATCATTCCAGTCTAACTTATAGCATTAAAAGCAAATCAAGATCAGAAATAACTGTACCGAAGTAGTTTTACTAGTGTCGATTTGGATACATAAGGACCTCCTCCCGCAACAGTAGATGATATAAGCTCACTATACATCCTGTTACAGCAAGATAACAAGCAAACAATGTTGAGGATTAGCAGGTTGAGATTGGGCATAACCAAAATCAAGATGCTTACCTGTAAAACTCTCACAAATATTCAAGATAGACCTTTTTAACTTACAAATATACAAGAGAAAGTAGCAACTCCCACAAACTCGAAAGTATGCTAAGGCTAAGTACCTTTTTAACTCTAATAACAGTTAACTCATCATTCCGATAGACCTCAAAGTCACATCCCAACTATCTTATATACTTCAAAATTACAAAACAATAATCATAATACTTGTTACTGTTCCAAATCATAAACAGTTATTTAAGAAAATAATGAGATTCTATACGAGTTGCGCATAACATCATGGATATAACTATGAACTTCTCAAACTTGTTGACAACTGCAACGCATAAGTATAACTCACATATACAACCAAAATTTACTAAATACCCTTTATACTAACTCAACTACTTGATACAAGCTGTGCTACTTGTTTTTATCAAAATACACAAGTAGAACAAAGTTCATCCATAAAACTGCAATTTGTCTTCAATCATCATGATCCGTACATCATGATCAGTGATATAATGTACATGGGATCAAATATATCATATTCGTCCTCCCCACTTTAAAGCAAAGTACCTTGTTGTTGAAAGGATTTAATAAAACATGAAAGCGTAAAGGATGTGAACAAGAGAAGCATATGACTCCATTATTGGGAAACTTGTTATTTTGTACACAGAGAACTACACACACACACACATATATATATATATAGTATAGAGATAACCATCTATATATATTGATTCTATCTATAAAGATACTCATACTATCTTTCTAACTATATATATATATATAATAATTTAAATATAAATGGATAAACTAATTAATATAGATAAACTAAAGATAAAGACTAATCTTGATTAATATAGTCTAGACTACATAATACTTTAACATTCACCCATGTTCTTTGTTTTTCTTGATTTTGATCCTCAAATTTTGAAATTTGCTGAATTGATTCCCAAACTTCCAATGCTTCTTTGCTTGTGCGAAAAATCCCAACCCCAACCCCAATATAGTACACAATTGACTTGAGATCGCACACATTCCATCTCCAACTTGATCCTTCGAACCCAACACAAGCACGTGGGTAACCACATACGGACGAACACGAAATTAAATTAAACTAAAGCAATGCCGCCATGGTCATGTTCGTGGTGCCTTCTTGGTCATCCATCGTGATCACACCATTTTAGGCTAAGCGAAACAAGTAAGAAAAAGTCAGATCGACACTTGAACTTGCAGCCAAAGCTCGAAGTAATCTCATTAAAGACTTGTTTGTGCAAGGAAGGCTAAAGACTTGCTTGTGCAAGCAACTCAATCACACACCAATAAATCTTGAACGAGCAACTTCATCATCAACTATTTCAATGTTTTTTTAGCAATGAATCAACTCAACAATTTCACATGAATCAAAGCATAAACCTGCGCGGGAGTCTAGTGGCGGCATACGTGACAGACGATCAGTGGTCCAGAGAGAACAAGCAAGACGACACAGACGACAGATTGATGGGAAATTGATTGAAGACGGCTGTGATGGCAGAAGCTGTGGAAGATTAGGGTGGCGGCGACTTGAGCGGAAGAAGGCTCGACAAATGGCGACGACAAAAGATGAACGTGCGGCAGACGACGGTGGCTGAGCGACGGCGACATCGGTAACCCTAATTTCTGATTTAAGTTTAAAACCGTAATTTCTAATTTCTGGCTCTGATACCATGAAAGGATTTAATAAAACATGAAAGCGCAAAAGGAGGTGAACAAGAAAAACATCTGACTCCATTATTGTGAAACTTGTTATTTTGAACATAGATAACTACATATATATAGTGTAGAGATAAGTATATATATATATTGATTCTATATATAAAGATACTCATACTATCTATCTAACTATATATATATAATAAATTAAATATAAAGGGATACACTAATTAATATAGATAAACTAAAGATTAAGACTAATCTTGATTAATATAGTCTAGACTACATAATACTTTAATAGTTGTTGACCGATCCTTTTATCCTTCAAGAGAATAACTTTAGCAACTCTTTCATTTTGCTCAGACACAATCCGAATTTAACCTGGAACACAAGTGATTGACAATTTGGAATGTTTATTTTTCATTACGCACATGAAACTTGTTACACATCATGAAGAGAACGAAACCTGTCACAGAAATTAGTGGAATTCAACATGCATATCCATATCACTAATAAAAAAATATCATACTCATTGCTAACAATGTAGCTCTTTAAACCATGAATTCTCGCCCAAGACAATGTATTGAGCTCAACTTTCTTGTCCGCTACCCGCATAACTTTGACTGTCACTCAATGACTACCAATAACACTAAGTGCATTGTCCAAGTAGTTGGAATCTTTTCCAAATTTGATGGTACATAGAAAATATCCACATATTAGAACTTAAATACATAAATCTTTCATGAATCATTCATACAGTTCTGTTGAACCATGTAAGGAGTTGAGCTCTAGCATCATAATTGAATGCACAATTATTAGAAGTTAACATCAATTTATACCAAGAAGTTAACATCAATTCATACGATGAACATAATTAACAACAATTCATACGATGAACATGTATCTCAACACAAATAAACGATAATTCATATCTCAAAAGCCTAAACGTGAAAAATTCAACAAAGTTCAGTTCGAACCCAGAATCAAGGGTTTGTGAACTCGAAACCTTGATTTCGCAATCAATTCGAACATTATGGGTTTGGATTGAATCCAAATCAAGGTTATGAGTTCAGTTCGAACGGCATACCCCACCCCATCCACTACCACAGTAAATTAAGACAATAGAAAAAATTGACTTACTAATTACTGGAGATTGGCTGCTAAGAATTGGACTTGGCTTGGAGGCGTTGGAACGCGGAAGTTAGGGACTTGGCTTGGAGACGTTGGAGGCGGCGAGCTGACGCGAGGGACGACACGACTACGAGTACCACGACGAGGACGAGGCGGAGAGCAGATAGCTTTCTTCATTCAGAGGTTTTCAATTTCAGAGGGGAGGGAGGCATATTACGTGTTATCATGACTGAGAGGGAGACGTGAGTTAGGTTATAGAAGAGAAAGAGGTGATAGAGAGTTATGTTATTATTATTATTATTATTATTATATTTAATTAAATGTTGGTTCAATTCAGTTTAGTGGCGGTGCTATCAGTTTAGTGGGGGTTCTTAAATTTTAGTGACGACAATGACTAATGTTAGTCTACAATATGTCATAGTTGGTTGTTTGTGCATTATTGACATCAACAATAGTCGTCACTAAATAAACTATTTTACCAAAATAATTAAATACGTTACTGAATGACTATACTAATGTCGACAATATATTGACACGCAAACATGTTCTTACATTTTCTCGGTGCTTATGTTTTAACAACAACAAAATTGATTAGTTACAGCTAACAACCGTTGCTGTTATCACTATATTAACGACAAAATGTTTCGCATTTAAATATGTACATTTACAACGGAAAAGTCATCTGCTACTTGCAAACACCTGACTTTGGCTCATGGTCAAATACTGTACGCAAGCAATCGAGCCAAGAGAAATCGATATTTAAAAAAAAAATAAAATTGATTTATTTTTTTTTTTTTTAAAAACAAAAAATATTAAATTAATAAAAAAAATATATGAACGATGGCCATGTTTCTCTTTTTGTACAACTTGGTCTTTTTTATTATTTTTTTAAAAAAATAAAAAATAATAAAATAAGATGCAAATTGTGTATAAATACAGAAGAAGTGTCGTAGGATGAAGGGGAGTTAGTGAAGAAATTGAAGAGAAATAGGGAAGAGAGGAGTGATTAGAGAGAGTAAAAAAAAAGAGTGAAAAAAATATATCGGTAATTATCGATCTCTGTTTCTCGTACGGTATTTAAGTTCCGAACGATTTAGGTATATTTTTCTTGCATTTAATATTGTATTTGTATTTCCTAATGTTATTATTTATGTTATAAAAAAAAAGAGTTTATATACATATCTTATATATTTATGTATAATATACTTGTTAATATATATATATATATGTATAATATATATTTATATTATGTTTATGTATTACTATATCTATATCTATATGTATAATATATATTTATATTATGTTTAAGTATTACTATATCTATATGTATAATATATATATATATATTATGTTTATCTATTACTATATATATCTATATGTATAATATATATTTATATTATGTCTATGTTATCTATCTATCTATATGTATAATAAATATATATATTATGTATATGTATAATATATGTATATGTGAAAAAAAAAAATTTCAAAAAGTGACTTATGTCATTCCCAAACTTTGATGAAGGTTACAACTCGGTCCTTGGACTCTCGGATCATTTTTGGTACGTTATCGACTGTTATAAACCAAACCGGAATTTTTTTGGGTCATTTGTGCAATTTTTTTTAATTCAGCTCGTTTTTAAATAAAAAATTACATTTTGATTTCTAAACTTTTCTAGACATTCTATGATTTCTCAAAATGTTACAAATAAGTCTAGAATAATTTTCGGGTTATTTTTGGAATTTTATCAAGTGTTACAAATAAATCTAGAATAGTTTAAAAAAAAAATTCAGTTTAGTTATAATATTTTCAAAATTTACATTTTTTATTCCTAAATTTTTCTGGACATTCCATGACTTTTAAAAATGTTACAAATAAGTCTAGAATAATTTTCGGGTTGTTTTAGAACTTTACCAAGTGTTACAAATAAGTCCAGAATAGTTTATGGTATTTTCTGCAATTTTCGAAATATTTGTCCAATTCACCTCAAATTTTAATAAATTGCATTTTGGTCCCTATATTGTTTTGGACATCCTATAACTTCTCAAAATGGTACAAATTAGTTCAACGAGCTTAAAATCTTCAAAAATCATTCGTGCATGTTTTGACACGTTTAAAATGACTCGAGAGTTAAACTATTTTTTTTGAGCACGATTAACTTTAGTACTCCTTTGTTTATTTGAAATTAACTCATCAAAAAAAAAATGTTTATACATGGTTTAAGGAAAATGCATATAGTCTTTTTGGGTCAAGCATGATTGAAACGAGCAATTCGGGTACATGACATTTTTTTCAAAAGCAAACTAAAGTACCGAAAGGGGGATTATGAGCTTGCGAGACTTTAAGACGTAATCAAACCCCCGAACTCGATTATCTGGACGTAGACCTTTCTAAGCCCTAGGATGTTAATTCCATGTACCCTAGGCAAAATTTTAGGATTCCGATTAGCCTTCAATTAATCGGTGGCGACTCTTTCAATTTTTTTCGGTCCGGTTGATGACCCCGCTCGACTGGACCCTTCGCTCGCCAAGATCCGACATTTCAAAAAGAAATTTAAAATATTTTCCAAAACGGGTCGGGAAAGTCGGATCTGACGTCCGACACTACTGATGAAGTAATTTAATCTCAACATTAGGTCGATATTACACATTCATCCATGTAAAAAATAAAGTGACGGTAAAAATTAACACTAAAAGTAACTTATAATGATGGAAAACATATTGTGTCTGATAAGTAATAATAATGACAACAAAAACAGTCGACACAATATATATATATTTAACTACAATTATTAGCGTCAACCTAAGATAGTTGTAAGTGAAGCCACATATTCTTGTAGTGAGTTAGACCGGTCAGGGTGCCATTCATAGATGGTTCAGATTCTTTTCGGTTGGTGAATTATGGGTGTGATAAATTAGTCTAACATGGACTAACTGAAACTTCAAAAGTTTATTGAATAAATTGATAAGTCGTGATTCTCGGCCCACCAAGCGAAATCAGTAGTTAAGGTGGTGGAATCTACTCAAGCTGAACTTCGGCAGGGGTAGAGAGAAATTTTAATGAAGCAGTGAAATGCGTAGAAATCGGAAAGAATACCAACAATAAAAACCTCTAGTAGGCCAACACTGATATATATTTAATATATTATAATTATGTCAAAATTCCATATTTGTATCACAATTATTACTACTATACTATAATTATAACGGTTGGATATTGATAGTGACGACCCAATATGGGAAAGACATCAAATGTCTAATAACTTTGCAGGGGGTAAAACCCATATCATTCAGAATCGGGTCGGCCCATAGTAAGGGTAAGCTAACACTCACAAAGCGGTCCAGTACCAAACCCAAACTAAAGTGGACGCCAAAGTTCTATCTCAGGTCGCCATCAGCCAAAGCCTCCTACTGCTCGCCAAGAGAGTCAAACCTCTCAACTCTGGTCCCAAAAACTGACATAAGATGTATGACCACGATATCCCGCGTATATCAGACACATATTCTATAAAGATTACATAAGGTAACTACAATATTACAGCATAATCGTAATATCTAATATCCTAATCTTTACCGACACAATATTTACAAAGATATTCAGCTGCCTATAACGGTTTGATCTCCTAACTCTATAAATACTCTTGCTTTACATACGTTCATTACATTTTGAGTTCATACATACTGTATACTCATTTAAGCATCGGAGTGGGACCCATAGGCACCCCCTCTGTTGCGATCCACTTCTTGTAGGTTCATCGGAGCTCAGGCAAAAGCGTGTGATCATCAACCTTTTGACATTCAATTCACTGCCAAATCAGCACCTGAGAATCTCAGACCCAACATTTGGCGTCGTCTGTGGGAACACAAGCAAAACAGTCATGCAGACTCACTCTAATCGCAATCGCCAGAAACAAGCTAATGAGCAATCCTGAGATAGCTCTGAATCTGCCGCCGTTTCGCCGCTCCACCAAGAACCTGCTAGCCAAGCAGTCTCTGATGCCGTCCCTCCGAGGCCGGCACACGAACACATTGACAATTCTAGACCGACCCCTGTTCCAAACGCCACAGAGATTCCAGCTCAACTGACCGTTCAAGTGGTTGGGGAAACCATTCAGGTAACCGCGAAGATGATATCCATCTTGGAAACCATCATAGGACACGCCCGCAGACAAGCCCCTGATCCTCGTCCCGCGGGGCCACGGGAAACAGAAGCTGGAAATTCGGGCACCACTGTTCCTCAAGAAGATCAACATATGACTTCTGGACATCAGTCCCTACCTCCGGGTTCCACCAAGATGCCATCAGTCACTCATTCTATCAATCCATCAGTACCGCACCCACTGGAAGACAGCAACCCAGATTCACTCTTGATCAAATTGAGGAGCTTATCAGTAAGAGGCTCAAGGAACATCGCGGAACTGCCATGCCTCCCTTCCGGAAGCGATCATCTCATCCCTTCACCACTGACCTTATGACAGTCAAAATTCCAAACGATGTAATCGCAAGGGCCATTCCTGAATACAGTAGCGGAGGAGATCCCATAATCCACGTCAACAAGCATGAAGCTTCTCTAGTGGGTAAGTCGAACGATGAGAATCACTTAGCCCTATTATTTCTGTCGACCCTTTCGGGTTTGGCGTCGTCCTGGTTCTTCAGCCTCCCTGCAGGATCAATAGGGACCTGGTCTGAGCTAAAGAGCAAATTTTTGGAGAGATATATGGGCGAGCGCCAATTGCTAAAAAGCGTGGTCGCCTTGGACGCCGTCAAACAGCGTCCATGAGAAACATTGGCCGACTTCTACGGGCGTTTTCCCAAAGACGTTACACAAATAGATCGTCGAGTAACAAATGTGGAGATTATTCGAGTCTTTTATAGAGGACTTGATGTAGCCAACAAAGCCTCAAGAAAACTGAGCAACAGCTACCACGTTTAAGAGATAGAGACGCTAGAGGAGCTGGCAGTAAGGGCGAAAGGTTTCATAGACCTGGAAATGGTGAACTCTGAAGCCAATCTCCTGACAACTTCGCCAATGGTGGTTCTAGAGGCCCGAGGCGATGGTAGAAAGGAGAAGAATGATAAGAAGGGTCGAGAAAAGCCAGATCAGAAACCCCAGGACCAAGTCATCGAGAGGTCCCCGAGTATTTCACGCCTTTAAACAGGCAGATCTTGACTGTACTAGTCGAGATGGAAAGAAGGTCCCTAGCAAGGCCACCAATGTCCCGGAAGAGTGCTCAGCCAATGGGAAAAGACATAAAGAGCTATTGTCAATATCATAAGTCCATGGGACACAAGACCGTGATGATTGTCGTATCCTCAAACGCGACATCGAGAAACTGATCTACAGAGGCATACTAAAAAGAATTGTGTCCGGACAAGATAGAAATCGAACGCCCCCACGTAGAGCCCACTCGCCAGTTCCGCTAGAACAATCTGGCCCATCCCAGAGCATGCGAGTAATAAACTTAATTGTTGGAGGGTTTGGTGCCGGAGGGGAGGGGTCTAATGCGAGAGAAGTTTATGTCGCCTTAATCTCTACAGCTGTCCAACTAGGCAAGAGACCTCGGCCTGAAGAAGATTGCATCATCTCTTTCTCCGAGGAAGACCTAGCACATGTCACTACTCCGCACAATGATGCTTTAATCATCACGACTAAAGTAGATGGTTGTGATATGTAAAGGATTTTGATCGACGGAGCAAGCTCGACAGACATCCTATTCCTGGACGCCTTCGAAAAAATGGGCAAATCCAAGCAAGACCTCAAGCGAATCGACTTTCCCCTTATCGGTTTCGCTGGGAGAACAACTTATCCGCTGGGAGCCATAACCCTGCCGGTAATTTTGGGCGAAGGATGGAAAAGCATAAATGTATCAGTCACCTTCTTAGTGGTCGATGCCCCTACCGCATACAACGCCATCCTGGGAGGACCATCATCAATCCTCATAAGATTGTGGCCTCCACAGTCTACCAGAAAATGAAGTTCCCCACACCGAATGGGATCGGAGAAGTTCTAGGCGACCATCCGTCGTCACGATAATGCTATGTGAACTGCCTTCGCATGAAGATTCAAAGGGAAACCCTCTTCATCGAGACAGAAGTTGACCCGCGTGCAGACCAAGCTCGGCCAATCCCAATGGAGGAATTAGCAGAGGTCGAAATCGATGGTTCAGAAAAGAAGGTGCGCATTGGGACTGTCTTGAACGACGACCAATGAAGCACCCTGACTTCCCTCTTGAAAGAACACAAGGAACTATTCGCATGGAAGCCCAGTGACATGCCATGCATCAACACCGACATAATCTCCAACGAGCTAAGGATAAATCCTTCGATCAAGCCGATAGCTCAAAAGAGAAGGTCATTTGGATCCGACAAGCGCTTGGCGATCATGCAAGAAGTAGGCAGACTGCTTGAAGCCAATTTTGTTAGGGAGGTGCGATTTCAAAGATGGGTCTCCAACCCAGTGCTCGTAAAGAAATCAAACGGCAAGTGGAGAATGTGTGTAGACTTCTGTGACCTGAATAAAGCTTTCTCAAAAGATTCGTACCCCCTTCCTCGAATTGATCAGTTGGTAGATGCAACATCTGGTCACGAAATGCTGAGCTTTATGGACACCTATTCAGGCTACAACCAGATTCGAATGCACCCGGCCGATGAAGCCCACACAGCCTTCTATGCAGACGGAGATATACTTTGCTACAAGGTGATGCCCTTCAGTCTGATCAATGCAAAGCCAACCTATCAGCGAATGGTAAACCGACTGTTCCAAGAAATGCCGGGGCGTAACATGGAGGCCTATGTGGACGACATGCTCATCAAAACAATAAAGGTAAGCCCTCATATATAAGACCTTTGGGAAGCATTCAAATGCATGAGGAGGCATAGCGTTCGCCTAAACCCCGCAAAATGCGCCTTTGGGGTAAGATCAGGCAAATTCCTGGGATTCATGGTAAGCGAACGCGGAATAGAGGCGAACCCTGAAAAACTCAAAGCCATTGAAGAAATGAAGTCCCCTACTTGCAACAAGGAATTCCAAAGTCTGAATGGTCGTCTGGCCGCACTCAATCGCTTTCTCTCAAGGGCGAGCGACAAGTCTCTCCTGTTCTTCAAGACTCTCAGGGCAAACCGCAAGTTCAAATGGACACTGGAGTGCGAGGCTGCCTTTCAATCACTAAAGCAGCACCTGCACACACTCCCAACTTTGGAGAAGCACATTCCCGACGAAAAGCTCTTTCTTTATATAAGTATTAGTGAGGTTGCAGCCAGTGCCGTTTTAATAAGAGAAGAGGAAAATAAGCAAAGTCCAGTATATTTTGTAAGAAAATTGTTTAATTCGTCTGAAATAAAATATATCGATATTGAAAAGTATCTATATGCCTTAGTTATTGCTGCTCGAAAGTTAAGACCGTACTTCCACGTTCACGCCATTATAGTCCTCACCAACCAGCCTCTCAAACACTTCCTGCTAAAGCCAGACTCTTCTGGAAAAATGGTTAAATGAGCAGTTGAGTTGAGCTAATTCAAGATCAAATTTGCGCAAAAAATGGTCATCAAAGGTCAAGCATTAGAAGACTTCATAGTGGAAAGTACCGACAATGGTCTAGCAGAAGCAGAAAACCGACAAAGTCAGAAGATACAAGCAAAGGCTGAGAACTCTATACTGATGGATTCTCTTCAAGAGAAGGCTCGGGGCAGGATTAATTATCATCCCCCATGAGAGCGAGCCCCTAAAATATGCGACCGTCCTTACTTTTAAGGCGACCAACAATGAGGCCGAATATGAAGCTCTTATCACTGGACCGCGACTCGCTAAAGGAATGGGCATAACGTCACTCAAAGCAAAAAGCGTTTCAGAGCTAATTGTCAACCAAATCAATGGCACTTATGAGGCAACGGGGGGAAAAGATGAAAAAGTACCTCGAGATTGCTAAAAACGCATCGCCGAAATCCCAACTTTCGCGATTGAGTCTATTCCTCGCCAAGACAATCAGCTAGCTGACTCTCTGAGCAAACTGGTGTTCGGGGGAACAAAAATATAGGATGTGCAATTTCTAGAACAAGCCCTATACTCGGTCCTCGACAACCGAGCAGAAGTCTTCAATATTCAAGGGTAAGACAACTGGATGACCCCATTCCAGAACTTCTTAAAAGAAGGAATACTGCCAGAAGACGAAGGTGAGTCCACGAAAATAAGCCGTCTAGCCGCAAGTTATCTTCTCATAGATGGAAAGCTCTATAGGCGAGGATATTCAACTCCCTATCTAAGGTGCATCTCTCATCCTGAGACAGGAGAGAGTTCTCCGCGAAGCTCACGAAAGAGTCGTCGCATGCCATGAAGGTGCACACTCATTAACGCGCGAAATCTTCAGACTAGGCTATTACAGGGCAACCTTGAGCAAAGACGCGGTATAATTAACGAAAAGGTGCGCGACTTGTCAACAGTTCGCACCACGATCCGATCGACCACCGACGTTGCTATCCCCAATGGCGGGCGCTTGGCTTGTCGCCCAATGGGGAATAGACATCTTGGGCTCCTTTCCCATCAACACTGGGCAACGAACCCATATTATCGTGGCAATCGACTACTTTACGAAGTGGATAGCGGCGAAAGCATTAGCCTCCATGACCGAATTTCAAGTGATCAAGTTCTTGAAAATCCACATATTTTCCCAAAACAGCAACGGGGGAAACACCATTCAGTTTAGTGTACGAATTGGAAGCAGTAGCACTTGCTGAAATATCAGTGCCTACCCACAGGATCTTACACTTTAATGCTGAAGCGAATGAAATCGAACATCGAACAGATCTCGATCTTGCAGAAGAAAAGCGATGGCAATCAGACAATGCCCAAGCTAAAATGCGACTGACGACCGCTCGATACTTCAACAAAAAAGTCAGCGCTCACCAATTTTTCGTGGGGGAGATGGTTATGCGAAGGAATGAATTCACAAAAATGGACAGCCAAAAAAAACTCTCAGCTAAATGGGAAGGTCCATATAAAGTATTTGAGGTCTCCGCCCCAGGGTCCTACTACTTGGAAACCACAGAAGGTGTAAGGCTACCTCATCCATTTAACTCCGAACATTTACGGAGGTTTTATGCATAGCTTGCAATCAAAATGTTATGTCAATAAAACAAATCATTACTTCATACAAAGCATAGCCACGCAACCAAAACGAAAAGTCCCAAAGAATGGAAAAAGAGGATTGCGAACGAACCTTGTTAAGGTAACCGTTCCTTTCCCATAAAGACCTAGAATGAGGGGCGAACAAATCACCAAGGTAATAGTTCCCCTCAAACTAAGTCTAAAAAACATAAGATCTAATATAAAAGGCGAACGAACCATCAAAGTAACAGTACCCTTACAAGTTGGGCAAACACGTAAGACCTTATATAAAAGGCGAACGAACCGTCAAGGTAACAGTTCCCTTACAAGTTGGGCAAAAGACCTGATATAAAAGGCGAACGAACTGTCAAGGTAACAGTTCCCTTACAAGTTGGGCAAAAGACCTGATATTAAAGGCGAACGAACCGTCGAGGTAACAGTTCCCTTACAATTTGGGACAAAATTAAGACCTGATATAAAAGGCGAACTAATCGCCAAGGTAGTAGTTCCCTTACGAGTTGGGCAAAACAACTGATATAAAAGGCGAACGAACCGTCAATGTAACAGTTCCCTTACAAGTTGGGCAAAAGACCTGATATAAAAGGTGAACGAACCGTTAAGGTAACAGTTCCCTTAAAAGTTGGGCAAAAACATAAGACCTGATATAAAAGGCGAACGAACCGTCAAGGTAACAGTTTCCTTTCAAGTTGGGCAAAAACTAAGACCTGATATAAAAAGTGAACGAACCCACGGTTAACAGTTCCTTTACAAGTCAGGCACAAGAAGGCGAGCGAACAAATCTAAGGTGACCACTCCCTAAAAGGCGAGTGAGTCTTGGGTAACAGTTCCCCACGGTTAGGCGAACACACCAAAGGACAAAAATCCTAAAAGGCGAACGAATCCATAAAGGATGACAGTTTCGTTAAAGGTATAATCCTCGAGTAACAGTTCCCTTAAGAGAATTTGACGAAGGGAATGAATGGGTCTATAAAGAACCACAATCCTTCCTTATAAACCTAGGAGAAGGTCCAAGACCCTATATGGCGAGTCTATCATACATAAGCTAAAGGTAAGTTGAAAACAAATATGGTAAAACTTCCTAAAGCATTCGAATGAAAAAGACACCGGAAGAGCGACCAAACACATTTGAAGTCAAAGAAGAGTAAAGGTTTACGAATTTAAAGGCGTTCATTATTATTAAAATAATAACCGAGTCTGAGATAAAAAGATTAATTACAAACTCTCCCCAAAACAAAGGGAAGTAAAAATGATTATCGATAAACAGAGAGAATAGCAAAAACTCGGTCGCTTGGGGGCTCGACACCTCAAGGTCTGGGTTCGTCAGGGGATGCGGTTTCCTTCTCGGCCCCGGGGGAAGCCTCCTCGCCAACAATAGAAGGAGCCTCCTTGGCGTAGCCGCTATCAATGAAGTCCTTAAGAGACTTCACCTCCCGGAGAGGAAACTTGGGATCAATCCCCTGAATCTCATCGACCAGGACCTGGAGGTAGGCAGCCACCTCGACCTTCATCCCCTCCAAGGCGCAGTCAGAGAACTCCTCAGACTTCTAAAAGTCGTCGACCACGCTAAGGGGGGATGGGACAACCTTCAGCTTCAAGGCGAGCTGCTCTTTGTCAGCCTCTGAGGCATCCCTCCGCGCACATGATTCCTTCAGTTGAGCCCTGAGGTCAGCATTCTCCGCCTCTAGCCGAGCGGAGTACTGATCGGCATCCTTGATCTGAAGCTTAGCCCTCACCCGGTTGTCCTCGACGAGAGTCATCTCATCCTCGTTCGCCTTGAGGGTGTCGAGCAACCTACTCTCCTTCTCGAAGTACTCCCGGCGAGCATGCTCCACCAAATAGGTGGCCGCCTCATGCCTCTTCTCCAGGTCCTCCATCTGCTCAGGAGTGAACCCCAGTCTCCGGAACTTCTCCAGCTCGATAAGCAAGTCAACTTTCTTATCGGCGAGCTCCCCTACAATCCGCCCGATCGCCATCTTCTCGCAGATAAGCTGACAATAGGAAAAAAGGGGAATAAAGTTCAATAAGATCAAGGAGAGACAAAAGAACGAATCAAGGGTAAATTTAAAGAATGAATAAAGGAGGAAGGACTTTCTAAGGCGACTCGCTCGAAATGCGATCTCATAACGACCTTGATGTCGTTAAGGTCAGAAGGGACCTCCACCCGTTCTTGAGGAGGAAGGATCCCATCAAGCAAATGCATGCAAAGGTGGGTTACCCCACATCATCGACTTGTCCGAAATCTCCACCTTCCGGAGATTGTGCCAAAGGGCCCAAAGACCTCTTGGGTCCGCCATCTTCGGCAACTGGAATAAGCCCACCAAGGAGCAGTACTCCCCGGTGAAGGGAGTCTTGAAAGTTCCCGTTGCGGCACCAAGGGTCTGAACCTTCTTCCGAGCCCTAGCCCCCTTGGAGGGGTTGGGAGTAGCATCATCAAATGTAGGGGTGACCTCTCCAGTGGCAGAGGCCTTGCCCCGGGAAGCAGCAGATCCTCCTGAGAAAGTTGGGCGCTCCTCACCAGAACTCCTAGCCCTTTTGGCAGGAGTAGGAGTCGGAGCCACCCCAGCCGTAACATTCCCTGAAAACAGTCAACAAAGGTATCAAACCTAAGGCTAAAGCAGAAAAAGGAAAGTCAAAAGGCAGTTTGATACATACCCCTTGGGCGATCACCAGAAGTGACTCCAGGTTGTTCCTCCTCACGCTTGCGCTTGGTCGCGCACCTAGAAGAAGGAGAAGGTGGACTCTGAGACGCATGTGCAGCAGACAGCCCCGTCTTAGCCTGCTTGGAAAACATACTCATGAGTTAAGGACCTTGAGTGCCTACAACCAACAAAGAAAGAAGGTCGTAAATTTACCCAATCAATAGAGACTGGTGCAGACTCATGAATGTCCGCCAGCCTAAGCATAGAATTTGAAGTTTCCTCCACTGAGCGGATGGAACAGAAGTTCAGTTGCCTATGACGTCAGAAGAAGTCATCAATGGCGTTCTGATCACTCCCCAACAGCTCTACAAAGCTCGGAGGAGTATCCCGTTCCGACCGAGAAAGCTCACAGGGCACACTACCCTTGTAAAAGAAGTAATACTTCTTATAGTTGGAGTTGGTGGCCTGAAAATCTTCCACCAGGTGAAAATGAACATTCCAGTTCCAAGCCTGACCCCTCCACTCCTCGAACTTTGGCCAGTGGGTTTGGAAATGATGAAGATGGTTCGCACCGGCAGCCAACCGATAAAAGCACTGAAACATGGTCAGTGAATACGTCCATCCTTGACGTAAACACATAAACTTAAACCCAATCCACATCTTGATGGCGTTGGGCACCAGTTGCGTAGGGCCTACCCCATAATAGCAACAAAACTCCTTCAACTCTTCGCAGAGAATAAAACGCAACCCGTCATCAATATAGGCCGCATAAATGTAAACCTCTCCTTCGCGAGGATAGTGCAGACCTAAACCTGGGTACCTAGGGGCATCTGCTTCTCCTAAGCAAGTTAAGGCGGCCACTGCCTTGAACTGAGCTGGCTTCAAATCATTGGGCTTGATATCTACTCAAAACACCATGGCATGGTAAGAACAATACTAAAATAACAAAAAAGGAGGAAGATTTACCGCATAAAAAGAAGCAAAAGAAGACATAAAAAATTACATGTCAGAGAGAAGACGGGGACATTCGTGTTGGGCACGTACACCACCACCAGTGTAATCGCCGACTGCCCAGAAACTGGTTTTGATGAAGGAGCTCTCTGGCCCTGCGCTGGGGAGGAAACATCTTTAATGGTTAAAGGGACGTTTGCAGCCCTGACCGCAACTTTCTGCCCAGAAGAAGGTTGGGCAGGAGAAGACTTGTTGGATGATTCCTTGCCAGATGATTGATTCTTACTAGCCATGGTAAAAAAGAAAGCTTTATCGAGGGTTGAAGAAGATATGAACTCTGGAATGGAAATGTCTTGAGTGCGTAAAGGACTAAATGCCAAAATTCGGCTTTTTATAGCCAAAATAGAGGAAATCGAACGAGCACGTCTGAAACGGCTCAGATAATAATGATTACACCATTTTGGGTAAAATCGAGGCGATGTCAGAATTCCAAGGGTCGCATTGGGGAGACAAAGGTTGAAACAGTACGAATAAATGTTAGCCTACCCTCTGGTTACGAAAGACAAAGAGACAGACTTGCCTCAAATGTCCGTTCAATTTCTTGATAACAGTGCATTCATTAAATGCTCGAGACTTTACACAAAAAAGGTGATCGTCAAAAGCTATACTAAGCCTCTCCTAAAACCCTCTCGACGGTAGTGCTCGCCTAAAGAGTAATGAATGAGCATCCATAAACCCTGGCAACCCAGAGCATTCGCCTAATAGGGTAAGAGATCAAGCATTCCACACACTCTAAGTGGCCAAAAAATCGTTCGCCAAAGGGTACGGAGCATCAAAAGGCACAAATAGCAGATAAGGACAGCAAAAGATTCAGTCTAAAAGTCACTATCTCAAACACTATCACAGAATCAAGCTCGACTGAAGAAACTTCACTCAAGCTTCGGGGGCAAATGATGGGTATTGATAGTGACGGCCCAATATGGGTAAGGCATCAAAGGCCCACAAACCTTTCAACTCTGGTCCCACAAACCCACATCAGATGTATGGCCACGATATCCCGCGTATATTGGGTACATATTCTATAAATATTACATAAGATAACTGCAATATTACGCCATAACCGTAATATGTTCTACCCTAATCTTTACCTACACAATATTTACAAAGATATTCAGCTGCCTATAACGGTTTGATCTCCCAACTCTATAAATACTCTTGCTTTACACACGTTCATTACGTTTTGAGTTCATACATACAGTATACTCATTTAAGCATCGGAGTTGAACCCAGAGGCACCCCTCTGTTGCGATCCCCTTCTTGCAGGTTCATCGGAGCTCATACAAAAACGCGTAATCATCAAACTTTTGACATTCAATTCACTGCCAAGTCAGCACCTGAGAATCTCAGACCCAACTATAACTATTATGAATATATTTTGTGATACTATAATTATATTCATAACCATAATTTTCAATAGTGTGTTTCTCATATTTTAAGGTACTCCACATTTTTTCTAATCCCACTCAATTTGATTTTGGACTTTTTAATTCTAAGAAATTAACTTAAATATTAACATTCTCTAATTTTAAAGTAATTGATAAACAATACATTCAAACTTCACCAATTTTTACACACCACAAGTAACAACACTATAAAAATTAAAGACAAAGATTGTTTTCAATATTTTTTTTTTAAAAAAACAAATAGGTTAATTATTATGCAAATATATTTACAATTATGATTATCATTGTATATATAGGTTATAATCACGATTATGACTCCAATACCATAACTTTAATTATTATGATGAAAAAATTCATAATTATAATTGTACTGTATTAAAAATAGGGTTAATTACATGAACAGACACTTATGTTGACACATGTGACTGAACAGTTGAAACTTGAGTCCAGTCGTTACTCATGTTTCAAAATGTGACTGAATGGTTTAGAAGCGTAACTACCTTTAGTTATCCCCGTTAAAATTAGGCATGTGTTGTACACATGACCTTATTCACACTTGAAATTCTTAATATGTCATTTTCCTTCTCCATTTACATACAACCAACGAAGGAAGGAAGAACAACTTATGTTTACACTTTGCAGAACTTCCTTGGCGAAAGGAGAGACACATCCAGGGAAGGAGGAAATAGCAACCCTTGCTATGGAGAGTCATCAGGGACGTTGTACCACGAACATTGAGGACGAATCTTCTCATATGGTGGTTGACAACCGACGATAGGCGCGTTCTCGCTCAAGCTCTTCACCTAACCCCATCCATGGAGTGTTGTGTATGAGAATGTGCTACTGCGGTCTTGTTTGCTCCCTGAAATCAGTCGGTACGTGGATGAATTTTTCTCGGCGTTTCCACGGTTGCCCCAAGTTTGAGGTAATTTCATAGTAGGTAAACCTATTTGGTAACCCTAATTCGTTTTTCTTCAATTATTTATCATTTTCGAACCCAAATTGTGGTGCATTGTACTTGTTTGGTGATGTTTATGTGGTAGTCCGTAGAGAATCTCAAGTGTAGTTTTTTTTGTTAGGAAGATCCAACTATGTGCCCGTATGACAGGATTGCAGTGATGCAATTTCAACAAAGAGAGAAACATTTGAAAGAACAATTGAATTTTGCGAATGCTCGAGCTCTTGAAAGTCGACATAATCGGAAGTTAGTTGTTGCGTTCATAATTGTTATTGTTGTTTTTGTTCTAAGTTCAATGACAAACAAGTAGGTCAAGTATGTAGCTACGTAGTATGACATTTCTATTTAATTGAAGTATGAAGAACATTTTGTCGTTTGTGTATGGGGTGACCTATGTCTGTGAACAAGTTATTAAATGAAGTACTATGTTAACTTAAATGTTATTAAACGATTAATTTTGTTTGGATCTTTTGTTATCGAACAGTTACTAATGTATGACCAAACCTACATCATAATTCGTAAACATAATCATCTGTAAACATAATCCAGCATACATCCGAAAACATAGGTCCCAAAAACAATTTGATAACAAATTGCGAAACAAAGGTAACCCAGTACACACAAAAAGCACAAAATGTTCCCCACAAACAACAATAGATAACATAAATAGGAATAAGAATCAAAATTTTGAAGAAAAACAAACAAACTTTAACAATAAAAAACTAAACTTTAACACTAAATCAACAATGTCCACCCAAATACAGTTGAAATTTTGCAAAAATAAAAAAAAAAATCAAATGAGAAAGCAAACCCTAATCGCAACGAACAGACGAAGAACTCGGGAAAAAAATCAAAGAGTCACAATGAACAGACATCAAGGTTGTACCTTCAGATTCACAACATTTCGCAAAAAGGAACATTCAGACGTCAGAGTAGTCGAACGCGGAGAAGTAAGTCGAATCAAGGAGTCCCACAATCGTAAACAGGACTTCAAACTTGAAACACGATTCGAAAATTAAAGAAGACGAAACTTGAAACAGGAGTCGAAGCATGAGACCCACAACAACACCCGAAAATCGAAACTTGCTTGGAGAAGACGATGAACAACATGTTGGTAAATGGGAGAATGGGAAGTTGCGTATTTCGGCAGAGGAGGGAAGTTGGAAGGGTGAGAAGAGGGGAAAATAGGAGTTGATGGGAAGTTAGGGTGATGTGATATGAAATAGAAGGGAAATGGGACAAAGGAGACAGAAGGGTAAAATGGTGATTTAATCAAAGTTTAATTTGTTCAAATGAAATCACGTGCTTTGGTCATGACAGAGCCAATAGAGTTACTTTTGAGAATCCACCAGAAAAAATTATGTTGCATCAACGAAAAAAATAAACAGAAACTTCACCCAATAACCTTTCAGTTACATCCTCAAACTTAAGTAACTGTTTATTTACACAAAAAACGATACGTAACTGTTTAATCACATAGTGTAAACACAGGTAACTATTGAGGTGGTTTACCCTTAAAAATATATAAAAACAGTGGTTAATAGATTTTCACCACACTATTATCTATCATAATTAAGATTACAATATGTTGTTACATTTAAAAAAATGTCTTATTCATTAAGAAAATGATTAATAATATAAAACCTACTCGAATTTTGCTCATTTTACTATAGATTACCTAAAATATGATTTTTTATTTTGTTCTATCGTTGCTTTCAGATTTTCAGCAAACTATCTATCTTCGTTTATTTTTTCGTCAAATATATATGGATGAAAAATAACATGAGAGCACATCTCACATTTTGACAATTCGTATGTATTTTTCAACTTTGTGGAATCAAATACAACCTTAATCATAATGCTCTCACCCAGTCAATTAGATTGCTGAAGTTCTTGTAAGATCTACCTTCTTCTTTAGCATCACTCATAACCACTTTCTTTAGATCCATTGCTCTTTTCTCGAACTCATCTTCATAGAGGAGTCGATTGATTTTGTTCTGTATTTCACCCCGACTAACGATTCCCTTCTCATCTCGATCGAGCTTCAATCCTGTATTCCATACATCAGAAATGTAGGTTTCGTCCAGGAATTGATCACCAAAGTATGGCCAACATAGGAAAGGAAGCCCGTTGCTCACACCTTCCATTGTCGAGTTCCAACCACAATGACTTAGGAAACAAGCAACCGCAGGGTGCGCTAAGACGCGTTGTTGTGGGGCCCACTTAACCATCTTTCCTCTTCCAGAAACCCGAGTGTGGAATCCTATCGGGTAGATATCATCGGTTTGGATCGCAATGTCAGGCCTCACGACCCATAAGAAGGGTCTATTGGACAGTTCAAGACCTAAAGCCAGTTCCTGGAATTGGGCTCGGTCGAAAACCGTGAAACTACCGAACGCAACGTATATGACTGATCGAGTGGACTGTTGATCGAGCCATTCCAAGCAACTCGAGTCCTCCGCCCAGAAGTGCCCAATGGAACTTCTGAGGCAGTTGCTTGCCAAAAGCGGTCCTATAGGTCGGATCCACGGAGCAAACTCGAATGCACCCTTCTCGAGCTCGTACGATGAGTTACTTACAACTTGACCTGCTATTTTTGCAGCATTGCCACACTCCACCATCACGTTGAAAATAATTCTCTGAGTTGCGGCGTCGCCGATACATGACCATGCAAACGTTGACGTGCTCATAACGGGAAAATTCGAGGCCAACTGAATCGTTTGATGATTCACTGGAGTCCCTGAAATTCTCACAAACGGAAAGAAGTTTATGTTTTTGGTCAAGCAATAATCTATTAAGTTTGATTGAAAAATATGATGGAATTGGTAAACTGACCGATGACCAAACATAAAACAATAAAAAATTTGAAAATAATTTTTAGCCAGAATTCAATATTGGCTTAATTATTAGGGACATAATTGTACTTTACCCTACTCAAAATAAACCTAAGACCTAATAAGAACAGGGCTGAACATGCCTAATTTGGACCCCAACAGTGCAACTAACAATCCTATTTATCTTATTGGACATGGCGTTGACATTTTTAATAAACAAAATTATAGAAAATTCCAAGTTACCAAGCTTATGTATTTACCGTCTTGGTTTAGGACTCCATCATCTATTAGCTTCGGAACACTTAACGCTAGCACCAATAGAGCTGAGGACGCAGGCCAAAACCCTATCGTTGGAATCTTCATCTTTCCGGCAACTTGGAACGTCCAAACGAAACTTATGTCACTCAGTATACACGTCACCTCGTCATCCTCGAGTCCATTGATTTCTCCGATGAGCTCCTCTAGCTTCCCCGGCATGACCTGAGAGATCGATCCAGTTAACTTCCCGAGATCATTCCGGTCTTCCTCGGGACCTAATCCATCGGGAATCGAGACTAGACGGATCTTGTTTCCGACGGGGCCCAAATCTGAAACGTATGTAAGAATTCAAGAGACTAAATTGAAGAGAAAAAATACGGCTGAAAATCGAGTGTACATGCATGTAATCGTATATGTTAATAAGACTATTGTGTCAAACGTATCATATACAAATAGATCCAATAAGTGTATCATGTAATGATAATAAACTTAAATACCACAATAATTTTATTTTGTGTGTTCATGTATTGTAATAATGTAATATATGTTAAGTTATTAGTTAGCTATATATTTACACGCAAAAATTTAAACAAATATTAAATAATAACAGTCTCATTGTAAAAACTCTGAATTCATATCTCAAACTTTACTTATTAAAAAAAGAACTCAAGGATCAAATCCCTCTACACAATTTTATTATGCATATCATTTGTGATATTTGAACACGAACATGAAATTAATCATGTGAATAATATCGTTCTATCATATGTATTCATAAACATGTTTTTCCATACACATATTTTATACCGTGCTATGATGTAGTGTTATAAACGGTCATCCCTATTTCGACGTACCTCTATCCCTATCCGCGAGTGCCTTCACAACCCTATCATGGTTGAACTCCGTGTTCACGAATGTGATCTTGAAACCGTGTTTGGCGAACCCAAGTGAGATCTCCATTAGGGGAATTACGTGTCCCTGAGCTGGGTAAGGAACAGCCACCACATGCGGCAATCGACCACCCATTTTAATTTCTTCCTCGTGGCAAATACTAGGGTTAGAGTTAGGGTTTGGTTGGGATGGATAACTGGTATGTATTTGAAAGATGCTCAAAGCTGTATCTTATATGTACCTGAGTTTTTCCATTGTGTATGGATTCCTTGCACTTATTTACATGTCTTTTACAGAGAGTTGCAGCCGAACAATCTTCCACTTCGTCGATCCCTTGTTCCTCGGAATATGTGTTTGGAGACTTTCGTGGTGTTTGTTTCCCACACGACATTGAACTTGGAAACAGCTCGTCGGAAGTTGGCCGGAAAACGTCAGATTATAGAAGACGTAAATGAAGAACACGACAAAGATACTACCAAATTGGATCTGACATTAGAATTGTAACTGGAATATACTCTCTTCTGCCGTCCTGCAAACTGCAATTAGACAAGACACAGCTTCTAAATTCTAATGTTTGGTGTTTGGTTTGCATAGGTGATAGTATTTTTAAAGTAATTATTTAGTTATTATCAAATATTACTTTTTAATTTAAATTTATACTATTTAGTCACATAAGTTTTTAAACATGTTGTGTTGGGATTCAAATTACAAATTGTGGTTAGTTTTCTTCAGTTAATTCAGTATATATATTGTATGTGATTATTTTATAAGTTAAATTATTGAAAATATTCTCTTCTAAAATGAAAGTAGATGCATTCTTAAGGTTAGGCAACATATAGGAAAGTAGAGTTTTCAATTATTGCACGACATGACATGTCAATACGAATACGGCATCACTACGGGAGAGTTAGTAGTTAACGACTCTTCAGGACGGCTCATAGCTATTTGAGCCGTAATTAATTCATTTTTATAATTATTAACGGATCAACTGTAGTTGAGCCGACATGATATTATCTTGCAGGGATTTTTGTACATTTATTACGACTCGATTTTGGGTGAGCCTCGATTTTATTTTAAATAGTAAATATTTATTATTTCCTACTGCTCAAATTTAACTGTTGTGAATAAAATATTAAATATTTATTTGTACGATTCAAATCTTTCAGATGTTATTTAATAAATAAAAAAATAAATTATTTTTCGCGGCTTATCTATTTCAGTCTGAATTTAACATGTATAAAAAGAAATTAGTTTTCACTGCTATTTTTTTCCATACATAATTTAATAAATAAAAATATTATTTTTCACGACTCACCTATTTCAATCATTATTAAAAAGAACACATATTTTTCGCGAGTCATTTTTTCATCCTTAATTGATAAATAAATAAAAATATTTCGTTTAAAAAACATTTATCATGAGTTTTCACGCCTTCTGTCTTTTTCTTCACTTCTTCTCTTGAGTTGTCCTTTCACTTCTTCACTTAAGCTTGCCTTATTGGAGCCTAGAGGAGTGACGCCGAACGTTCAAGAACAATTTTACAGCTTCATCACTTAAGTCTTTCCTCAACTTTTCAACTTTCCTTCCATGGTCAACAGAAGCTCTACAACAAAGTTTTCAAAAAAAAAAATCAACTGTTCATATTCCCTCTTCTTCCCGTTCACCCTTAACTTACTCCTCTTTTTTCTCTCTCTCGCGTCCCTTCCTCTTCGTCCCTTTCCCTTCGTCTGCGTCCATTTCCCTCTCTAGCAAAGGAAGTGTTGGTGGGCTGAAGAAGACTTGACGGAGGTGGCCCGATGAAGGTAGCTGAGAAGGAGGTACGATGGAGGTGGCCCGACGAAGGTGACCGAGAATGAGTTCTTAAAAGGGAAGCGGAGGACGCTCGATCGGTGGAGGTGTGTTGCCGTTCCATTTCCACCGTCGTTGAGAGGTCCAGCTGCGTTATGTCTTTGCTCAAACTTTATCTTGTATCCTAGCTTTTTTTCTTCTAGCAGATCCTCATCGTCGTCTTCTTCAGCCTCATCGTCGTAGTCCTCCATAGCCTCGTTGCATACCCTCATCATCTTCCCAAGGAAGCATGGTTGGGAAGATCGAAACAAATCTAAAATATTAAAAATAAAAAAATATATTTTTTGGCAGCTCAAATAATAATTTTGCGCGGGGTTTGGTACATTTATTACAACTAAAAAAATGGCTTTGCGTACATTATAAGTGTCGCCATAATTATTTCGGCGACACTTTTCAATTGAGCCGCTAATTTCCACGGTTGGTGTCATTTTGAGCTGTAATAATTCCCGCGACACTTCCCATTGCGACACTTGGCATGATTTTTCCAGTAGTTAACAAAGAGGTCTCCTATAGTGTATGAAAATTTACAAGTTTGGGTCAATCATTTCCGTATAGTGTCAAAACCGTACCATGACGAAATCATGTGAAGATTTTTCGTGTCTTGTTCGTGTTTAAACTCATTGACATGGCACAACAAGGTAATTATCCCTTGATAATATAAATGTAATATACTCATTATATTGTATGAAATTATATTAAATAATTCATTATTTATTTTTTTCATTCTGATTAGAACTTACACTACGTGAGAGATGACAAATAACGGCTGAAAAATGTATTTTTAACGGCTCATTCATTGAGTTGTTAAATTATCACGACTCAACAGAAGGTGAGATGGTATATAATGTGTCGGTAGAATTATCACGACTCAATATATGACGAGCCGTGATAATTCCAAACTCAAATCGAAAGTGCTACCAAAATAACTATGACAACACTTTTGATTGAGACACAATTTTTTTTAATCCTTATTTTTTATGTCTAATTTATTTGAGCAGCCAAAAATATTTTTTTTTAAAAAAAAACAATTTGAAGCTCATAAAGAGCTTCTTGAAACTTCAGGACCGTCGGCCACATCCGAACCACCGGAGTCCGCCGAGTCTTGGGGAAACCACCTCGGATGAGAGCGCCAGAGTGACTTAGAGACGACTGCATGGAAGACGGGCAGCTAGAGACAGCACAAGTCTATATCCGTGAAGCCGGGTACTTGAGGTTGCCAGAGAAAGACTGCGGGAAACTGCCGCCGGCGGTATCCGTCATCGCTTCGCCGTTGCATGACGATATCGTTTTCGTGATCTGCTGCTTCACCTTCTTCTCGTACATACTGAATGGGAATGTGCATTCCTACGTAGCAGAAGAGCTCACTCGTTTCGTCAACGACGGTTCACGAGGTTTGGACTCTTTACGGAAGAATTTGGGAAGGGAGAAGTACTTGTTGGTGGTGACTGTGACCTTTCTGGTGGTGAAGGTGTGAACATATTTGAGCTCACCGTCCTGGTCAATGACGGAGCTAGGGCGAGATGAGTAAACTTAAAGGAAGAAAATAGTGACGAAGAAAACTAAGGAAACCGAAAAGTTAAAGGAAGAAAATTGAAGAATAGGGAATAATACAAAAGGAAAGGCGACACGAAATAGAAAAGTTTTTATTTTTTTAACGGCCCAATAGTAATTGAGCCGTTAAAAATAACGAAAAAAATATTAATTCTTTTAAAAAAAGGAGTCGTCAAACTATTTTAATTTTTTTTACGGCTCAATAGTGATTGAGCCGTAAAAAATAGCAAAAAGGAAAAAAATTAATTCATTTAAAAAAAAGGACGGCTCAAAAAAGGAACCGTCCAATTTTTTTTATGGCTCAATAATGATTGGGTCGTGAAAAATAGCGATAAAAATAATTAATTTTTTAAAAAAAGGATGGCTAAAAAAAGGTGTCATAAAAATAATTTTATTTTATTTTATTTTGCGGCTCTAACATTTGAGCCGCGATATATATATATATATTATAAAATGACGGCTCAATAGTGTTTGAGCCGTGAATAATCAGATAAATAAATTATCCACGTCTCAATAGTATTTGAGTCATTCTGTTGAGCCGTTATTTCACCATTCTCCCGTTGTGTTTGTAATACAT
Organism: Chamaenerion angustifolium; assembly: GCA_946814005.1. NCBI lineage: Eukaryota > Viridiplantae > Streptophyta > Magnoliopsida > Myrtales > Onagraceae > Chamaenerion > Chamaenerion angustifolium. Next base: position 30,128,521 of record OX328267.1, on the reverse strand, counting down.
ATATTCATTATATTTTATAAAAAAACTATTGTACTAAATAGTTAATTATATAATTCTATGGTTCTTCTCATACAAAATTTTATAATTTATGATTTTTCAATTTGCACTTAAATGTTATAATGTATATTATTTTTTATAGCATGTTATTTTCACGAAATAGTAATAGAATAGGTGATACGGATTCTGTATGAAGTGATTCTTTTCGTGGAATTGGAAAATTTGGAATACGGATTCCTAGAGGGCTAGTGTTAGACATTACGACCAATTGCCTCAGATTTCCTAAGCCTGTCGCACCCAGAATCAGGGATAAAAGGCCAAACCGAACTACCCTCAGTTGCTCTTCATTACCAACTGATGCTCTCCTGCTCCTTCATTACTCTTCTCGTTCCCACAGTCAATCATCTCTACAACTGTGAAGAACATTAGGTACAGTTCCAAACCTCGTTTTTTTTATTTCTACCAATCACGATTTGTGAGTTCGTTCAGAACGAGTTCTCAGAATCGATTTTGTGTTCGTGAAGAACCCATAATCGATTTTGGGTTCATCACGAAGCAAGAATCGTGTTGTTCATTGACGCAATTCATGTTCATTTTGTTAGTGATGCTGAATACATCAAACAACTCGTTCATGCTATTAGTTCGTGCTTGTTGTCAGATTGATGACTACATCGAACCTAGGGTTGGATCGAGGTCATTTAAGATATAGCAGAGCAGACAATCTCTAGAGAAACCAATGTAGCATGATCCAATTTGATTTGATCCTAATGGTTTAGCAGCTTTTCTGTATTGTGATGTTATGTATTGATTTTACAATCAGTTGTGCTTTTCTGTTTTGTATTTGATTCGAAGTCATGTTGTTGTATTATGATTGTACATACGATGATCCATTCGTAGTCAAATTGTATTGATTATACATACGATGATCCATCTGAAATCATATTGATTAAAATACGATACTGTTCTGTATTTAATTCGAAGTCATATTTACTAAAAAATAAGTCTAGGGATTGTCCTTTAGAATTAATTATATTTAAGTTTTTATTATTATTAATTTTTAAAATTAATTAATAGAAATTATATGTATTATATAATATATATATATATATATAACAAGAGGGGCAAATATGTCATTTTATCACATTCCATTCTATTTTGATATACAATTCCACCAAATAAATGGAATTTCTTATTCCATTCCACCAAATAAATAACTTCATATTATTATCTATTATTATTTATTCTCTATTTCTATTCTCTATTCTGAATTTGGTGAAAGAAACGCACCGTTAGTGTTTGAATTGAATTATTTTTATTAAAATAATTGTTAAATTATAATTTAAAAAGCTTAAATATTAATTTATACCATATTGTTCGTGTCGTTTTCTTTCTAAATTAAACCCGACACAACGAACATGAATTGCAAGTCCTAAAACAAATGACAAAAAAAATATATGATAAATTGACTGAGTGACTAAAAAATCACTTTCTGATCGAAAAAAGATAGGAACATGTTATTTTATATAGCGAAGGGTAAGTTTGTGAAACATTTGAAAGTTTAGTTGTAATTCAAATTTACATAAACATGTGGCATATTTAAAGTGTTATAAATATAGGAACATGTTATTTTATATTGCGGAGGGTAAGTTTCTGAAACATTTGAAAGTTTAGTTGTAATTCAAATTTACATAAACATGTGACATATTTAAAGTGTTATTTTTATATTTTTGGTCATCATATTTGGACGAACAAAGACATCCACCAATCACATGACCTCGTATTTAGTATTTACATCAATATATCATATATCGTGATAATAAAGCATTAGTATGTTATACAAATATATAAGCAATATACATTTTGAAAATCTCTTTTAAAAAGTTTGTTTTCATCATTCACAAATATGTTTTGAAAATTGTAAAAATAACATAATACTTTACAATTTTTCTTTATAGTATAATTAATTCTCTATTAAGATTTTGTTTAAACCTTGTTTTAGACCTAAAGCATAACCCTTCAATTAAATAAGAATTCAATTGTTATAAATAAAAAAAAGTTTTGAATAATTTAATTGTTAGATTTTTAAAGTATTGTAGTTTTTTTGCAATTTTTTAAATATATTATATTAAGTTTGAATTTAAAATTTGACGAATCAGAAACACATGTGAATCATGAAAATTTGCAAGAACAAATATCAAGCCCAAATGTAAAAAAAAAAAAAAATGTAAAAAACGCATTTTACCCTATTAATGAAGCTAAAAAGGCCTTGAAATTATGGTGCTAGATGTACTAGTTAAACAAAAGAATAGCGGATATAAAATGAAAACCGCTAGAAGGAGGGGTTGAACCTCCGACCTTGTGGTTAACAGCCACACGCTCTAACCAACTGAGCTATTCCAGCTTATTTGAGTGAAAGTGTGCTGTATTTATACAGAACCTTCTGAAATCACAGCCACAGGCCACCGAAGAATTTTTCTGAATTGGCGTTTTCTCGTAGCAGGCAGACAAAAGTATGACGGACGACGGCAGAGCTCGCGTTTCTTCCGACGAAACTCAGACCAGGCAAAGGTGCTACTTTTAGCCTCTAATCTGTCCAATCCCTGAATTAAACCACTCGTCCTCTTGATTGTTTCAATTGATATTTATGGATTTGGTCAAGTTGGGTCATTCTTCCTGCTTTAGTTCTGTTACTAGATTGATTAGATTATTCTGATGCTGTGCATTACTCCGGGAGGTTATTGCGTTGAATTTGCTTGAAATTGATAAATTCTTTTATTGCAGTATTTATCTTTTGTGTGTGTTAGCTCTTCTCATGGTTAAGCCTTTTTTTTTTTTGGCCAACCTCATGGTTAAGACTTAAGTGGTAAAGAAAGGAACCATTTTGCCAAGAACTTTCTCAGAATCCTGATGTTTCTGCTGGCAATTCTTGCTATCTCGTTAGGGCATCCTTAATTTCATCGTTAATTGTGTGAATGATTCTGCAGAAAGAACAGAAAATGGGAGAGTTTTTTTAAAAAGTATTTATTTTAGAAAAAAATTTGAAAAAGTATATATGTAAGAAAGGTATTTAGCAAAATGTGTATTTGCGCAGGTGGAGGTAGCGTTTTTTTTTTTTTAAAAAAAAAAAAATTCAAAAAAAAATTTAAAAAAACTACAGTAAGTAGATATTTGAATTTCGATTCAAATGATGCAAAAAATATTAAATTTGGACTTACGGATTGACTGTAGGCTCTACCGTAAGTTGAGATATGAAAATTTGACTTAAAAAAATATAACTCATACCCTGTAAGTCCAAACTGACCACGGTGAACGTCATTTATGTCGTAATTAAAATATCTACCTAGATTAATTTTTTTGATTTTTTTTTAGTAAGTACATAATTAAATTTCTCACCTAATGCATTTGATTATTTCGGTCAAATTTTAAGACAAGCGATGTTAGGTTACAAAATCATTGTATTTCTAATAAAAAAAATACTCTAGGTAGATAATTGAATTACGACATAAATGACGTTCACTGTGGTCAGTTTGGACTTACAGGGTATGAGTTATATTTTTTTAAGTCAAATTTTCATATCTCAACTTACGGCAGAGCCTACAGTCAATCCGTAAGTCCAAATTTAATTTTTTTGCATCATTTGAATCGAAATTCAAATATCTACTTACTGTAATGTTTTTAAATTTTTTTATTTTTTTATTTTTAAAAAAAAAAACGCCACTCATAGTAGCGTTTTTGCGAAAACGCCACTCATAGTAGCGTTTTTGCGAAAACGCTACTGTGAGTAGCGTTTCGCTACTGTGAGTAGCGTTTTTCGTAAAAACGCTACTACCCTACCTGCGCAGATGCACATTTTGCTAAATATTTTTTTTGTATATATACTTTTTCAAAAAAAAATTCTAACATAGTTACTTTTTAAATATTATCAAAATGGGACCAACCTGCAGAATCATTTATAGCAGCAACAGGATTAATAGCGCCTGGAGTTCTTCCATTGAATAATCTGGGTTCTCCTGCGGCAGTTATGGCTCCTGCTACTTCTGCACTCACTACCGCTCTTTCGGCAAGACCAGACCCAGTTCCAGATCGATCTCAAAGAACTATCATCAAATATCAACGTTTGGAACCGTAAATTTCATATGATAATGTAACTTTTTTTTACTGCAGAATGTAATTTTACAGCACCAACAACCTCTTTTTGGTTCGGAGCTCTGTTACTCTCGACAGTAATCTTGAAGCGAAGGGACGAATGGTGTTTGGACCCATTTGCTTGTGCTGATGTGAAGATTGCCCCAGTTCTTTTGTAGTTCTCGCAACAACATTGGAACATCATGTCTCAGAAATCACAAGAGCCGAGACCAAAACATGCTTCGGCTTAGAATCTCTGCCACAATGAAATCAACGAGGTTGATCACCATTTGTGATTCACAGTTTGCAAAGATTTTGGCATGCCTTCGAAGAGATCCAAGATATAAGTATCCATGTCATCGGGAGTATACTTAATATCATAGTTATCAGAACCGGACCGGCCATCGAACCGGTGAGGGGGCCGGTTCACGATTCGGACGGTTCAACCGGGTCCAACCCGGTTCAGTGTGTGGTTCACTGATCACAATGGGAAAAAAATTTGAAAACTTAAAATACATATATAGTCTCAAACACAAACATAATTACTTCAAACTACATAGTTTCACACACACAAACTATATAGTTTCAATATCAAACACACATTACTCTCAATTCTCAAACACAATAGTAGTGAACCGGTTTAACCAATTGGGTTAAGTCAATTGGTTTGTGCATAACAAGAAACCGGAAACCAAAAAAAAACGGTCGAAAAAAAATCGAAAACCCAAAAAAAATCAGCTAAAAAGTGAACTGGAAACCGGCCGATTTTTAAAAAACCGCCCTGTTCAACTCGGTTTAAACATTGTTCATTTGTAAAACGGTCTTTTAACTGAACCAAACCGGATAGGGGTTGGTTCCCGGTCGGACCACCGATCCGGTTCTGATAACTATGCTTAATATGCTTCTCCTCGAAAAGACCACTATGTCTTCCGACAAACGTTCGGTACGCTTGGCTATGTTTCTATGAGATTGAGATTCTTAGTTCTTCCCTTAGTTGAAGATCGGGAATTAACCCAGCCGTTTGGACCTTGTAAAGTTACGTTGGATTAGGGGATTGGCTCGCCCCACTAGTGAGAGTCTATTCTAATAAGCCTAGTATTGGATACTGGACTAAACCTTTCACTTTATGTATAGGGATACTCAGAGTTGGAAAACATGATATTGAGTTTGACGCTATTCTCACTCTTGCCCATAGTAGAGATGCTCTGTCGCCTTACAGTTTAAACTGATGTAAGTAGTTGTGGAAACCTAGGTCACTGCCTGTTAATCCGTGACGTGTCCTCCCGTTCGGCAGACCGTGATCCCAACCTCAGGTAGATCCGCTTTCGCTTCCGCTAAGTCAATCGTTCAAGGAGGTAACTTAAATATGTATTTATGTTGTGCTCTAAACGATGGCATGTTTCGTACATTCTAACATTAGTATCAGAGTCATAGTAGGTTGATTTCCAAATTGCCATACATCACTACAAATCCTCACCGCAATGAAACCACACCGTAAACGGCATTCGATGCCGTGACCTAAAGCCGCAGCCATGGTGGCTACGACATGGGAACGACAGTCGCGAGCATGGTGGTCACGGCCTCGGCGTGGTGGCTGCAACCCCTTGTCTCCCCAAAAGCTGGTTGCAGGTGCCATAGCCTTTATGGCCATGGAAGGCACAACCACAGCCTCCTGGGCTACCGCGTTTGAAGCGGGTGACCGCGAGGAATATCCTCACGCGAGGCCGCAACCAAAAGTTGTTGCGACCCGGTTGCTGTCACAGTTGACAGCAGCCATGGCAGCCTCGAGCGAGGCTGCCGAGCGGGGATGAGGTGGAAGGGTCGCAACCTTTGTGGCTAAGGCCGCAACTAGGAAAGGTCGCGACCATCGTGGTCGAGGCTTGTGAAGGCAGGGCCACATCCATGGTGGTTGTGGCCTTGCATCTGGATGTTGCAACCTTTGTGGCTACGGTGCCCATCTTCTGGGCGAAAAGCGGCAGGAGTGTGGTCGGCCTACCCGCAGCCAGCCTTGGTGGCAGGCACTCCTGTCGGCGACGATTGATGCTAGGGTTGTTGTAAAACCCTAACATCCATCAATTTAGAGAAGAAGAGCAGTACCAGTCTGGTTTTCTGTAAAGTTGTCTAGTAGAAAATTCTATCGGAAAACCTTTGGGGTAGACACCTAGAGCCAAATTTATCTTGCAATTAATTCATTCTGACGTGTGTGACTCTCTTAGTGGTAGATGATTACACATCTGCATGTTTTCACATTTTGAGTGTTTTGTGTGTTCTTATTGTGATTATTTATTGAAAGATGTCAAAGTGGATTAGACCACTCTCTCACACGAGTGATAACTTCTATGCCTTTTGTGGCTAGGTGAGGCTGATGATAGTTTCTAGTTCTGAAAGTCTGTCGGGATGATCAGAAATGATTTTGTGTTCTGAACTATTTGATTTCGCACTACGATGAATTCTGGTATGTCAATCCACTCAGGGGTCGAATGAGAGTCGTTGTGACTTTTGGTTCGGGTACTTTGTGTGCCTGATGGACATATGTACACCATTTGAACATATGCTCCATGGGATAGGAGATATGCTTCATATCGCGGCGCACCCAAAATGACCATGTGTATGAACCGAGATGTGATCTTAATTTGGAGTCGTGTGAGACTCAAAGCTCTTTGTGAAAGAGTCGCATATCTACCCTCATTACTCTAAACAGAGACTCGAGGTTCTGTTCAATGTTTGCTATCTTAATCCGTGCTCGATGGGTGCGCTCACAAGTACCTTGGTCCGATTCTAGAAAAATGAGTTGGATTGTGTTGATAGTTTCGTGGGAAGAGGATATTGATTATGGGATCTTCTCGATTTTTGTCCACTAGGTGATCACCAACCGCGACGTCGGCTGCGGTTGTGGGCGCAATACGTATATAGGTATGAAAGATCCGTGTGTGGTCAAACTTGGAGAAAGATTACATGACCAAGGGTGCATGACATTTCCACTGCTGGAGAAAGATTACATTTCCGCGAGTCGCTGCAACTCCTAACAGATGCGCAACACCTTGCTCGTTGTGTCTACCTTTCGCACGACTGCTACTTTGTATGTGACTTTACTGTATAAGAGATTGGTTTAGGATTTTCTCGAATGAGCGTCCCCACTTTGTGCGAGTGAGAGATATTGGTTTTGGAGATTGAGTCGCTCATTAGTGAGAGTCCATGCTAATAAGCCCAGTATTGGATACTGACTCAAACCATTCCCTTTATGTACCATTCCTTTTATGCATAGGGATGCTCAGGGTTGGAAAACCTGATGATGAGTTTCACGCTATTCTCACTCTCGCCCAGAGTAGAGATGCTCTGCCGCCCTAGAGTTTAGACTGAGGTAAATAACTGTAGAAACCTAGGTCACTCCCTGTTAACTCATGGCGTGTCCTCCCATCCGGCAGAACGTGATCCGAACCTCAGTCAGATTTGCTTTCGCTCAGTCAATCGTTCAAAGAGGTAATTTAAATAAGCGTTTATGTTGTGCCTTAAACGATTGTATGTTTCGTACATTCCAACAAGTTCCTCGAAAACGACGTAGAAGCTGCGGAACTGCTCCTTGAGTAGGGGTTTTGATATGGAATGTGAATTAGGGTTTACGAGACCCTCGTCTTTGAGCAACGATAGCATTGGTCCCCATGCTGTTCCTTGGTAGTTAAGCTCGTGTTGTTAGAACTTGTAGTTTTGCCTTTGAATCCACTCGTCTCCGAAGGTGCTCCGTAGGGTTTTGAGTTCTTCACTTTTTCGGCCATGTAGTGGACGTTCATCAGGAAGAGGTGCGGTAGGGACATGTATTTGTACAACCTCGACTTCTATGGAAGATTTCATTGGAGGATCGACGCAAATCCGTGGAGGGACATTTTCGAGGAGTGGTTGAATTTGAAGTTGTTTGATTCGTCCTCCTCGACGCTCCGCGCGCGAAGATTCCATGTCAGAAGATGACGGGATGGAGTTGGTGGAGTAGGTGGCGTTGTTAAAATTCCTGTGGAGGAGCTTTAGGGTTTCGTGATCGTCGGTGAAGTTGTTTTTGTAATTCATCACATACCGAGTCAGGTGCTGCACCCCACCTGAGGTGAATGATGTGGTGGAAGAATTCGATACGATGACTTGCTTGAACTCGAGGAATGTCACGATCGCGGATTCACTAAGCCGGTTGAGAACATCCTCGTACTCCTCAATCGTGGGTCCTACTGAGTACATTTCCTCAATCTCCTGCCTCAGGTCTCCCATGATATTGTACATGTCGAGCATGCAGAAGAGCTTCTCGAGCAGATGGGGGTTGATTGACACCGCTTCTCCGAAGTTCAGGAGTTGGAGAATTTTCGATGCCTCAAGTAAGCAAACCAGACTAATATCGTTGTCTTCAAAAATTTCCTCGATTAGGGTTTGCTCGCTTCGAAAGTATACCCTAACAAATATCCAGATCACTCAGATCCATTTCTTGATCATCAAGTAGAGAATCATCCAATATAATTTAAGAACATCCTCAGTGTTGTGTCTCTCCATATCGATGACCATCATCGATTCCTGCAATGTATCTTTCTGGGCCGCAATAAATGCATGTGAACACTCGTGGTCGTAGTTCGACCTCAGTATGGACCCTGTAATCCATCTAAGGTCAACAATTGAGTCGGGGTTGACCAAATCGATTGTCCCATCCATTGACGTTCGACTCATACTGTTTCTCATGTTACAAAGTAACCGAAATGTACGATGATGATAAACCTGAATTTTTGTATGTTGCAGGATATCGAGACGGGGATGATTATTGAGCGTGGCACTGAGCAAGCTGGACTGTACTACGTGGATGAGGTGGTCCAAGAAGGTTCAATGATGTTGGCTCACTGAACGACAGAAAAAGAGGTGTGACTATGATATAGGAGATTGGGTCATCCATCCTCGGGTTATCTAAAATTTCTATTTCCTAAGCATTTTTTCGAACAAATTTAGTACTCTTTTTTTCAAGGCTTGTGTTTTAGCAAAAAGCCATAGACAAATAATACTATTTTGGGTTCTATATTCTCATTAGTACACTCTGATGTGTGGGGCCCTGCACCAATATTCGGATCTCATGGGTTTATATATTTTTTTATGGTTGCACTCGCATGACTTGGACATATTTTCTGAAAAACAGATTTGAAGTGTTCGAAAATTTCGTTCACTTCTTCCACATGATCAAAAGCCAGTTTCATAAAAATATTCAAATTCTGCGGTCTAATAATGGGGGGAGTTTTCAATACTCACATGAAAAATTTCTTTGCAGAAAAATGAATTATTCATCAAAGTTCCTGTACTCACACTCCTGAACAAAATGAAGTCGCCGAAAGGGAAAATAGAATACTTTTGCAAATGAATAAGTCCTTACTCATTGAGTCTAAAGTGCCAAAGCCATTGTGGCCTGAAACCATTGCCACCGAACATACCTTCTCAATCGACTCCGCACCAAAATCCTTAACATGAAGACACCTATTCAAGCTCTACCGAAAAAGCTAAGATCCCGTCACCCTTAAGTCTTGCTCTTCGTGTATTTGGGTGCTCTATTTTCGTTCACATCCCTAAAACTGATCGCACAAAATTTGATTCATGTTCGGTCACGTGTTTTTTTTAGGCTACGGTGTCCACCAAAAAGGATATTGTTGCTATGATCCCCAAACCCGTCGCATGTTCACCATTATGAACTGCAACTTCTTTTAAACAGAGTACTATTATTACCAATCGAATGAACAAGGGAAAAATTCTATAACATATTCACTAGATTGAGTCTACAAGTCATGCCTCTTCTATGTCGGTCCAACATAATCAGTTAGTCGGACCACCAGACCTGACCCTAAAGCGTCAGTGCTGAACTGCGAACCAGTTGTCACAACTAGTGATCCTCTGCCATCTGAGGCATTCGAGGTTAGCCGTTCTTTATCATAAAATAATGATGTGCTGGAGGTTCCTAATAACATTGAAGAAACAGGGGAGCATGAACACGTAGAGGCCGTAATGGAAATTAAGGAACGTGAAGATGTAGAAATCCAAGGATACAAGCTACCTCCAAGAGAAAACCGGGGACGACCACCAAAGAGGTACACACTAGAAAAAGAATCAAGGAAAACCACATACCAGTAACCAATGTGGTAAAGGGGAGACTGAGCAATGAAGCAAGGGCATTTATCATGTCAGTCTATTATGAAGAAATCCCGGATACAGTAGAAAATGCTCAGCGATCCAAGGCGTGGCAACATGCAATGGATGTTGAAATGGAAGCACTCAAAAGGAGTAATACGTGAGAATTGTGCAGACTTCCTACCGGAAAAAAATCAATAGGGTGTAGGTGGGTTTACACCAGCAAATATAAGTAATGGTTCTATTGAAAAATACAAAGCTAGGCTGGTAGCAAAAGGTTACACTCAGACGTATGAGATTGATTACTCTGAAACGTTTTTTGCATGTAACCAAGATTGACACTATTCAGGTCTTACTATTAGGGGCTGCAAACAAAGATTGACCACTCCACTAATTCGATGTCAAGAATGCATTCCTTCACGAAGATTTAAAAGAAGAAGTCTTCATGGAAGTCCCACATGGATACAGGCAAGGGATTCAAGAAGAAGAGGTGTGCCGACTGAAGAAGTCACTATATGGGTTAAAACAGTCTCCACGAGCATGGTTTGGTCAATTTACAATTGCAATGAAGAAATACGGATACAAGCAGAGCAGTTCAGATCACACTTTATTCCTAAAAAAACATGGTGCATGAATAACCTGCCTAATCATATATGTTGATGCCATAATCATTACTGGGAATGATGCAGAAGAAATAAGCAATTTAAGAATAAACTTGTTTGAAGAATTCGAGATGAAAAATCTGGGAAATCTAAAGTGCTTTCTTGGGATTGAAGTATTACGGCCAGGAGAATGGATTTTATATATCAGATGAAGTATATATTAGACTTCTTAGCAGAAACATGGATGCTGGAATGTAAACTTGCTGAAACTCCAATAATAATAAACCATGGTTTGTGAATGACAAATGAAGCAGTACTAGCAGAAAGGAGTGATACCTGAAGCTGGTAGGTAAACTAATATATCTATCATGCACTCGACCAGATATATCCTATGCAGTAGGAGTGGTCAGTAAATTCATGCATCAACCTCAGATTAACCACATGAAAGCAGTCTAGAATTATGAGGTACTTAAAAGGAACCTCAGTACATGGAGTTCTATTCAGGAGAAATGGCCACTTAGAAGTTCAAGGATACACTAACGCAAACCGAGTGGGCAATCCAAATGACCGGAGGTCAACTTTAGGTTATTTTACCTTCATTGGACGTAACCTTGTAACCTGGAGAAGTAAAAAGCAGAAGGTGGTAGCACTTTCAAGTGTAGAACCAAAATTTCGAGGAATAGCTCCAGAACTTCTGTCTCAGGAAGTAGATGACGGAGATTGGCTTTCAGCCATTTGGTGCATGCAAACTATTGTGTGATAATAAGGCATCTATAGGCATTTCGGAGAACCCGGTTCAACATGATCAAGCGAAACATATCAAAGTGGATCGACACTTCAAGGAAAAGTTGGAGGAAGAAATTATCAAGCTACCATTCGTACGCTCTGAAAATCAGTTAGCAGACGTACTCACGAAAGTAGTGAACATAAGAATATTTCGGGAGACATTGGACAAGGCTACCCTCACCTTTTCCTTGGGCGACGCCTTCTTAGGACCTGGAGGTCATGGACCATAAATAAAGGTCTTCTTCCAGTGATAAGAGCGTCAGTCCTCATGAAAATGGGAGGCATGTACCGTTTCGTCGCCAAAATTGAAGATATTCAACAAAATAATTTATCATTCATGTAAAGTTCATAAGGGATCGCACCTTCGTATGATGCAACAACGACGTTGGTCTCAACGTCCAACAACATGGGCGACACCGATAGGGGGTCCAAGGGTTGCGACTTTTCCTTCTTGTGGTGTCCGCTCTTCCTTTTCCTTTTCTTTCCTTGTGGTTCCTTCTTCGCATAGACTACTCTGGTCGCCGCCTGCGGAGGTCTGTAATCAAGGACGTCAAACATGTCATCGAGAATACCTACAGAAAGGAAAAAAGAAGGGTTAAGGCAAATACCCAATCAGGTGGAGGGACTTCAGTTGTCGACTTTATTCTTGCATTTACAAGCGACGCCTCAGAGATGTTGCGGGAAATAAGGGGAGAAATCCTATTGATATGGTCTAAGTATATGGAATCCAACGATTTTTTATCGTTGTTGGAATATTCAAAAAATAAAGGGACATGGTCGGTTTCAGGAATGGTAAGAGTCCAGGTGACACCACCTTTAAAGAAGAAATACTTGGAGTTCCAATTGAAGTTGGTGGATTTGAAACCAGTGACTAATTAATATTTGGAATCCTAGGACCAATCGAACCATCCTAGGCAACGCGCATTCCAGTCTTTAAAGGAAGGAAATGTTAGAAGATATATTTCAGTATTGAAGTTTAAGGATCATTATGTAGTTTGCTTTAAGTCAAATGACTGATTTGTAATTAGGTAATAGTTCTAACATATTCAATTTGCTGTATAAGGACTGATCTGTACCGAACCTTTAAAAACTAAGATTGAATAACATTTTCCCTCCAATTTACTCTCATTTTTCTCTTTCATTTTGATCAAATTCCTTCTTGTTGAGGATCATATAATGGTATCAGAGCTCCAGGTTGTGAAGATTCTTTAATTTCCGCTCAAAATCAGTCATGATTTCAACCACTGAAGTTTTCATCGCTGTCAACCTCTGTCTGCCAATTTCAGCTGCAGACTTCCAAGACCAGCGATTCAACACTGAATCTGAAAGGTCTTCTATCGTGATTGAATTCTGCACAAATATAGCTCCTATTTGTGAAAATTCAAGCCAGAATCTGTAGGTTATACTATCGCCAAACTGATTTGCTACTGTTGTTGTCCTGTGTTGCTCTGTTTAGCACGAACTTACTGTTGTTCTGTTCGCCATTGCTTAGTTTCTGTGTTTGATTCTGGCTTTCAACCGTAACTTTGTTCTCATGTGAATCTAGCTCATGTTATTGAAATTTCAGGTGAGAATTGACCAACTCTTCATCACCAAACAGGAATTGACCAGTTCTGTTGATCTGCTTCGCCCCTGCTGCTGCTTTGTTGCTCTACTTCGCCCCTGTTGTGTTGTAGATCTGTTTGATTGTCTTCTTCTGAGAATTCTTCAATGGATGTGAGTCCAAAAAAATTCTCGAACAAGGTTATCAACATCAAGTTAGATGAAACAAATTATTTGCAATGGAAACAACAGCTTTTCTTCACAATTGCCAGTCATAGGCTTGAAAACTTCCTTGATGATTCGACTAGAGTAGATGAGTTTATTCTCAATGTTGATGGAACCAAGTCGATTAATCCATCGTATAGAGCATATAAGGAACATGATAGTGCCCTTGCATCATGTATTTTGACTTCAATTTTCGCTCCATTACTCCCAATTCTGGTACTGTGCATATTGGCATATGAGATTTGGAATTCTCTGCATCAACAACTCGTGTAATGCATTTGCTATGTTCTCTTCAATCCCAAAGGAAGAGAGACATACGTATGCATGAGTATCTTGGTCGGATTCAACTGATTTGTGACCGTTTGAGGAGTTCAGATCATCCCGTGTCAAAAATTATGCAAATTGGCACCGTTTTGGTTGGTTTAACGGTTGAGTACGAACATATAGTTGTTGTCATTATAGCAAGCAGACAACCGTATGACCTCACTGGAGTGGTAAGTGTTCTACTGAATGTTGATGCTCGATAACAAGACAGCTTGCTGCAAATTAGTCAAAACTCGGTGGCCTTCCTCACAACAACCATTTCAGTTTCAACCTGGAGAAGGATTTGTTCCTTAGAACTATTAACCGAACTCATATGGCTGAGGAAGAGGAAGAGGTAATAACTTCAATAGCAACAAACCACAATGTTAATTGTACGGTAAGTTTGAACATTTGGTTGCAAGGTGTTGGCACATGTTTGATCACTCCTTCAATGACATTACCAATCAGTCCCAGACTCCAAACATTAACAGAGGTCAAGCACACATAACTATTGGGCTGAGAAGAGCTAAAATTCTAGAAGTACACTTCGTGGAAAGAATCAGCGAGAAAACAGGTCAAGTGTACGCCAAAATCGATAAAGTGGTTCATTGTGCGACACTCATTCGCACCTGCTTGGAATCAGGAGAGCTACCAGAAGATGAGATCGTGACAAAGTGAATCATAAGGATAACTCCCAATTACAAGATAATTTATGGGACACTCTACAAAAAGGGTTTCTCAACACCTTTTCTGAAATGCGTCACTCAGCCCGATACAACCACTATCCCACAGGAAGTGCACGAAGGGAAGTCGCGTGCCACGAGGGGCAATGTCCATTGTTTGGAAGGTCTTGAACCAGAGGTATTAATGGACATATATGAACAAAGAGGCAATGGACATGGTACTGAGATACGAGTCGTGCCAAATATATGGCCCAAAGTTGGCTACCTCGCAGAGCGGGCGAGCATAAGTATCGCATGTCCATTTGCGTAGTGGGGGATTAACCTAGTGGGACCATTGCCAAATTCGAAACAACGCTCCTACATAATAGTGGTCATCGACTATTTCTGAAAATGGATCGAGGTTAAGGCACTAGCATCCACTACGGAATTCCAAGTGATAAAGTTTCTCAAATCGTGAATCATTTCAAGATACATGATCCCGAGCATCCTAGTCAGTGATAATGGTTCACAGTTTGCGGAAAGAGAATTTACATGGTTTTGCGAAGAAATGAAGATTGAGCATAGGCATGCCTCGGTCAAGCATGCGCAAGCTAATGGACAAGTCGAGGTAGCAAACAAGACTGTCGTAAACGGATTAAAAAGAGACTCGACACCCTACAAGGGAAATGGACCGAAGAGCTGGAAAATGTGCTCTCTGCACTATGAACCACAGCCAAAGCGGCTACAGGGGAGACACCCTTTGGACTGGTGTATGGCTCAGAAGTTGTTGCTCCAACTGAAATGGTTGTGGTGTCTCACAGGGTCGAGCATTTTTAAGCAACGACCAATGATGAGCAAAGGCGTCTCGAGATGGACCTGGTGGATGAAAATAGATGGGCGTCCGAGCAACTACGAGCAAAAATGTGTCTCGCCATAACACAATATTACAACAGGTGAGTTTCATCTCGTAGTTTTTCATGGAGGAGAAGGTATGGAGAATAAACGAGTTCGCACTACAAGACAGGATGAATAAGTTGTCACCAAAGTGGGAAGGACCTTATAAGGTCGTCGTTATACTCCACCTGAATGCATACATCCTCGAAGAGGAACATGGGAAAAGGCTGAAGAATGCGTTCAATGTGGAGCACTTGAAAAATTATGTGCTTAGAATGGCGTCACCTAAGGCCCACATGTAAGTTGTAAATTCATGTTTATGGAATGGAAATAGTGTCGCTTCCTTCGAAAATATAACTTAATGGCTAAAAGCTTAAGTCTAAATAAAAATACATATTAAGGGCGTCGCTATTTAAACTCTTAGCTCAAACCATCGATTTGACTAAAGGGTGTTGGTTCGGTCCAAAGGCACCGCTAAAGATAACAAGTGCTAGGCGAATAAGAAAAGAAAGTATATGATATCCCCTCTTAAGGGTAACGTCACATAGAGCGTCGTTATTGAGGGTAAACCCTAAACCTTAAACCCCGAGAGCACCGTTATATATCTCTATCTACATCTTCACATTCTTCCTTAGCGGGCAGCGGAAACTTTTGTCTCTAATCTCGTCCAACAATAGCTAACGGGCAATGGCGCCGCCCTTGATTGACTCCGAATTAGCAAACCCACTATGAGCGTCGCCACTAAACTCTTAATTTCGAACCTTGGTGTTTTCCAAGGGGTATGGATTCAAGTTAAATACGTCGCCCCGTAGCACACATGGCTAGAGGCTTAATGTTAAATAGCTTAAGTCCAAGTGTTAGACCCATTAAGTAAAAGGTGTTGCTACACACTACATATATGAACGCATATAAGGCAAGCCAAAACACTTGGCTAATGATCGGGTGCCAAAAGAAAAGTCGTAATAGATGTTAAAAAAAAGCGTCGCTATTACAAAATCCCTTATTAGGGTAACGTTCCGAAAAGCGTCTCTACTACTACTACGAAATGAAAACAACTGAAGAAAGTAAGTACAAACTACTCTACTGGCCCTTGATACTTGGGCGCAGCATCGTCATGAGGAAAAGGTTGTTGATCGGACGGAAGTGGAGGTTGCTTATCTGTTTGCTCAGGTGCGCCCTTCGGAGAAGAAGGAGGAGACGCTCACTACAAGAAATTTGTCTTTTTGTGAGGGTCAAATTTCTAAGGGAATTTCAAAAATCCCTTAGAAATTTCACTTTGTAAGGAATTTTCTAAGGGATCTATCCTTAACAAATAAGCTTGCAAGAAAAATAGCACTTTAAAAGGAAAATCCCTTGCAAAATATTTCAACAAATTTTCCTTATAAAATCCCTAGCAAACATTTAAAAATCAATTCCCTCACAAACTTATTTAGGGAATTTTGTGAGTATTTTCCGAAGTAAATTATAAAGGGTTTTTTCAAGGGTTTTTGTTTCAAGAATTTTGAGGAAAATAGTGAGGGTTTTTATTTAGTAAATTTACTAAGGGATTATTAAAGAGTATATTCAGTTAAATTTGTGAGGAATTTTATGCACTATCAAGGAAAATCACTATAAATAATTTTAAGAATATATATATATATATATATCACATGTAATAGAATACACACATATATATATATATTCTTAAAATTATTTAGAGTGATTTTCCTTGATAGTGCATAAAATTCCTCACAAATTTAACTGAATATACTCTTTAATAATCCCTTAGTAAATTTACTAAATAAAAAACCTCACTATTTTCCTCAAAATTCTTGAAACAAAAACCATTGAAAAAACCCTTTATAATTTACTTCGGAAAATACTCACAAAATTCCCTAAATAAGTTTGTGAGGGAATTGATTTTTAAATGTTTGCTAGGGATTTTATAAGGAAAATTTGTTGAAATATTTTGCAAGAGATTTCATAACAAAAACAAATCCTCAACGTGTACTCTTAGAATGCCCTATGAATTCAAATAGGACTATATCAATCTTTCACATACTAGCCACCTTTATTTTCTAACTTTATCTTCAATTTATGTCAGTCAAAAGCATCCCTATAGAATTACTTATATTCAACAGAAGAACAGAGAATCCACGGTTCATGTAGATCTCCATTTCTTAACTTCACCCACCTCTACTGATTCCATAGAGATCTAACAACCAATTAAGAAGTGCGAGCCACTAGGCTCAAGTATACTAGGTACCAAAATTTGTTTTAGATTTGTGAGTTCCAGTCTCCAAAGTTCTAGATTTGCTCAAATTCAAGTCAACTATAGTATATTGATATCAATCTAGACTATCAGCAGCAGGAAACTACATCTCATTACCATCAAGCTCTCGACAACACCAGGTACAACCTCATGCTCGAGCCCAGAATACTCACCTTCTGTGTTCTCCCTAATCACGACGATATCCACATCCTCATGGCGCATTGGCAAACCAGGCAAGTTGAAGCAATTGACAAGACAAGCGAAGAGATCAAGCTCCTTCCTGAGCTGCATATTCAACGAACTAACACTACCGCCCACCGGAGTCTTCAACCTTCCCTTGAGGCACACCTTGTTCTTGCGTATTGAATCCATCACCTCCTCTGGCACGCGCTTAATGTCTCCATGGACATCATACTTCTCAAAGTAAATAGGCGTGTGAATCGCCTACATGACCTGCTCCACGGTGTTAGTCACAAGAGGGACGATTCCATGTCCAAGAATTAGAGTCACGGGACGTGGAGTGCCATCGCCTGGCCTTCGCGTGAGCTTTCGCCTACCATACGTTTCAGGACGGAATGTGTTAGAGCTCGTCGAGCCATAGCAACAGAGGGATATCGAAGCTGGTGTGGTGGAGATTAAGATTTGCAACGATCTGGTTCGGAAGAAGAGATCAGCTCTGCTTCGATTGAAAGTTGCAGACCTAGAATGAGCGTCTCTGTAAAGTCGGAATGATTGAGTTACTGGGGTAAGTCTGTTTGATGGACCAATGGTTGAGAGACATCAGACCGACTTGGTTTATTAAAGATGGTTTAAAGTGGTTTGATTTACATTTAAGTATAAACCAGTATAAAAAACGAGTCGATTCGAACTGAATTTTTGGTACTCTTTTGAACTGGTTTACTTGAAGCCTAAAAAACTGGTCTAGTTTTGATACTAGTTCGGTTGAACCGGTTTGAACCAGACCAGAACTAGATCAGTTCAGTCGAACCGGTTTAAATGAACAAGCCTGCAGAATCGTAGGGTTTCGGAGCCGCAGTACCATTTATGATTGTGTTAACGGTAGAACAGAGTGAGGGTTGTGTTCTCCTGTTGCTAATATAATATCATATAATATTTCTTAGGGTTTTTCCTTACAAAAAATATATATATTTTAAGGAGATATAAATCCCTTGCAAATGAATATATTTTCTGAGGAGCTATAAATCCCTTACAAAATTTAGGATTGAAAAAGGTAATTAGTGAGGGATTATCCTTAAAACTATTTATAAGAAAAATCAGTCACAAAATATCTTCATTATTCTTCTAAAATTTTTTCCTTACAAATCTGTTAGTAATGTAGTAAGAAAAATATATTTTGTGAGGAATTTTCCTAATTATTATTCTCCTCACTTAACCCTAACAAATCCCTTACAAATAGTTCTAAATTTAAAGGGATTATTTCCCTTGCAAAATTTCCTTCACAAAATACTGATTTTCATGTAGTGGCTTCAGAAGACTCTGTTTCGCTCTCGGAGTCTTTCTCCTCCGTTCTTTGTCCTTCTTTCGCATGGCGAGGAAGCCCTTCATGCATTGGAGGCGCGACAAGTTGAAACCAGGGAAGAAGTTCTGAATGTCCTCTTCGGTTGAGGTAAAGACATCCATAAACGTGGAATGACACGTTAAGGTTGCATCCATGTCGAAGGAGGTGCTCTTTTTGTACTCCTCAACAGTCTCATTGAGACGTTTGGGCATCTCCTGCTCCTAGAGCGTCGCCTTCTCACCCACCTCGACTGCGACTGCGTTGCTCGGCTGCGATGGCGCGCATCTCCATCTTGGCATACTAAGTCTTCAGCAAGTCCAGCTACTTGCAGAAGTTTTCAACTTGGGTGACCAACTCGAACTCACGAGCAAGAGTCACCTTCAGTCGCTGATCCTTCTCCACCACCTCCGCTTGGAGGTCATCTACAGAAGACCTTTCTACTGCGAGGTGTTGCTCTGCTTCTGGCAGTAGGTTCTCTAACTCATCCACACAACGCAGCTTGTCAGTTGTCACTGCCTTTTCTTCGAGGAGACTTATTATCGTCTCACTCATTTGGAGTTGCACTGGGAGTATCTGAAACAACAAAGTGTTAGAAGAAAAACGGAAGACCAAAAAAGCTTAAGTATCGAAGCATACCTGGGAGAAAAGAAAGAGGCCACAGTGCACCAAGCCTTCAGGGGTTCCGCCCTCGGTCGATAAGGACGCTCTGTCACCTGGTGCCCACTAGCAGATGAAACCCCAAATTGGGATCCATGCTTAAGTTCCCTTTTACCAAAGGAATTCCATGAAGGTGTTTCCAGGGGAACCAGGCCTCCAACAGCGTCGCTCACATCCTCCTTTAGGTCGCGGCGCAAGTTGAAAGGTGGTCGCAGGTAAGGGGTGAAGTTCCTTTTCTCCTCTAGTTAAAGAGGAACCATTCTCCTGAACCAAATAGGAGAATGGTTCATCTTCAAACTCTTGCAGGGGAAATCCCTCGCGGCGCGCCAGAATCTTCTTTCATGAAGGAACACCTGACGAAGTCCCTACTAAATCAAGAACGTCACCACCTAACTTCTTAGTTGTGGAACCAGTAGAAAACTTGGTGTAAGACCACATGATCAATGATTTCGTCACGACGGGCGCGTCATACTTCTTAGTGTCAAGGATGCTAAGTTGTTGGCAAAAAATGAACCATTAGCATAGCGAGAGAAAGGGGTCACACCTTTGAAGGTAGCCACGACCTCTTGAGTGTTGGGGTTGAGGACCTCATGCAGATCAACATAGTCCTCGTAGTTCGCCGCCTTCTTATTCTCCCTATGGATTGAGGAATGACCCTTCCTCTTCTTGGATCCCATAGGGGCGTCACTTTTTTATTTGGTTTTCCTCTCCTTTGTCTCATATTTCTGTGATTCTGGGATTATAGTAAACGCATGAGCGAGGCACGCAAAATCAGTCTCTGCAAAATAAGAAGGGAAAGAGTTATTACTCGAGGTGGAGAAGGGTGGCGCTCTACTGATGAAATACGAGCTAGCCTTAAATCCTCATCGGTAGTCACCTTGGAGATATAAATGGCGTCACCATGTTCATTCTCAACAATAATATGGGAGAGCACCTCCATGTCCGATTCAGACAACTTCTCCGCGGAGGGGAGTGGGTCGCGCAAAACTTTGGGTGCAAGACACCAGGAGATAACCCCCTTGAAGAAAAAATATTGATCTTTTCAATTGGAATTCCGGGTTTTAAAGAAGTGGACGATAATATGAGAAGTGTCCCATGACTGGCTATTTACATTGGGGCTCTGGGAAACAAAAAGAAAGACACCAAAGCGATTCGACTAGGAACGATAAAAATGCTGAAATAATGTAAGGGAGTACGGGTATTCACGTTGATGATAGAAGATTTTGAAACCGACCCAAACACGAAGAGCGTTTGGGGAGAGTTTAGTAGGGTAAATATCGTAGTATTTACACATTTCCACCAACTCGGGGCAATAAGGAAACCTTAACCACACATCGATTTGAAGGGGAAAATGGTTTCCTCGCCCGATTGAGGAACGCTCATAGGATGAGGATTTTGAGGGTCCACCTCATCGGGAATGGGGTATCTAGGATAATAACTCTCGTTCATTCCCGAGTCCTCGACGACTTTTTCGAAGATGGGTTTCGAAATATAGTTCGGCTTTCGGTTCGTGAACCCGGGAATAAAGAAAGCACAACATTCCTCACCTGACCATGGAGTTTTCATAACATCATTCAACATGATGTGATGTAAGATTTTGAGATGTTGATGACTTCGGTCCTCGAATGGGGCACACCGAGCTAATTTACCTTGCGTGTGAGAAGCATCTCGAAGAGTCGGGGTCGAAATTACACTAGGAAAGGTTCGAATTTTTAGAGAGAATGGAGAGGATTTCTAGAAAGATAAAGCTTGATGGTAAAAATGGTGGAAGTGTCGAAAATGGGAAGATGAAGAAGAATGGGCACTTTATAGGGGTGGGCCTCTAAGGAAGGCGAAGAGTAACCGTCGAAAACCTCCCTGGGAACCGAAGATTTTCCTTGGAGAGGTGAAAAGGTTTCTAGAAGCTTCGCCACGTGTCACTCTGAGATCCATGCAAAATTTGAATTTTAAAAAGTGTAATCATGATGAAAGGTTGTCATAATTGCCTTGGGCAGAGGGATGAAGGGACAACTGAAAGGACACTGGGGTACAAAGGAAGGAAAAGGTGTTGCCTTTCGTGGCGCGCCGCTTCGGAAGAATTCGAAAGAATTGGAGAATCCACAAGGACACAGTCGTACAAAAGGTGGTGCGCTGGAGCCATAATTCAACAATGAATGAAGGTGGCACGCCAAAGTCACGATTCAACACTGAATGAA
Organism: Chamaenerion angustifolium; assembly: GCA_946814005.1. Lineage (NCBI taxonomy): Eukaryota > Viridiplantae > Streptophyta > Magnoliopsida > Myrtales > Onagraceae > Chamaenerion > Chamaenerion angustifolium. The sequence goes on along the minus strand of OX328267.1, from coordinate 30,106,631 downwards.
GGAAACCACATGCTAGGAGCTACTATCTTGAGCGTCGCAATCGGAAAAACTTTCAAAGCCAAGGGCGAGCGTCGTTCACCCTAGGCTTGGGGGTAAGATGTTGGGTATTAACTCTCATTTCGCGGGTGACCCAACAGAGAAACACCCAATCTGAAGGAGTTAGTGGCGTCGTTACTATGCCAAGCATAGGGGGCACAACAAAGACTATGGCCCATGAAAGGATACGTGGACCATGAAGATCAGGGCCCATGACAATCCCATTACTAAGGGGTGCGCCTCAAATACCCAAGCCATATGGGGCGCCACATGTACGCCATGCACTTCGAAGCTTTACACAACCCTAAGGCAGGACAACTCCTGCATTCCTTTGGAACGCCACGCCGCCATCGCACACCCCTGGCCATAATGTGTCGGGGGGGCGCCACTCCTCAGGGGAGCACCACTAATCGAGACAGAGGGACAAGATGGCACGAGGTACAATGCATGTTAGGGAGACAATTGAGTACCTTCCGCCTCCACTACGGTGCCCCCTGGCCTATTTACGGTCATGTATGGATGACACGGACATACCTGACATAAAGGAGAAAAATAACAGTCTGCCAAAAGCACATGTTCATTTAGCACATTAATGAGCACTCAACCATGGTCACTAGGGGTGGGAAAACGGGTCGTGGGTCGACCCATGGGTCGTGTCGGACTTGGGTCGTGTCAGGGACCCCTGACCCAAACACGGCCCATGTAATAGTATGGGTCAATTTTTCAAATCCAAACCTGAACCCGCGGGTTGATGGGTCAACCCGCGGATCAGAATGACTCATCAAAAATGAAAGGGTTGGATCAGACTGACCCGTTGAACCCCTCTGACTCGCGGGTCAGTTTGACCCGTTCGACCCGCGCATACAAAAAAAAACAGAATGCATCTAAAACAGAATACATCCAAACTGCATACAAAATGCATCGAAAGTCCAAACTGAGTACTGACCATAATCCAACATATTTCAAACCAGCATATTTCCAACATAACTAGTTAACTACCAACAATCCAACATATATAAAATGCATTCCTGCAAATATCATCCACTTCTTGCCAAAATTTACAATTGAAGTATTCCTGCAAAATACATTTTCATAAGAGATCAAGTAAAATATATTTTAAACTTTGTCATGTAAAACATCTCACTTAAATTGTACTAACCTTAAATTCATTTGACCAATGGATCTTATCGCAAGCCCTTGCACTTGCACTTGCACTTGCACCTCCTTCTTTTTCAGTGGTTAAGACCTTGCATTATATTCATGAACAAACCAACAATGATATTTTATACTAAAAGAACATTGTCAAACAACAATTTCGCATTAAACAGAGCCTTGTGACTCTTCTACCTCCACTTCAGGCTTTCCAACTGAATCAACATTCATTGACTGAATTGTTTCTTCATTCACCACTTCACATATAAAATGCAAATAAGTTAACCAATAAAAATATACAATGAAACGAAATTGTCACAATAGAGGTCAAATAGGTTAACATACATTTGCCATAAGATATCCAATCTCTACAAGACATGATTGCTTCAACCGTTTCAGGCTTAAGTGAACTGCTATATTCATCAAGGACACGACCTCCAATACTAAACATACCTTCTGAAGCGACAGTTGTAATTGGGACACTCAAAATATCACATGCCATTGAAGCCAGTATAGGACAACGATTGCTTTCACTTTTCCAATAACTTAAGATATCCAATTGTTCTTGCCCATCAAATAGCTCCTCATCTAAATAACGGTCTAGTTGAGACTTTTGACATTGTTGATTGGTCGATCTTAGAGAGCCAAATTCCTGAAAATATACATAAGAGTGGTTGAAATTATCAACGATTACATTATCAAATGAATGTATAAATAATAGAAAGAGCGGTTGAAATTATTACTTACATTGAACACAACACCTCCCATTTTTTAGTGTCGTAAAATCTGACCCTCAGAAGTTGAGGAAGAACGCATCCTTTTGGATGAATCTTTAGAAGTCTGTGGTCTTGCAGATAATTTATCCACATAAGACTCGTACACCTCATGCAACTTAGAGTGGATCATCGAAGCTCGAACATGTCCAATATCTTCACCATACAACTTGTTGAATGCAAATTCAACAAACTGAAATTTGTATCGTGGATCCAACACCACCGCAATTGCAAGAATTTCACTAAAACTGGACCAGTACTTGTCAAATTTCAGTTTCATCCTATCAACCATACTCTTCATGAAGTAACGTTCATCAACGTAATCCTTGGACAATGTCAAATTAATCACAAATACCAATGGAAAGTATAAATTGGCAGTTGGATACTTTGTCCCCGAGAAAATGCAACTCAGATCATAAAAAGCCCCCAAGAAATCTGTAATGGACTCAACTCTTCCCCCATTCATCTGCAGTAGGACACTCTATGGAACTTCCAAACTCCATGTGACGAAGGGGATTTTTATAGTGTAAGACACTTTGAAGCATTTCAAAAGTTGAATTCCACCTAGTAGGGAAATCTTGCTTCAAACCTTGATGACAATCCATCCTAAAATCCTTGACATTTTTTTGAAAATCTACTTTTCTAACTTGAGAGCCTCGAATGTATTTAACCATTTCTCTAATTTTTTTGACAACCCCGTCATTTTCTTTTAACCCATCTTGCACTATCAAGTTTAAAATATGAGCACAACAACGCAGGTGGAAAAATGCCCCATCTAAGATATGTGAGTTATTTTGCAACAACTTATCTTTCAGCCTCTCCACACAAACATCATTTGAAGAAGCGTTGTCCAAAGTTAAAGAAAACACTTTATCAAGAATGCCACAATCACTCAACATATCATAAATCTCTTCTACCAAAGCTTTCCCAGTATGAGGAGGGGCCTTAAAAACGAAAACCCAACAACATCTTACGCAACACCCAGTTACTATCAATAAAATGTCCAGTCAAAAAAATATAACCATCAGTAGTAACAGAAGTCCACAAATCAGAAGTCAGACAGATTCTACTTCGACACAATGTTAAACTAAGTTTCATTGTCCCTTTCAAAGAAGCATGCATCTTCATAACATCGGCTTTAGCAGTCTTTCTAGTGATCATTTGTAGGTCATGTCGCAAATATTGGAAAATGGCCTTTATACCAGGATATTCAACAAACATAAAAGGCAAATTATGCATAACTATCCAGATGTGATCAACTCTCTAAATTTCATCGGATCAAATTCAGTAGACGGCACATACATTGAACCATTTGTACTTGCTATGAGCATTTGACCCACATCTTTCATATATCTCCTAGCACACTTTTCTCTATGCCGCTTCATATTACCAGTTCCATACTTACTTGAACAAAGGTATTCAGCCTTACATTTCTTACACCGTGATTTACGTACTCCACCAGTTTGAGATAATGGGATAATGTCAAAGTATTGTCAAAATTGTGATTTCAGGATTACTGGTTTTTCACCAGTAGGCTTAACCACACTATCAACCATAAGTTCTTTACCTTTACCAGTACCTGATGTTACTTCAAGCTCAATATTAGGCATAACTCCTTCAATTTCATCAATGTCAACATCTATATCATGGAACCTCTCATCATCAAAACCATTTCTCAATAGTTGATCATCAATCTGAACAAACAATGGGACATAAAACCAGTTTAAATCATAAGTCGGACTTTAAATCAAAGGGACAAGCAGTAAAACTGAACTCTAGTAGTAAGTTTGACCAAGTAAGTTTGACCAAGCAGTACAACACTAGTTTGACCAAGCAGTACATCACCGAAACTCTACAGCGGTACAACAATAGTTTAGTAAGCTCAACACATCTAAATGAACAAAACAGAACTCTACAAAAGTACAGAAGATCTCTACAACAGTACAACACCGTAAGTTTGAACAAGTAGTAAAACCGACATAAATAAATGGACATCAATAGTTTAGTACAGCACCGTAAGTGTGAAGTTCAACAGCACCGTAAGTTTTTTCAAACTTTGAAAAAATCTTTACTTAAAGTAACAACCGAACTCAACACGTGATCACATCAATAACAGATTAACCGAGATATTAAAAAGTCGAAGTAAATATTGAGAACCTTATCATTCATAATCGCCGAGAGTCGAGAGTCGCCGAGAGTCGAGAGTCGCCGAGAGTCGAGAGTCGCGGATAGTAGAGAGTCGATGATAGTAGAGAGTCGCCGATAGTAGAGAGTCGACGAGAGTCGCCGAGAATCGTCACTGCAGCAGAGGAAACTGGAGAGTGGAGAATGAAAATGAAATGGGAAAGTGAATTACTAGGTTACGGCGACTGAAATGAAATCTGAATGTTTGCTAGGTTACTTACTCACTATGCAGAATGATATTTTATTATATAATATAATTAGGCACGGGTCACGGGTTGACCCGTGGGTCAAGATTTCTGTCCCAAACCTGACCCGTGTTTTCACGGGTCAGCCATGGGTCGTGTCAAAATGACTCGTGGGTCAAAAATTCTGACACAAACACGACCCCTAATGGGTTGGGTTGGGTCACCCATGGGTTGGGTCAATTTTTCCCACCCCTAATGGTCACTTGACCAGATGACACCTGGGATGACCGGGGTAAGGTCTGACCCGACCAAGGTTCTGGTGAGGGGTTATAAATAGAGAAAATGATGTAATATGTTTGTCTATTGTTGTAAAAGCGACACATTATTTGTTTTTATGATACATGTTTGTTGATGTTGATTTTTAATGAATTTCGTTTGTGTCCGTCCAAAACTACCGCTAACTCCTCACATGCCTTACATGTGATCTCTGTTCAGGGTAAAATTCCCCAAATGTCCCCATCTTCTTCGGTGATGTTATATTCTAATTTCATTTCTTGTAGCAGCTTATTTGTTTGTATCTTATTCTCCCTTTCCATCGGGTTTCTTTGTGCCTACTTTGTATTTATTCTCTCTTCCCCCTTCTAAGATATCAAAGAGGATCAGAAAATAAAAGGTAAAGTTCCAAAGATCATAGAAACTGTCAAGGGTATTCGATTGTTAAATCCATAAGAATTGAGGTATTCGAGGGTTTCGAAGACCGATTAAGTCAGAATTATTTAGGTACTGAAACTGGAATGCAATCAATATGGAGAATTAATATTTTGTTTTAGAAAGAATATGTTCTTATCATTAAATTTGTATTTTTCTTGATAACTTCTTTCGACAAATGCCAAAATATCATCCCTCGTTCAAGAATTTTTGTTCACTCTAAAATAGATGCGCTTGCTTTTGTTGTTTCATTATTTTGAGGTCCCGACGCTCTGTTCCTTAGAGAGATTCACCGTGCAGTTGACAGATTCATGTGCACGGTGATGCTTTTTTTTTTTACTTTTTTGCGCCTTTCGAATCATTGAAGTCTAAAGGTTGGATTTATGGAGTTGACAATACTCTTAATTGGTTCTTCCTTGATGTGAAGTATTTGACCATATCAATTATCATACATGCTTTCACTTATAAATTTCGACGTTCATTATTTTTTGCAGATAAAAGACACTGTATTGCCTATGGAAAATTAAGGGTAGAAGCGAGTTGAAGTGGTAAAAGAATTCCCTGATGATAAACGTGCTTGTAATTCATTAGAGTTTAAACCGAGCTCATCAAATTCTTCTGTACAAACTAAGTATAATCTACCAATTCAACAATACAATTTCATGAAGCAGACATGGAGACTGCATCAGCTGCCTCAGCATCAAGTCGATCAGAAGGTGAAGGAGAGAGGGAATATACTTCATGTAATTCTAATAATGTAGATCAGAGTATACTGGTTTCCGTGAGTACCACAGGAATCTCAACAAGTGTACAGGTAGTACATTACACCTTTGCTGTCTCTAGACACCTTGATTCTTAAATTTTCTAGTAGTGTTTATGTGATTCTTCATTGACTAGTAATGATTATTTAAATGATTAATTTTCTCCATCTCTCGTTGTTTTGTTTGTTTTAGCGTGTAGCAGTGTCCACTGTGGTGAATATCTGCCAGAAGCTGCCTTCTGAATGCCCAACACTTTTCATCAAGTATGCAGCTCCATGCTTTGCAATCTACTACAGTACGAGGATAGACAGCTTCGCATGAGAAATTTTTCTCTCTATCTTGTTGAATACAATTTTTAGGGTTTCAATCGACGATGAAAGAGAAGGATAAAAGTGAAGTGGAGTGATGAGGGAAGGATGGTTGTAACGGGCATGAGGAAAATGGAAGGACAAAACTTTGGAGGAAATACAAGCAAGAGTAAATCTAGAATTTCAAATTTATTTTTTTCAAACCGTTCAATTAAGTAATCACGTGTCTCTCACGTGACTAACTGTAACGGTACATCTGACGAAATTTGTCACGTTTCATCTAAAACCAACAAAATAAAACATACTACATCAAATATCAACGGCCCAAACACATGTTGCATCACTTACAAATTTAGGCAAACATATTACATTTTTTCATAGTTTTCTCGTTATAAAAACCATAAGCTACCATTCATTTATGTCTTAATGTCATATTGAATGCTTCATTGATTACTCTCCCTATCATACTCTCTTGCATTTACTCCATTTTCAACGAACATTCGATTGACTTAATTGTCGGAGAGGAAACAATGGGAACACTTCGGGCTTTCCTTCCATGCAGGTCATCGGAGCAGTAACAGGACCGACCGGAACGCACTGAACCGAGTCCTACCGAGGAACGTGATCCAACAAAGTGGAGGAGCGCAAACCTGAAGAAATCAAGATCGTGTTCACAGCTTCGAATTTGGACATGGAGAAGTGAACTTCAGACGTCAAAGCTCAAAAACAAGAAGGTGTGCGGATGCTGAGGTGAGTGAGTGCTGCAAAAGTGAGAAAAGGGTAACTTAAATTCTTTTCTTTTGAGCTCTGAAACGGATCCAGATTTGGAGCTTTCTGTATTTTAATGGCTACCAACAATTGTAGATCTTTCCATAACTCTTCCTCTAGAACTACTGTTGATAATTCCCCTCCTTATATTCGTAGTGTGTGTCGGTGGGACCAGACAGCATGATTTGAAATTGAATTTGACGTTGGAGACCAGAATGTTGAATTCAAGTTAATATCCTAAGATTAGAGGTTTATCTGTTATATTCTATTTACATCGGGTGTATTATGTTTTATTTATTTTTTTGGTTCAGATTAACTAGGGTTAGAAGTTTGAGGACTTCTCTTGTAATTAGTTGTATTTTCATCTGCTATATAAGTAGATGATCTGTGATGAATATAGCCGCACAACTTCAGTTTGCAAATTCATTCTTCATTCCTCGCCTAGGGTTTTCTTCAGCCGTTTCTCTTCGTCTTCTCCCCAGCCTTCACGAAACTTTAGATGGTATCAGAGCGTCGTGTTGGGATCAAAGCGTCGTGTTGAATTCGAACTCAAATATGTATTTTGGGGGTTCAAATTCAACTCAAATTTGCATTTTGGGATTAAATTCGAACCTAAAAAATGCAGATTTGGGTTTGAATTCAATCCTAAAATGTAGTGTTGTGTAGAATTGAAATCCAAATCTGCATTTTGAAGTTGAATTTAGTGTTGAATATAATATGAAGAATAATAATAGAGTAAAATTATCATTTTAACATATTTAACAGTAAAAGTTGACTTATAGTTAACGATTGGTGCATTTGACATTTTTTTTATAACTTAAGGTTGCACGGAACAACATTTTCAAACATATTTGTGCATTTAACAGAAACAGTTAAACATACAGGTGCATTAGGGTTATTTACCCTAGAGATTATTTAAACTACGTTTACAAGTGCTAATTTCAATTGATGAGCAAATAGTTGACCTAATAATTAAATAAATCTCCTTCATAATCAAAGTTTTTAGTTTATTTAACTTCTTTTCAGAGCATTGATCGGGCAATCTTTATATGTACAGATTTTGTTTTGAGAGTGCATTTGTATGTAGAATATACACCGTGCTAAGAAAACTTCACTAAGCGCCCTTTATTGTTTACATATTTCAAACAATTGTAATTTATTTATTAATTAATACCTCATGAGATTCATTAAGTAATATTACAAACAGTCCATTAATTCCCAAGATCTTTAGTAATTTCACAAGAAGACTTCATTGTCGATATGGTCAAACAAGGTCTTAATATATCATGACATCTCATCTTCGTATTTCAAGGAACATCTTTTATAAAACTCTTACTAGCCCATTACGATCGCCCAAAAAATACTAAAAGTTCATAAATTTTTCATTTGCCAAAAGATTCTTTTATCATAATCACGAAAAGTCAAACATTGATGCAAAAGAAATTGAACAGACAAGTGAGGTAGTTAAGCATGGTCGGTTCTCTTTACGTAATTTATTTTCAAAAAAAAAAACTTTTTGAATGTGTTGATAAATTTTATCAATCTTGACATCTGCTTCAAGTTTCAATATGAACAATGCACACTATATCAATATGATTATCAAATCCTTTTTTTAGTAATCCGTCAATAAAACAATATTGCTTTCTATTGTCGTTTTTAGAAAAATAATTAAATTAAAAAAACCTAAGGTTTCAAATTAGTCTATATTGAAAGATTAACATTTGAGAATTCTATTGTGAAATTTAAAAAAAAAATACAATTTAACTTACGTTTGTGCTTTTGATATCTATTCGTTTATATACTTTGTTTAATAAACTAAAACAGAAATTAAATACCTATATCATATATAAATAGGAGTAAAAATTATTTAAGTACCTCAAAAGTCACATTTTTACAAATAAGTAACTCAGAAAAAAAAATTTGTAATTTAAGGTACCTCAGAAGTCATAAGTCATAAATGTATCTATTTTAATTGGGTACGTTAAAGCGACAATAAATACAAATAACAATTTAATAAAAAGAAAGTAAACATATTTTATTGCAATAATAAAACAACTTAGAGATACCTGAAAACAACGGTAAAATAAAGTATAGTTATCTTAATGGAATAAAAATTGTGCACATGACGCGCACATAACCGAAATATTAAATTATATACATTTATGATTTCCGAGTACCCTAAAGTAACAAATTTTTTCTAAAGTACCTATTTGTAAATATATGAATTATGAGATACCTAAATGATTTTTATCCCTATATAAATATATACGCAAGTTCTTTAAAGAATAGAATTGATACATTGGATCAATGAATTTATAGGGGTAATTCGTGCATAAGAACACAATAAATCAGTCAAATCAATTTTTGTTGTAAACTCTAACATGGTAGGTTAAAGTTTAGAATATTTTTTGCTCTAAACTTGAATTGGAAACTAATTTGCCTATTATTTTAAAATCAAATTAACAATACTTTTAAAATAATCATTTTTTATTAAATAAAGTATTATCTGAATAATTTTTATATATTTTTCTAAAAATATATGTCAAAGTTTATTATTATCTAGGGTATTCAACCCCAACGACATGTTTTTTTATTTTTAAACAAAATATATAAAAATTATTCAGGTAGTACTTTAATTAAGTAGAAAATGATTATTTTAAAAGTGGCATGTATTCTTTTTTAAAATAATAAGCAAATCAATTTACAACAGTTAGAGCAACAAAAAGGCGAACTAGGGGTGGGTGTACAACAAAAATGACAAAAATAAATAAATTTAACTCTAATTTAATAATTAATTACCAAAATAACTCTTCGATTTTGAAATTTCCCAAAATAATAGGCAAATTAGTTTCCAATACGAGTTTACAGCATAGAATGTTATAAACTCACAGCAAAAAATATTGTGAACTCTAATCTGGTTCGAATTTACAGAAAAAAAAATGTTGTAAACTCTAACCAAGTTCGAGTTTACAGTATTTTTGTTGTAAACTATAACCGCGTCCTAACCGCGAATGAGGTTCGCACTTTTGATTTTAAAAGGTCAAAACCGCGGAAAATTTTCAAAATTAAACAATTATTTTGATAATTAATTATTAAATTAAGATTAAATTTGGAAAAATAAAAAATTCCATGAGACAATTAAACGTCTGTTTCCCAATTCCTTACCAATTTCTTTTACATGCATTTACTCTTCACTTACTCCTAACTACCCATCAGGCCGTCACCATCAACTACCTGAAAAGTTTTGGAATACAATACGTGGCTATTAATACTATATCGTACATACCATTACTGTTTTTACTGTGGTTGATTTTTTTATTATAATAAACTAATTATAACTCCCGGTAAGAATATCGTTTCTTATTAAAAATATAATCTCAAAATTATAAAACAATCTTATATTCAATAATGTATAATTACTTTACATATTTTCTTTAAGTAAATAAAAAAAATTGCACAATGTAATTACACTATACATCTAATATTTGGAAGGAAAATATTGTTTACCAAAAAAACAAACCGAATTATCAAAGTTCGATGTTACACTACTGAAAATCTAGCATTTACCGATGAAAAAAATCATTTCGTCGGTAAAAGCTCGTTAGTAAATCTTGTATTACCGATAAAAATTAATTTTCGTTGGTAAAAAATTATATCACCGACCATATCAAATTTGTTTGACAAAATATATTTTTAACGACAAAAACCAAAAAATTCGTTAGTAAAATCTCATGTATTTGCCGACGAAATGAAATTATAGTCGGTAATTAGGTATTTACTGAGCACATTAATATATCGTCGGCAAAAATATATATTTACCAACAAAATTTAATTTTCGTCAGCAATAATAATGTTTGAAATTTGAATTTCGACCAAAAAAAAAGTGAAAACCAGTTCCCTTTCTGGTATTGAGTCCCAACCCTATCTCTCTTCCTGGTTCTTTCCGCTTCTCTTGAATCAAAGAACCCCACGTCCACGCTTCTCCTACGCCCAAAGTTGAATCCGTCATTGATAGCTTAGTAGACTCGGTCTTCGATTCTTGTGGCATTGTCACCTTCTCAAGTCTCGACCACTCCAAATTCAATAATTTTCTTAATCAAATCGGTTTGCCTTCGATTTCTCGCGGTGATTTAGGCGCTCGATTGGACATTCGGTTCCAAGAAGCAAGAATCGAGTCTGATGTACGAACTCGAGATGCAATGCTCTTTCAATTAGCCTATGATGGATGGAATTATGGGTGATGCATTTATGCTTCTTATCTCGTGATTCTCAATTCAATTCCTATAGTTGGTGAGACGTTGAGTCTCCGGGTCATGGTTGCTAACTACTTGTCCGTTGAAATGCCCCAAAGAAGAGTCATTTGGGAAAATTTGGATCTCTTTTCTTTAAAATTTCACTTTATGAATTCTTTCATCAATTAGATGACTCACTGCTTCCTTTTGACTTAACCTTCCGATTCAGAAAGGCTTGTCGACTGTCTTGTAATTCTGTTTCTATATGTTATGTTTTTCACTTATTCGATTTTCAACATCAGTAAATCTTCCATAAATTGATGTATTCGACAAAAAATTGTGCTATAGAATGTAAATTTGGCTTGACTTGGATGGTTGCAGATATCCAAAGATAATTTGTTCCTATTTACTGAGTGATTCCATTCTTATGGCACTGAGATGCCCAAGGCTCCTCAACTCCACTCAGCTCTGTTAGATGTTGCAGTGTCAGAAGAATCCATTAATAGACTCACCCCCCTCCCCATTCTTGCAATCACTACAAGAATATGTTGCAATAGCAACGAAACTTCCGTGTTGACGCTAACATTTGTAGTTAAATATATGTATATTGTGTCGACAGTTTTTGATGTCGTTATTATTACTTATTAGGCACAATATGTTTTCCATCGTTATAAGATACATTTAGTGTTAATTTTTGCCGTCACTTTATATTTTACATGGATGAATGTGTAATGTCGACCAACACTTGATGTTAAATAACTCCATCAGTAGCAGGTGAATTTTTCATTGCAAATGTACATATTCAAATGTGAAACGTTCTGTCGTAAATATAGTGATATCAGCAACGGTTGTTTGCCTTAACTAATCAATTTTTGTCGTCGTTAAAACATAAGTACCGGGAAAATGTAAGAATAGGTTTACGTGTCAATATATTGTGGACATTAGTATAGTCATTCAACAACAGATTTAATTTTTGTTGTAAAATAGTTTATTTAGAGACGACTATTGTTGTTGTTAAAAAATCAAATTTTCAAATTTTTTTCCCGCTCGGATTTAAAAATTCAAATTTTTTTCATTCAACAACTTATTTACACGTTTTACAGACAACTTCCTCTTATCTTCCCTTCCTCCATTCACCTTCTCTTCATTCAAAACGTTTTTCAAAGGATTGAAGCTCACCCTCCCTTCCTTTCACCCTCTCGGCGAGTTGAAGCTTGACCTCGAGTTGGAGGCGAGTTGAAGCTCGACCGACCTGTCATGGATGAAGTGTTGGAGCTGCTCAAAGTTCCATGGATGAAGGCCTGTTGGAGCTGGAGCTGGAGAAGGCGACTTGGAGCTGGAGAAGTCGAGCTGGAGCTGGAGAAGTCGAGCTGGACCTGTAGAAGGCGAGCTGGAGCTCGAGAAGTGCTGGTTCTCCGATGCCTTCACCATGGATGAAGCCATAGATGATGAAGTGATGATATATGGATGAAAAATCCATGGATGAAGAAAGAGGAAGAAGCCATGGATGAAAAAGGATGAAGAAGCCATGGATGAACACAAATAATTTAAAATCGGACAAAAAAATCGCAGAAAAAAAATCGACCAACAACAACCTGAGTCCGCTCAAACATCGGAAAAGTGTTGTCGTCGTTCATATGTGTTTAACAACAACCTGATTCCGTTGTAAAGTTGACGTTGGGAGTCACATGCTAACAGCGACAAACCTTTTACAACGGCAAAGTGTCGACGTATAGACCTTTAACGATGGGGGCTACCACGACGAAGATTTTGTCATTGTTCAGACTTAACAACGGTATTTATGCATTTAGCAACGCATTTTTGCCGATGTGTATGCTCGAGTTTCTTGTAGTGAATGTTCATTAATCCGGCAGTGTGTAGGAATTGTTGGAGACAAGTTCAAGTCCAAGACTTTAACCATAATTTTCCTCCTGTATCTTTAGCATTTCTTCAAGGTATGGTAACAATTTTCTTAGTATTGAGAGTAGTTAATTCTGTAATATTTGGTTTAAGTAGATGATGAAAGGAAAAGAGAAGAAAAGAGAAAAAGCTAAATCTAAAACTATTGCAGATGAAGAAATGGAGAGACTCCATCTTAGATAAGCATTAGCGATTAGATATGTATCGGTTTCATTTGTTCAAAACTTCTGCATAAAGGTTGGAATGCACATTCATTAATTCTTAGACTGAAGACAATATTCATGTATCTTACATAGAATACAATAATATCATCTAAGGTTGTAAAAGAAATGTTGTTTTCTATTTGTAATATAATTGATGTTTTCTATTATAATATAACTATTGTATTCTATTTGTAAATTTATTTGTTTGTTTTTTGTTAAAAATGATTTTTTTTACTAACGGTATTTTTCGTCAGTTAAATGTTATATACCGACGAAACGTTTTTTTGTCGAGGAAATGAATTTCGTCGGTAAATATAATTACCGACGAGAATTTATTTAATAATTTTTAACGACCAAAATAAATTTGTCGGCAAAGAATGACATTTACCAACGAAATTCAAAAACAACATATTGGGTCAACAAAATTCATGAATTTACCAACGGAATTTTCGTCGGTAAAGATACGAAATTTGCCGACCAATTAAATAGTCCAATTTCCGTCGGTAAAGTTTACCGACGAGACATTCATCGGCCAACTTTACCGACGAAAATATCATTTTACCGACAAAATTTATTTTTAGCAAAAACATTTATACATTTTACCGACGGAATAATTGTGTCGGTAAATACCGAGTTTTCAGTAGCATTGATCATAAAAGAAATTACTTTTTCTTTCTATTTAATAAAAATACATTTAACTTTCAAATATTAGGTAAAGCGTAAATTATGTAATTTTTTTAACGTGTCAATAATGTAAAGTATTTTAATATTTTAAAAATATATTTAACTTCCGTTAAATACATAACTGTCATATGTGTGATTTTCACTGTATTTTAATATAAAAATTAATATAATTTGCATAAATTATGTTAATTTATTTACGTGACATTAACGTATTTTAACAATGAAATATCAAGTCTACCTCACGTAAATGTTATATGTGTGACTTTCATTATATTTTAATATAAAAAAATTAACTAATTTGCATAAATTATGTTGGTATCTTTACGTGACAATACTGTGAAGTATTTTAACATTGGAGTACTAAATCAACATAACTTCCGTTAAATACATTACATAAATGTCATATATATAATTTTCATTAATTTAATAAAAAAAATGCATTTTTACACTTTTTTTTATATATCAAATGCTTATAGTTTTTTTTTTCTTCTCCTAAGTACGAAATTCTTATGACCCAACCCTAATGGCTAATATGGTGGTGGTTCTAGTGTATCTTTTCAAAGTGACAAATCCTGCGTATGTGCATGTTATCGTGAGTATTAATACGTTTATTGTGTGACACTTATCAAATACGAACACGCACGATAATCTTATCATGTCATGTTTTTCAACACGAACACGACACACAATTTTTATTGCGTGTTCATGTCGTGTTATCATATTGTCTTAAGTTAGTCAGTTCAGCATACGAGAATTATAAGAAAATATCAAAATAACGAATTGTTCATAATAAGAATTATCAATTCAAATTTCTCGAGTTTGTAATGCAGAATTGACAAACTCTAAAAATTAAATATTTAAATAGATTTTTAAAAGCTATTAAACAAGACATGTTTAGAAATATGTTAAAAAAATCAAGTCCAACTTTATAGTTATACACAAAAAAAAAAGTTAATCTTTAGAATGTGTGTGTGTTTTGATACATAAATATGAATACGATACGAAAATACTTTTGTATTATTATGTATGTGTTATTGTATCATCGTTCTGTCATATAATTTAACCAACACAATTTTTTTCAAATATGTTCATATCATATTATCGTATTGCGAAAAAAATTATTGACCCTAAATTTTCCTCCGTATGCCTACTTCTTTTAACTTTTTTTTTTAACACGTTCACTTAAAGGTCAATGTCCCACTAGTGTAAGGGTCACATGTCAAATATATAAATAAAGTCAAATAATTGAGTCGTCATAATCGAGTCCCACTTAGTTAGATTAGATCCACATTCGTTGGTAGACATCCATCGAATTCAGAGTTAACGTTTCACACTTTCACCTAAACCAGTAGAAGACAAAAGAAAAAAAAAAACATATATTTACCACAAAAGGAATTATTAATTTATTAACTGAAAATTCATAGTTTGGAAAGTTGTATTTATTTTTAAATATAATACTAGTTTGTAAAAACATATAATTTGTTAGTCGAACTTTGAAAAAATTACAATTTAATAGCTGATACATACTAAAAATGTGGAGGGCTCCGTCAATATTTAAAGCAAATGAGATGAGTTAGAAAATTATATTTTTTTTTATAAAGTCAATTAATAAATATGTAATTAAGTCTAATAATTATTACCAAAATTTAATAATCCTGGCTAATAAAATAATTAACAATAACACAAGAAAATTTGCAAAACTCAATATAAACCTTGGAAAAAGTTTGAAAATAGTACATCATGTTAGACGAAAATGGCTTTCCAACCCAAACGATTGTTTTTTGTCGAACATGTTTGAAAATGATGGTAATTGGTACATCCGTTACTTTTCTGTTAAAATATTCGGTTAAATATTTTTCATATTTACAAAATTAGCCAAATATTTTTCTAAATGTTATAACTCAACTCTACAAACTTACACTAATGTTTCAAACAAGCCCCGACTCGATCCGAGTCACACCGAGGGTCTCCATACCAGGTCGTCCGATCATGGGGACCTGGTCTAGGTTCGGACCCAGACCAAGTCGTCCAACCATGGGTACCTGGTATGGGTTCGAACCCAGACCATAGGATCCCCGATTGGGTCTCAATTGGAGCCCCAATCGGTTTGGACTGAACCTGGTTGGGTTCGGTTCAAACGATTGAGGCTCTAATTGAGCCCAAATTCGGGATCCTCTGGTCTAGTCCGAACCCAAACCAGGTCGCCCAACCATGGGTACCTGGTCTGGGTTCGGACCCAGACCATAAGACCCCCGATTGAGGCTTAATTGGAGCCTCAATCGGTTTGGATCGAACCTGGATGAGCTCAGTTCAAACGATTGGAGATTCAATTGAGCCCCAATCAGGGGTCATATGTTGTGGGTCCGAGCCCAGACCAGGTCCCTAGGGTGGGTGATCTGGTCTGGGTTCGGACCCTGAGTAGGGGCCCCCCGGTGTGGCTTGAATCGAGTCGGGACTTATTTGAAACATTAGTGTAAGTTTGTAGAGTTTAATTATAACATTTAGAAAAAAAATTTGGTTAATTTTACAGATATGAAAAATATTTAACGAAAATTTTTAACAGAAAAGTAACGGAGGTACCAATTACCATCATTTTCAAACGTATTGAACCATTAACCATCACAATAAAATAAGTTGCACTGAAAACTATTTTGTGCAAACATATTGAACCATTTTCAGACTTTTCCCTATAAACCTTCTGAGAACATACTGATTTTCTATTTTTAAAAAAATAAATCTAAGTGTTTGACTGTAGTTTTAATTATGCTTACTGATCCCATTGGAAAGTGTATAAATTTCTGATTCTATAAACTGATGACTTATTTTTATAACTAATTTTTTTATATATGAAAAATCTGTTTGATGTATCAAAATTTCACATTCCAAAGAATTATATATGATTGCTGGGAAATTCGAGTTCATCATTCTAGAACATAATATTCAGAAATATCTGTCTGAAAATATAATTGTTGTAACGTTTGTTATGTGAGGGGTAATCTTGGTGTTTGCGATGAAAAATAATTCACTTTTAAGGTTAATAACGAAATTGCTACCTTAATTTTGGGTACTTTATAAATTGTTACCTAAATTTTACTTTTGATTTAAAAAATGTTACCTAAACTTTGACACTTGGGGAAATATTGCTATCTCGATTAACTTTTTCGTTAAATATGGACGGAAAATGACATGGCAGTATATGATTTTTCCTTGATTTAAAAAAGCTAAATAATCTTTTAAAAATACTAAAAAAATTTGAATTTGAAAAAAAAAAACTGAAAAATTCAATGAGGAAATATGAGTTTTAAATATAACACTTTTATTAAAAATATGAACTAAAACAAATAATTAATAATTATTTTTCTTATTTTGCTTCATATTTTCAATAAAAATATTATATTAAAAACTCTTATTTTCTCTATTAATTTTTCATTTTTTTTTTGTATTTTTAAAATATCATTTAGTTTTTTAAATCAAGGACCAATCATATGTCGCCACATCATTTTTCGTTCATATTTAACGGAAACGTTAACCGAGATAGAAATCTGCCCCAAATCCGAAAGTATATGTAGCCAAATTTGAAAATGTAAAGTTCAGGTAGCAATTTGTAAAACGCTCAAATTTGGAGTAGCGATTTGGTTATCAACCCTAATTTTTACTGATAATTAGCTAAAATATATATATACTAGAGAGTTGACACGCGTTTTGTGCGATAAATATTTTTTATATTACATATTAAATGAAAAACAATATTGTATATATGTATATCTTATTTATTACTGTTTAATTTTATAAAATATTTTTAATTGAGAAATAAATTAGCTTAATATTATACAATAAAAAATAAATATATTTATAAAAATATTAACTCTATTATTATTTTTGTATAGTATAAATTATTTCATTTTTTTCATATTATAAAATATTAATATTATGTATATTTGTTCATAAAACTAATTAAAATACATGAATAAATATTAACAATTATTAATACAACTAATTAATAATTTTCATTTATTGTTTTAAATTTCTATATTGTAATACGTTTATAATTATATTGAAATCGTTAGTAATTGTTTTACCTTATATTAGTAATAGTAAAATTATCTACAATTTTTTATTTTTTTGTTAATTAATAAAATATGCTAATTTTTTAAATATATAATAAGTATTTTCATAATTTTATAAAAAATAAATTAATGTTCATATAATACTTTTAATTTAATCTTTATGATTTAATTACTTGTATTAGTTCCATACACTAAACTTTAGGTAAATCAAAGTTAATATAAGATCTAATAATTTTAATATTTTAACATATAATAGTATATAAAAAAAAAGTAAACTAATTGTTTTTATTATGAGAGATTCTATTTGGTAGGGGTGATCAAAATACTGGTTGGATCGAATTCCCGACAAGACCGGCCTGACTAGGACCGAGATCGAGTGAGCGAGTTTTTTCCTTCAAGGTCGACCTCGGTCTCGGGCTTTTTTCCCAAAAGCCCGACTAGGACCGGACCAGACCGACCTTGAAGAAAACCATAAAAATTCATGGTGTAACCATTGGAAACACTAATAATTCATGACCTTGAATCATTCAACAACCCTTTGATCGGTTCCATAAGGGAAGTGCAATGAAAAAGAGAAGCGGACGGGTTCAAGACCAAAATTTCGGTAATTATTTTGGGCAATTTAGTTGATTTTTTTATACCAAAAAATTCGATCCAAGACCGGCCCGAGTCAAGCAAAGCCGACTCGGGCGGGCTTTTTTGGCCAAAGTCGGCCTCAGTCTCGGTCCTCCAAATGTCAAGACCAAAATTTTCGGTCTCGGTCTTGCCTTCAAGACCGGGCTGACCCGCCCATGATCAGTCCTCCTATTTGTAGACCATCAACTACTATACACATACCACTTTTGTAAAAAAAAAACAAAATACCCTAATAGTTTTTTTACATTTTTATCCTTACCTATTTTTAAAATAAAATAAAATTGCTAAATAAATACCACTTAATTTTTCACCCTATTTACCTTCATATTCAAAATTACTATCCCGCTTTTTTGCTCTCAACACTCAATCTTTCAACATATCTACACTACTGTTCATCACTTACACTCTCATTCTCCACCATCCACCACTCACTTTTTGTTGTCACCACTACTTGTCGTTGTCAATTTTCATCGCCGCATCTGCAACCTGCCGTAAGCAAATCAGCAACCGTGTTTCTTCCTCAAACCACTTTTGTGTCGGTACGTTCGTTTGCACTCCATTGATCGATGTCGGTACAACTTAAATTAGATGAGTTTTGTAGAACTTTCATGGAGGAAACGACAAGTACGTGTCGTTTGAACAAGCACAAATAGAATCTCCCTTTAGTATTTTGACAAAAGTGGTATGTATATAGTAGTCAATGGTCTGTAAATAGAATATCCATTTAGTATTTGTAGTGAATTATTATTAATTAAAATATTACTAAGTATAAAAAATGGACAAAAAAACATAATGGTTTATGAGATTCAACGAGGATGTTTGAAAGATTTTTAAGTGCATAACTTTTTCTACGTGACATTGTCATGTCATCAAAAAAATATGTAAGCTGAGGTGAACCAATATAATTACTTTATTTTAACATGTAATCGATCAATAAATTTAGAACTTGTCAAAATTTTAGAAGATTTAATCGAATTAATATAGATATAGAAATATTTAAAATGTATTAGTAAGCAGTCCGATCGAGATGTTCCGATTCAGGCAGTGCAACACCACCGCCTGTTCTGCGCGGACATGCTGTCACACGTGTCAGTTCAATCACTGTGTTTTTTGACTGACTTTTCATCTCCTTCTCCACTAAAATTCCTCCTCTGCTCCCTCCCCCATCTTCAGGTCTCCAACTCTTCAACTTGTCCCTCTCTTCTTAGGCAGGTGATCTACTTGCTGTAGAAACTGATAGAGACGGAAAGAGAGATAAAGGAACGAAATGAAGGAAGGCAAAACAGTGATGAAGTCGAAGATGAAATGGGTCGGTCTGGTTGGCCTTGTCCTGTCGGCTCTCTCTCTCTTCACCCACTTCTTCCTGGCCAGATTCACCGAGCAGGGCCTCTCCGATTACCAGACATCCATCACAATCTTCTCCTGGCGACCCATTTTCGAAAATGCAGGCTTGCCCCTCAATGTAAAGATCCCACCTTTACTCGATTTTCATAAATTTTTGGTGGTTTCATTTGATTCCACCTGTATTCTAGAAAATGTTTCCTTAATAGCATGTCTGTCTTGTTTCTGGGTTCTGCTCATCTCTCACCCAATTTTTGATTGACTTAGTTACATTCTAGTATATGTTGTTTCCTTTGATTTGGATCTGGTTTTGGGCTGCTTTGTCTGCAAATGTGGCGTTTAATTTCAATGTGTCTTCTTGAAATTCTAATTCTTCTGCGTTGACTCCTGTAATCAGTGAATTATGCAATTGTTTGGTTATATTGTGGATCTAGTGAAATGGAACCATATTAAGCCTTTGATGTCTTTGAGGTTATCTGAATTTTGGTCAGCTACATTGATTTGCCATCTTCTCTTGCTTTTTCTCTATGGGCTTGAGCTGATTCCTTCTTGGTTGGGGGTGTAGATTCCATCTCATAGAAGGCTATGGGTTCCTGTTCATCCTCTCGAATCGTTACATCCACATGCCAATCCAAGAGGACAATATCCAGGTTCAGAATCACTCATCCTCTTTCAGTTTTTGTTTCTTAATTGAATTTGTATATCGAATTATCTGGTGAAATGAGAATATTTGGAAGATCATAGAAAATTCATTGTCTTTTCAAACTACTTTAAGGTTAAATACTAAATTGCTAAATGATATTGTGGCCAATGAGCTGATTGCTAGCTGAAATTTTCCTATTAACTGTAGATGGAAAATGTTTACTGGGCCCCTTGATTGGAAATTTTTATGCTACTAACTGTATGGTTTACAATGAGTTAAGTAAAATTATTAACGGATTGATAGGTTTAGTTTATAATTTATAACTGGATTGATTGATAATCTTCTCTTGACAGATCCTAGTTCAAAGACAAATGGGTTCATCTTTGTTAGAATACAAGGTGGTTTTCATGAGATAAGAAATTCGGTAAGTTGATGCTTACTCTTTGCTTATTACACCTTTATGTTGAAAAAGTTGACACTTTATAGTTTCTCTCAGATTAGTGATGTGGTTGCGGTAGCTCGACTTCTTAATGCAACCTTAGTTATCCCCGAAATCCAATCAACCACAAGCAGTAAAGGGATTAGGTATTGTGGACACATGAATCCTTCATCTGTATCTGTTTTAGAACAAATGTAAATATTTTTTGTTTGTTTCATCAGTTTGGATTTTAAAAGCTTTGCTTACCTATACAACGAGGAGCAATTCATGGTCGCACTATCCAAAGATGTCAAAATCATTAAAACTCTTCCGAAAAATCTGAAAGGGGCGAGGAAGATGAAGAGGATCCCTCTTTTTAAGGCACCTTATCAGGCTTCGCCGTATTTTTACCTCCATCACGTTCTTCCCGTTCTTAGCAAGCATTCGGTGGTTGAACTAGTTGTCTCCAACGGTGGTTGCTTGCAGGTACTAAATCTAACCTTTTCTTTAGTTTAATCCTCCATTTAGTTAATTTTAGGCAGTTCTAGCTTCAACATAGTCGGTTGATGGAGTTGATTTTGTATTGAAGTACATAGTAATTAAGTGACTGGTAAAAAACGATAGCTCAGGTTATAGCAACTTCCTCTAGGTCAAAAGAATGCATCTGTCAGTGCTGATTGGATTTGATTTCTGAGCTATAATAGAAAACAAGGAAAGAAGTAATCGAGTTTTGGTCCAAGTATGATTGGATAAGGGTTTGTAAAAATTGTGTTTTTTTTTTGCCAAAAAAGGATCTTTATTTGTATAATTGGATCATCAGGAAATAATATAAGTTGTTTTTGCTGCAGGCTATACTCCCTCCCCAATTTGAAGAATACCAAAGACTTAGATGTAGGGTTGCTTTTCATGCCCTTTGGTTTCGTCAAGAGGTTCAAGAACTCGCCACTAACGTTTTGCACAGGTCAGCACAATCAAATCTTTCCCTTATATTCAGAAACCACAAAACCTTAAATTGGAACACTGACTTGCCCTTGTGAAGCTCAGGTTACGGTCTCCTGGGCGGCCATATGTAGCATTTGATCCTGGGATGACAAGAGAAGTGTTGGCGTATTATGGTTGTGCCGAACTCTTTCAGGTATATATGTATGTTGATGTGGAAAAGTAACATATATCTTCTTCTTTGAAGTTCCTCTATTATTATTATTATTATTTAAAAAAATCTTTTTGAACTATGGAAGGATGTACATAGTGAGTTGATTCAACATAAAAGATCGTGGATGATTAAGCATGGGGTTATCAAGGGGAAACTCAGAGTGGACTCAGCGTCCCAACGCCTGAACGGGTCGTGCCCACTTATGCCAGAAGAGGTAATTACATATGAAGAGAGTATAGGGAAATTCTATATGAAGATCATTCATTGTTTTCTAAGGATAACTTTTTACCTTCTTACACTTTAAGTTAGATTGTATTGTTTTAAAAACTAGCAAAAAATGATAATTTTATCCAAAAAAAAATGAAAACTACTGTAAAAAAAATTTTGCACATAAAAATATACAAATACATGTAAATATTTGTTTTTAAAAAGGACAATTCTTTGTTTTCGACCATTTTTTTTTATAAAAATTATTTTAAAAACTTAAAGGGTGAAGTTTCTAATGTATGTTCTGTGTAAAGCAATTGATAGTTTCCGTATAAAATTCCCCGGAAAGTTTATTCAATTCACTGGTGTGATATAGTAGATTAGTTGGCTATATAATGATTAATAAGATTTTCTCACAAAGTAAAAAAGAAATGATTTTTGATAGTCAAAAGGCCTTTTTATCATCAGATGAAGTTCAACATGGGTTCAATTGTGGAACACCGTGTTGATTTTGTTTTTTCAGATTGGGATTCTTCTTCGTGCTCACGGCTATTCATGGGACACCATAATATACGTATCGGGTGGTGAGGTATTTGGTGGGCAAAGAACACTTATTCCTCTCCATGCCATGTTCGAGAATGTGGTCGATAGAACTTCACTAAGCACCAATTGGGAACTGAACAGAATCTATGGCCACGAGCCCAATACTATCAACAATGTCCCTAAGAAGCTCCCAACAATAGATTACACAGCGAAACACGAGGAATGGAAGCTCGCGGGCCCACGTCCCCGCCCACTTCCACCTCCTGCTGCCCGACCCAAATACCCGTATAATATTGAAGGTTGGTGGGGATGGGTGGCCGAGAGTGATAACGAGCCTGAGAGCACGGTGATGGAGTTGAGGACCAATGCTCATAAACTACTGTGGGAAGCAATTGATTACATTGTGTGCGTTGAAGCTGATGTGTTCATTCCTGGGTTTGACCGTGATGGAAAGGGTCATCCGAATTTCGCAAGCTTGGTGATGGGTCATCGGCTCTACCAATCAGCCGCAGCGAGAACTTACCAACCCGATAGGTAATTTCAGAAAACTTAAAGTAGTAAGGTAGAAGGGCTGATTAGATGTGGAATGACCATTTTACCCTTGATGTCATAACACGGACCGCCCGGGACTTGCATACTGTTTGATAATTGTCCTTCCCTTTAAGAATGTCTCATCAGCTGTTGTTTTTTGGGTAAATTCAGGAAGGAAGTTGTCAAACTGTTGGAACAAACGAAGGAACACAAGTACCAAGCAAACATCACATGGCTAAAATCAATACGCAGACTTATGCAAAGAAGCTTGCTCGACAGACTCTCTGAATCGTCAATCAAATCAAAGTCGTTATCTTTCCTGTCTCACCCCGTTCCCGAGTGTTCTTGCTCAAGACACCAATCCGAAGACACATTGGACGCTGTCAAGTCTGCTCTTGGGTCTGTCGATAAATGTCCTACATGGATGAACACAAGTCCTGTTCCAGTCTCAAGAGAGAAGGAAACGGAAGATAATATCGATGAAGATGACTCATCGTCTTCTGGGTTATTCTTGAGGAGTTCGGGTGGGAGTAGCGATAGTAATGGAGGAGAGGTGAATAAGGAAGAAGTGCAGCTTGAGGATCAAGAAGAACTAGAGGGTGGAGAAAGATGACACGACATCATATTCGTATTAACTCGAGTCTGACGTAGATTTCTTCGACCTGCAAACAGTTGAAGATAAGTGGGTTTGGACCATTGAAGTGTCCGTTTTAGAGGAACTCGAAACTCGAAGCTCGATGCGGCCAATGGTTACTCAAAATGGTGATTCTGCAGATTTCTCAATGTTTTAGTGGAAAAGGAGAGATCTTTCAAAGGAACATAATCTGGTAGCAAAATTTTGCCTTGTTGCTGACATGCTTTTTTCTTCATCTGTTGTACAAAAATCTTTGTATATGACTTCTTTAGATGTTTATGAAGAAGCAGTGGTTCATGTTCAAGAAAAACAATCGCAAAAATCAGCCTTTTTTCTTTGTTACGGTCCATTTCTATTTAGCTGAGGGCCCAATAAGCCCATTATGATTTTATTTATGTTGGGTCAGTCCAATTAGTATTAGAAACCCTAGTATGAAAGTTAAGTCTATATATTAGCTGCAACTTAGACGACAAGGAGAATATTATTAATCAGTTGTATTTCTCTCTCTCTCTCCTTACTTCTGTCTTCTTCTCTAACAATTCTTCTCTCTTTCTACAACCTCATTCTTCCCTGACATTTCCTTCACCTTCTTCACGTACGGTGTCCCCAGACCCGTTCATCATCTTTTCTTGTCGGCTCGTACCAATTGGTATCAGAGCCAGTTTCCTTCGCCACTGCACCAACCTTCGCGCCACCTTTCCGCCTTCACTTGCACCAGCTACGTCCGACGTTCCTTTTCAGTTGTTCGTCGTTCGCGCCAACCACTCCACCAACCTAGCTACGACAACTCCCGTTCGCGCGCCACCACCTGCTCCAGCTAGCCCAGTACCGCACCAGTCAGCCCCGTGTCAACCACCTTCGCCCGAACAATAATGGCCACTACGACAACGGAGACCCGAGCCCAATGCGAAGCTCGAGTTGATGCGCAGCTACAAGACCACGGGAAGCTGCTCCACGACCTCTCCGAGCAGGTAGCCGCCGCTTCAGTCGCCGCCATCGATCGTCAGCGTGCAACGGAGGATTGGCAACGCGCTTCAGAGGAGCGCCAACAAGCTGCAGAGGATTGTCAGCGCGCAGTAGACGAACGTCATCAAGCCGACATGGCAGACCTAAGGCGATTCATGGCTAACCTTATCGCACGGAAGACAGAACCGAGCAGAAACAGCGGTATACTCGGGTCCGGTGTCGGAAACACACGGATGGCAGCAGTGACGCCCTCGAGCACATCAACAGCAACAGCATCGGTCGCTCACTTCGGCCAACTGCCAGCTGTAGCTTCTGCCATTGACACTCCATTTCCGTTAGTCGCCATGACGCCCCCACCAACAGCAGCCATGAGGTTTCACGTCGCTCCAGTCGAAAACCGGTATTTCGCTACGTAGAGTCGTGAAAATAGGCATGCTTACCGCGTCGGAAGGATTGATTTTCCTCGTTTTTCCGGTACAGATGTCGCGAGTTGGCTGTTTCGATGCAAGCACTATTTCGAGATAGACGAGACTCCGGACGAAGCAAAACTCAAGGTTGATGTGATACATTTGGAAGGTGAAGCACTTTAGTGGCACCAAGGCTATGTGAAGGTCCAAGCCGTGGAAGGAAAAACAGTCACTTGGCCTGGTTACGTAGAGGCCTTGAAGGCCCGGTTCAGTAATGAATTATTCGGCGACCCAATGTTGGAGATGAAGAACCTCCAACAAGAAGGTTCGTTGTCCAAATATCAACGCAAGTTCGATGGTATCCTCCACCGAATACAGCTCATCGAAAAAGTATCGGAGAGAACCGCCATCAGTCAATTTATTGGAGGACTGGAACTTCACTTGCAGGGACAGGTTCAGTTACAGCGTGTGCAGACACTTCATGAGGCCTATGCAGTTGCGAAGCTCCATGACTCGGTCCTCATGTTACAATTGCCACCACCCACCGATGCGCCACCCCCCTTCGATAATAGGAACGCTAGGATGACCGCCAACAAGGAGATGGAGGCTCGTCGAGCTAAGGGACTATGTTATTGGTGCCCTGAGAAATATGTTGCAGGTCACATGTGCAAGGGAAAACAAATATTTTTAATCGAAGTCAGGGAGCATGCTAACCATGAACACAATACGGATGTCGACCTTGAGGACAAGGTCGTTGCTTAGGGAGGATGTAATGTTACAGTCCATTTCTATTTAGCTGAGGGCCCAATAAGCCCATTATGTTTTTATTTATGTTGGGTCAGTCCAATTAGTATTAGAAACCCTAGTATGAAGGCTAAGTCTATATATTGGCTGCAACTTAGATATTACGACAAGAAGAATATTATTAAACAGTTGTATTCCTCTATCTCTCTCCTTACTTCTGTCTTCTTCTCTAACAATTCTTCTCTCTCTCTACAACCTCATTCTTCCCCGACATTTCCTCCTCTTTCTTCACGTACGGTGTCCCCAGACCCGTTCATCATCTTTTCTTGTCGGCTCGTACCATTCTTCCATTCCGAATCAATTATGATGTTTTACTGTCAAAATAATATATTTTTAACGGTTTAATGTAAAAAATTATATCTTTTAAAGTTCAATGTCAAAGTGTTAAAGATTATATCTTTTTAAGTTCAGTATGTAATGTCTTTTTTAATTTTAGGGAATTGTTTATTATTTAAGGGTAAAGAGTTCTAATACACCAAAATATTTGTATGTTGTTGATATTTGCACTAATATGTTTGAAAGTGTTATTTTGTGCACCAAGACGTTTGTTTGTTATTGTTAAATGCTTGATGCTCTATCAATTTTTTTCGTTAAACATTACTGTTTTTTTATTAAAATAACAATTTTATCATTATGTTCATATTCAACTAATTTTTTCTAGTACAAAATCATGAATCAAATCCAAGAAAACATATTTGATTATGAATTCGAATCATAAAATGCATTTTAGGTTTCGAAATCAACACAAAAATGTTGTTCTTGGTGGATTTGGAACACAAAACAACATTTTAAGTTCAAAATTGGGTTGATGTCAAAATTTAATATGTATTTTTGATTTAGTGTTGAAGATGAAAATGAGGGCAAAATTGTCAGTTTTATATATTTAAAATTTACAAAATAGTAACGGTAATACAAATAACAATACTCTAAAACATTAAGGAGGTGTTTGATTGAGGTATTAACCATGTATTAGTATTATCTAATATATGTATTAATTATTACAATGTTTGATTAGAAATGATGATATATATATATATATTAACTAATACCTATGTATTAACTAATACACAATTATAATGTTAATTGTGTATTAACTAATACATTATCTAACCATGATATTATTTAATACATAGAAAAAATTTACTTAACTACCATTAGTCTATTATCCCTACGTAAGAACAGTTTATCACGTTAATTTTTAATTTTGGTCAAACTTTGTAAATTTTAATATAAAATATTTTAAAATTATTATTTGCTCGTATTATCTAATAATAGTTAATAAAAAATTAATATATTAAATGAAAAATTAAATGATGTAATACTATTTATATTTTTTCATCATTAATTATTCCATATGTGTTTTATTTTACAAAAAATGAATCACTAAATCAAACACAACAACAGTTGTTGGGTACCATTTGAATTCAGAAACAATTTATGAGTTTATTTCGACGATAATATATGACATATAGTCATTATTTTAAAAAATAGTTAAAAAATTAATGAATAATTTACTGAATAATATTTTAATACTTACTCGTCTATTTGATATTTTTATTAAAATAATATATTAAAAAAAAACTTAGAAGTAGTTATTTAACTTTTTCATCTCCATATTTTGCTAAGTATGATTCCATGTGTATTTTTAAAATCATGTTGTTCCTAATTGATTCGTAAAATTATTTTATTTGTTATATAAACATGTTCCACATGTTTGTAAAACCAATGCAATGCTCTATTTTTTCTCTTCAATTATAAATTAATCACACAGAGTCGTTTGAGAACATGAAAGTTTTGAAGCTTTATGCATGAAAGTAACATTTTAATGATGAAATTGCAAATATCAGAAGAGAAAAGTCGAAGTGGATTAAAGTGGGTATGACTCAAAGGGGATACTATCTTCTTTTTTTGTGTGTGCTCGTGATTTATTTTCCAAGTTTTTTAATATAAATATATTTACATTGCAACATAAATTTAATGGTATTTATGATTTTTTTATCACTTTACGTATAATTTTATACTGAATCAAACACTGTCTTAGTTTATGTATGTATAAGTATATTTTAATACATGTCTCATCCAAACATATTATTACTTAAATACATATATTTTTTGCCATCAATTATTACTTAAATACATGTATGAACTAATATGTGTATTACCTAATACATATATGAACTAATACATGTGTTAACTAATACGTGTATTAAATAATAAATTCAATCAAATGCAAGTGCACAAAATAACATAAGTGATGCATTTAATAACTTATCAAACATACATTGTATTGATGCTATTTACCTTTTTTTTATTTGTTTTTGTAAATTATTTACCCTTATCTTAATAACCACCTTTTATTCTTCTTAAAAAGGTATTTTTTGTTAACTTTTTTCAATAAATTCAACCCAATTTTACACAAAGCATTTGAACTTGATGACAGCGCAATTAAAGAATATTTGGTTATCTTCCTGGTAATGATGCAGCAGCCAGCAGCCATGAAACCTGCGGGACTAACACAGTCATGACTATGATGTTCGTCTAATAGTCAAAAGGACGCGGTGCAAATCCTTCTTGTAATTGTCCTTGATCAGCACGCAAACTTCTCATCTATAAGAACTGGCAGCAAAGCAGAGTTCACCCAGCACAACAAGAAGAAACCAAGTGAAACAGCACATCCAAAATCAAGCGCACAGACACAAAAATCTATTCTTTTTACTCAAGTTCTGTCATTGTTAACGTTTCCAGTCTGAAATTGAAATCGTAGGAGATGGGTGACAAGAACAAGACCATAAACTGGTTTTCCACCTTCTTTTCTTGCTTCGTTGTTTCTGGGAAAAGGAAAGAGATTCATTTTTCAGAAGTAGAGAAGAATATGGTCGCTGCAGCTACGCATTTTTCTTCCTCTCCTCATACAGTTAAAATGGGTTGATCAAATTCAGCTGACAAATGTCATCGTCGGAGTGGATTGCGTGCTTGGTCTGAAGGATCATCTTTGTGACGAATAGCGGCTCTGTCGTTTTGGCAAAACGTGTTTTTTTAAAGATTATTCAGCTGTTGTAAACTTAATAGTATTGACTGTTAAATGTATTTTAAACAACTTGTAAATAAAGTTTATCCTTTTTGTATACAAAATTACTTTTACTATCCTTCGTAATAGTGTTATCAAAACCGAACCGACCCTTAAACCGGTGAGAGGGACGGACGGTCGGACCGATCAGTTCATAATGCAGTAATAATATTTTTTATAAAAATACAAAAGATTATCCCCAACCAATGCAGCTGAAGGTTCTAGAAACCGGATCGAACTCCATGAAAGAGAAAGCCGCCATTACGGTCAAGGCAGTTACTGCAGATCCGGAGAATGCATGGGCGATTTCGGCTTATTCTGGAGTTCCAATTTTGCTCGAAGTCTGCAAATCTGGATCTCCAGAAACTCAATTCCATTCGTTAAGCGCGATCAAGAATGTAGCGGTAGAGGAGGATGTCCAGGTAGCTCTAGGAGAGGAAGGTGTCGTGTTGCTTCTGGTTCAACTGCTCTATTCCGATGCGACCAGCATACGTGAAAAAATAGCAGACTGTGTAGCGATTTTTGCCTATGGTTGGTACGGTTGGGTCGTCTTCGTTCAACAGTATTATCTCCAGTCTTTCGCTTCATCTCTGCAGCTCCACCGCTGTAGGTTAGGAAAGTTTTGAGCTTGTACGTGGCCTTGTTGTAGGGCTAGGGTTGCTTCCTCCGCCGTGTCGAAGGTGCCGAGCCAGATACATGTATGGTAGGGGGATCTCGACGACCCATTTCCCCCAGTGGAATTGCCTCACGTCGCGATAGAGCTTGTTGAGCTTTGCCACAGAGCTAGACTGCATCATCGACACTATGCTTGAAAAAGAAAAAGAACTGAAACTGAAGAAGAACTAAAACTGAAGAAGAATTGAAGAACAAATGAAGAACTCGATCAGAAAAAGAAGAACTGAAAGTCTGAAATAAAGAAGAATAGAGGAAATTTACCAAAACTGATCAAGTCGGGTCTAGAAAAATCATCAAAAGTCACAAAAAAACTGGAACCGTCTGGTTAAAAAAAATGGCAAGTTTTTCAAAAATTGGTCGGTCCACGCTAGTTCAACCTGATCCTTCATGTATTTCGATCTTTTAATTAAACCAAACCGAACATGGGCTGATACATGGTTGGATCAGGTCGGACCGGTGGTCCGATTCTGATAACTATGCTTCCTAATGACAAAATATTCTGATAAATAACGGGTTCTTAAGTTAAAAAATACTGCTTTAACTCAATATTTTCTTGAGAGATTAATATTCAATTAAGTTCAAAAATATTTTTATGTTCTTTCTTACTGAAGAAGTGATATTAGATTTGTTTTTTACAAGATCTGAATTTGGTAAATAATTATTAATTAACATAATTTCAATTTATTTTCTAACTAATTATGGTTTATGCTTCGTACTTTTTCGAATCTTCAAGTACGGTTTTTTAAAACATCTTTTGTTGTTTAGTTAATGCATTTATTCGGCGACAGAGTTCATCAACTTAGGGCTTTCACCCGTTCACCACCGCAACCAGACCAAACCTTTACCTGTCTCCTTTGTGTAGTTTTCCTCCTTTCCTCGTCTCTCGATTCTCCTTCCCTCTGTTTGGTCTTGTCCATTTGAAAATAAAACGATTTATTGCATAAGAATTTGGCCGCTTTGATGTGTAGGTAGCTCAACCTCGCTGGATTTAGGGTATGTTTTGTTTGTGGTGAGAGCTTGCTCCGACGAGCACACACACTGAAAAGGACATGGGAGAGATGTTGAAAGTCATCCAAGTGGAATGCATACAAGGAACCAACTTTGCTTTCACCTCATTCCTTCCATGTGTTGGAGCATGCAAGGATGAGCAGCCCAGACTCCTTCCATATAGTTGAAGAGAACTCCTTCTATAAATGGAAGAGTTCTGATATGTAAGGAGAAGAGTAAAGCAAGAGTGGTAGAAGAGAGAAGAAACGTGAGAAATTGAGAGAATTTGTAGATTGAGAAAATCTTGTAGAAAATTCTATCAAAACGGATCTAGCGGTCGTAGGCAATTTGCTGAACCACTTTAAAATCGTTTGTGTAATTTCTGGAAAGTTGAGTAAAGCACAACAAGTGGTTTGAAGTTGTCCGAAAATTC
The DNA here is from genome assembly GCA_946814005.1 of Chamaenerion angustifolium. Classification (NCBI taxonomy): domain Eukaryota; kingdom Viridiplantae; phylum Streptophyta; class Magnoliopsida; order Myrtales; family Onagraceae; genus Chamaenerion; species Chamaenerion angustifolium. Next base: position 30,075,205 of record OX328267.1, on the reverse strand, counting down.
AAGTTGCTCAAAATCAATTTTTGACAATTACAGGGTGTTCCTCTCGTCGAGACGAATCCGTTGTCGCAAACGGAATTGAAAACGGAGGTCAGAGCAGCCCGCACTCGCCCCTGGAAAAATCTACTGTCATTCACGCGCACAAGAGGTTGAAGACAACTGAGCCAGACGCGCCCACGCGCTCCCACGCCCCCTCGCGCCCACAGCTGTTTAGCAAGTGGTCCCACGCGCCCCCACATGCCCGACAGATCTGAACCGTCCGTTTTCAAGATCCATTTTGGACTTTTTTGAAGCCACCCAGAGTCCGATTTCAATTATGAAATAGTGTTTTCCGACTATTTGGATCATTCTGGAGTCATCCGTACGGTTAGAATTTTGAAATTTTGATTCTAAAATTTGTAAATTCAAAAGGAAAGATTAGGAAGAGATGGGAGCTCTGATAATGTCAGTAGCTCCAAGCGTCAGTCCACTGTTTCAAATGTCAAGTTCCAAGTTGGGAAGTTCGATGGAACAAGCAACTTCAGCATGTGGCAATGTGAAGTCATGGACGTCTTGATCCAACAAGAATTGGATATTGCGTTGGGAAAAAAGCCAGATGATGTGACTGATCAAGATTGAAAGATGTTCAATACTCAAGCGTTTAGTACAATCCGATTATGCCTTACCAAAGAACAAAAATATTTTGTCATGAGAGAGACAAATGCTAAGGTACTTTGGCAGAAATTGGTGGATAGTTCATGAAGAAGAGCATTGAGAGTCGTTTGCACTTAAAGAAGAAACTCTTCACATTCCAATTTCGTGAAGGTATTTCAATGTCCGAACATCTGAATAGTTACAACCAAATTCTTGTTGATTTATTAAACTTAGATGTTGAAATAGAAGATGAAGATAACACTTTACTTTTGTTAAATTCTTTGCCCGATACGTATGAGCATTTAATTACTACTCTACTGTACGAGAATGAAAGTATTAAGTTCGACGATGTATTTAATTCTTTAATTAGTAATGAGTACCGGAAAATGGATAAGCAGAACAACAAGATACAGCAAGTGAAACTTTAACAACAAGAGGGAGACCACATTCAAGGCATCCCAGAAATAAGAACGATTCTAAATCGAAGACCCAGGCCACCTCACGTGGTCATCAGTCGGTAAAAAACTCGTCAAAGACGAGTGTGCCTTTTATCACAAAAAACGACACTGGAAGAAAGAATGTTCAAACTGAAAGGGACAACAGTAGAATCAACCCACTACAACCAATGTTGTGGACAAAGATGATGATTCAGATTTTTTCTTGATAAGTTCATCAACCATTTGTCATTCCGATGAATGGATTATGGATTATGGATTATGGATGTACCTATCATATGTGTCCCAATCGTGACTGGTTTACTGATTTCACAAAGATCGAGGGTGGAACAGTTCTTATGGGAAATGACCGTGCTTGTAAGACACAAGGAATAGGTAGCATTCGGTTAAAGTTGCACGATGGTAGCATCAAGACTCTAATAGAAATTCGGTATGTTCCGGACTTGCGGAATAATCTCATCTCACTGGGATCTCTGGATTAAAAGGGATTCAGAATCGCCATTAAAGACGGAACTCTCAAAGCACTAATGGGAGTTCGGGTGACAATGAAGGGTTTAAGGCGAGGAAACTTGTACTTCTTGTAGGGAAGTATTGTCGATGGAAGAGCTTCCACAAGCTGTGAGAAGTTGGATGAGACTGATGTCGACACCACCAGTCTTTGGCATATACGTATGGGTGTATACGATGATTATTCTCGTCATGTGTTGATGATTATTCTCGTCATGTGTGGGTGTATACGATGCAGAATAAAGATGAAGTGTTGAAAATCTTCATTGATTGGAAGAAAATGATTGAGACTCAGACCGGCAGGAAGATCAAGCGGCTCAGATTTGATAATGGAGGTGAGTACACGTCAGACCCCTTCATGGAAGTATATCGGAGAGAGGGAATTGTCAGACACTTCACAGTACGTGGTACACCGCAGCAAAATAGTGTGACAGAACGAATGAATTGTACTTTATTAGAGAAAGTACGATGTATGATGTTGACTGGTGGACTCAGCAAGAATTTTGGGTTGAAGCTGACATATGCCTGCCACATCATCAACCGACTACCCTTAGCTGCTAATGATGGGAAAACACCCATTGAAATGTGGAGAGGTAAACATGCTACTGATTATGATTGTTTACACATTTTTGGATATCCTGTTTACTATCATGTTAAATAAAGTAAGCTTGATCCTAGAGCCAAGAAAGCAAAATTCTTGGGCTTTAATACTGGTGTAAAAGGGTATAGACTATGGTGCATAGAGTTCAAAAAGGTAATAATTAGTAGAGATATTACATTAAATGAATATGAGATGCTTAAGTCACATAAGCATAAAGATTCCAGTGAAGGCATCACTGATGGCGAAACATCAGAAGATTCACAGAAGGTGGAGTTTATTACTTCACAGAAGTTGGAAAAGCATGGAAAAGATGAATCAGTCACAATACCTCCATGTCAACCCAAATCGATAACAACCAGCAGATCGAGACGAGATAAACGTGTACCAACATGTTATGCAGACTATGTGACATATGCATTGCCAGTTGAAGGGGGTGAGGTCCCAACCACTTACAGAGAAGTCGTACAGTCCAGTGAACAAGTTGAATGGACAAAGGCAATGAATGAAGAGATGCAGTCTCTTCACCAGAACCAGACTTGGGACCTTGTGCCGCTTCCAAAAGGAAAGAAGGTAATTGGATGTAAGTGGATCTTCAATCAGAAAGATGATGAAGCTGCTAAAAATGAAGTGCAATACAAAGCTAGGTTGGTAGCCAAGGGCTACGCCCAGACAGAGGGAATAGACTACAGTGAGACAACTTTCTTGCATGGTGATCTGGAAAAGGAGATTTATTTTTCTCAACCAGAAGGATTCAAAGAAGATGACAAAGAAAATTGGGTATGTAGTCTGAAGAAGTCTCTCTATGGCTTGAAGCAGCCACCTCGACAATGGTATACGCGGTTTGACCGCTTTATGATTGGTCTGAAATACACTCGTTGCCAATACGATCATTGTGTATATTTCAGAAAACTTGCAGATGGATCTTTCATTTAATTGCTTTTATATGTAGATGATATGTTGATTGCATATAAAAGTAAGGGGAGATAGACCGTTTAAAAACTCAGTTAAGTAAAGAATTTGAAATGAAATATCTAGGAGACCCACAAAGAATACCGGGGATGAAGATTAGCAGAGATAGGGTGAAAGGTACAGTTCACCTTACTCAGAAGCAGTATCTGAAGAGAATACTGCAACGCTTCAACATCGACTCGAAGACGAAGTCGGTGAGTACTCCTATGACCTCATATTTCAAGCTCAATGCATTGCAGTCTCCTAATACTCATGAAGAACAGACATGAGGAATGTCCTATATGCAAGTGTTGTTGGAAGCTTAATGTATGCCATGGTGTGTACACGACTTGATATCTCCCAGGCTGTTAGCTTAGTTAGTCGCTATATGCATAATCCAGGAAAGGTCCATTGGCATGCGGCTAAGTGAATTCTACGGTATATTGCTGGGACCATAGATGTTGGTTTGAGGTTCGATAAGAGTGTAGATGGTCTAGTATCTGGATACGTTGACTCAGACTATGCAGGTGATCTTGACAAACATCGATCGACAACTGGTTATGTGTTCACTATGGCTGGAGGACCAGTTAGTTGGTGATCAACTTTGAAGTCAACAATTGCACTATCATCAACTGAGGTTGAATACGTGGTTGTAACAGAAACCGTGAAAGAAGCTATTTGGTTACAGGGATTGGTAACAGAATTGGGATTTGAGTACCAGACTGGTGACAGTCAAAGTGCAATCCATTTGGCCAAAAATCAGGTTTATCACTCTCGAACAAAACATGTAGATGTTTGATTTCACTTTGTACGTGAAATATTAGAAGAATATGACATCAAACTTCATAAGATTGACACTGAAGATAATCCAGCAGATATGTTGCCGAAGGTCGTCACATGAGTCAAGTTCCAACATTGTTTGGACTTGATAAGTATTGTACACTGCTGAGCAACATCAGGTGCATTGGAGCATGTTCGATAGAAGAAATCTCTCATGTCAAAGAAGAAGGAGGATTGATTTGAAGAATGAATCAGACAGACTGGTATGACACACTTGGGTGGAGGGGTGATTGTTGAAAGACATCCAAGTGGAATGCATACAATGAACACACTTTGCCTCCACCTCGTTCCTTTCACATGTTGACTCATTCCTTCCACATGTTGGCACATTCCTTCTATGTGTTGGAGCATGAAAGGATAGAGCAAGAGTGGTAGAATAGAGGAGAAACGTGAGAATTTGTAGATTGAGAAAATGTTGTAGCAAATTCTATCAAATAGGCTCAAGTGGACGTAAACAATTTGTCGAACCAATTTAAAATCGTTTAAAATGGGTTGTGTGATTTTAGAAGAAGTGAGTGAGTCAACCAGAGACTAATAACTATGCCAACGAATTCCGCACCCGCCAAGATTATTCTTCTCACCAAGGATCCTTAGCATAGCATTTTTTTTCTAAAGAAATAATTATTGTCGCCTGATTATGATTTGGCAATATGAATTGAGAAGAGGTGGGAGTCCGTGAAGAAAGGAGGAAATTGAATACTTCCCGTTCAAAGCATTTGGAGACCGAACAACGGCGAAGAAGTAAGATCAACAAGAGGCACTGACCTCCTTTACATGTAATTTTGGCACTAGAATAATAGAGTTCGTTGTTCTTGATACTGCTTTTGATGATATTCTGTCTCAGTTGGCTCTGATTGGTTATGTTACGGGCCGACAAGGAGGTGGTGCTGGGGGACACCGTAGTAACGGAAGAAACAGAGAAAGAAAGAAGGGAGGTACAGTTGTCGGGCGAGAATAGAAGTTGCAGAGGAGAGAGAGAGACTTTGTTGTAGGAAGGAGAAAGAACGGGGAACAAGACAACGTGAAAGAGAGTTGGCAAGGAAAGAGTTGTATATTATTCTACATGAGCCTCCCACCTAGACATGCCTATATTATATAGGGCTAGGGTTTCTATAGGGCCGGGTCATATATTTCTACTACTAACCAAACCGAACCGACTAATATAACTTACTCGTAACATCACATCCCCTTAAACAACGACCTTGTACTCAAGGTCGATACCCTCATCGTGTTCATAGCCATCGTCCTTTCCGACTTCGATTAAAAATATATGTTTTCCTTTGCACTTGTGACCCGCAACATATTTCTCAAGACACCAATAACACAGTCCTTTAGCTTTACGAATCTCCATCTCCTTATTGGTAGTGATCCTAGCGTTCCTAGTGTCAAAGGGAGGTGGCGAATCAGTGGGTGATGGCAGTTGCGAGTTGAGGACCGAGTCATGGAGCTTGGCCACGGCGAAGGCCTCGTGCAACGTTTGGACACGTTGTAGGCGAACTTGACCCTGCAGCTGGTACTCCAACCCTCCAATGAAATGACTTATTGCAGTCTTCTCCGAGAACTTCTCAACTAACTGCCAACGATGGAGGAGCCCATCAAACTGCCGTTGATAGTCTTCCAGTGAGCCATCTTGCTTGAGGTTCCTCATCTCCAACATAGGGTCTCCAAACAACTCATCTCCAAAACGAGCCTTGAGAGCTTCGACATAACCCGACCACGTGACAGGGTTTCCTTCGGCTGCTTGGATCCTCACGTAGACCTGGTGCCATTGTAGAGCTTCTCCATCCAAGTGAATGACGGCCACCTTCAGCTTTGAGTCCTGCGAATTCCATCCACCTCGAAATAGTGCTCGCACTGAAAGAGCCAGCTTGCCACGTCCACTCCAGAGAAGCGAGGGAAGTCGAGCCTTCCAATGCGATACAAGTGCCTGTTCTCGCGACCTTCGGTGGTGGTGGTGTCTCGTTCTTCCGTCATGGGGCCATAAGCGGTAGGGAGCGTGGTCGCGGGTGGTGTTCTGGGACCTTGGTGGGGTGATGGTGTTGCGCGCGAGATGCTGGAGCCGGAACCCAAGATTCCCGTTGCACTGCGTGTGGCTCCCGGTTGTTGTGCTGCCTGGGAAGCTATCATCAGCTTGAGATCAGCAAAGGTTGACCTGGTGTGGTCCTCGAAGGCGGCTGACCTCTCTTCGGCTGTGGCCATGCGTCTTGTGAGTTCCGTCAGCACCTGGTGGTGCTAAGTGATGGTCGTATCTACCCGTGCGTCACGCTGGGCTCTTGTCTCCGTGGGTGGGTTGTTGGTGGTTGACATGGTGGCACGCGGTGGTCGGTGGTGGCGGCTCTGATACCAGTGTTACGGGCCGACAAGGAGGTGGTGCTGGGGGACACCGTAGTAACGGAAGAAACAGAGAAAGAAATAAGGGAGGTACAGTTGTCGGGCGAGAATAGAAATTGCAGAGGAGAGAGAGAGACTTTGTTGTAGGAAGGAGACAGAACGGGGAAGAAGACAACGTGAAAGAGAGTTGGCAAGGAAAGAGTTGTATATTATTCTACATGAGCCTCCCACCTAGACATGCATATATTATATAGGGATAGGGTTTCTATAGGGTCGGGTCATATATTTCTACTACTAACCAAACCGAACCGACTAAACTAAACCGACTCGTAACAGGTTAAGATGGATGCTGCAAATCATATTGATCTATTTTTTTTTGTTTTGAAGATTCTATTTGAACAGATAAGTTCCAATTTTATGAAAATTGCTCAAATGTGTTTGATTCCTTTATCAGAAACGGGTTCTTCTTCAATGTCTCTGTGCCACATTTTCATCTAACTCATATTTCTTTTCATCTTTATCTTTGAATTATGTCTCCTTTTCAAACTATAAAGATGTTCTGGTGCATCAATGCTCTTAACTGTCTAACTAGTTTTTCTGGGATGCAGATTTCAGATACTAAGGGATCTTATTCCTCAAACGAACACGAAAAGAGACAAAGCTTCCTTCTTGCTAGAGGTATTCACTTAGCTGTTCTGTCAAGAATCTTTTTGAGCTAGAAAGTGGCATCTCTTTTCTACAAATTAAGTTTATTGATTCCTTTTGCACTTGATTTTTGCAGGTTATAGAGTACATTCAGTTTTTACAGGAGAAGCTACAAGTGTATGAGGGATCATACCAAGTGTACAATAATCAAGAGCCGAGTAAATTAACTACTTGGGTATATTTTTGTTACCAATGTCGCTCGTTTCGATGAACTCTGTCATGTTAGAAATCATATCGATGTGATTTGCCTCCAATTTATAAGACTAGCGTTTATTGATAAAGTCCATCTCAAAGCCATATTCTACTCTGAGCTTGATTCATAGATGATATTGTGAACAATATAGCGGAATTTATGTATTGAAGCTTATTGATGCATTCAACTTAATGTTCATTGATGACAATTGATACTACTTATAATACATTGAAGGCTAATACAACAAGAAACTATAGCTAGATAAAACACTACAAGGAATAATAGTAGGTAGCCTAAAGTATACATTAACTAATGTAATATGTGAAGCATGTGTAGGAATTTAGGGAAGAAGGTGGATGACAACAATTGGTGGTGACAATGAATGGTGGTGACAGGGTATGGTGGTGACAATGTGTATTCCAACACTCCCCCTCAAGTTAAATAGTCGGATCTCCAATATTTAACTTGCATAACACGCTTCTGAAACTTGCTCCATTGACAGCTTTGGTGAGTATATTTGTCAGTTGATCTTCAGAACGAACAAACAGAATCACAATAGTCTTGTTCTCTAACTTCTCCTTTATAAAGTGTCGATCAATTTCAACATGTTTGGTACGATCATGTTGAACTGGATTCTCAGAAATACTTATAGCTGCACGATTATCACACATTATCTTACATGGTTCCTGATTACTCAAACCAATCTCAGTTAATAACTTGTTTAGCCATAGTACTTCTGTGAGACCTCGAGCAATTCCTCTAAACTCTGCTTCAGCACTTGATAGTGCCACCACTTTCTGTTTTTTACTCTTCCAAGTTACCAAGTTTCCTCCCACCATGGCAAAGTAACCTGAAGTTGATCTTCTATCAATCGGATTTCCTGCCCAATCCACATTTGTGTATGTCTCTATTCTGAGATGTCCATTCTTCTGGAACAGCACTCCACTCCCTGGTGAACCCTTTAAATATCGAAGGATTCTAAGAGCAACTTCCATGTGATCTGCTTGCGGCTTATGCATGAACTGACTTACCACACCCACCGCATATGCAATATCTGGTCTGGTATGTGAGAGATAGATCAACTTCCCAACTAGATGTTGATATCTAGTTTGATCTGTTGATTCAGCACCTTCTTTTATCTGTAGTCCATGATTTGGCATCATTGGTGTCTCAACTGGTCTACAATCCATCAAACCAGTTTCCACCAACAAGTCTAAAATGTATTTTCTTTGTGAAATGAAAATACCTGTTTCAGACCTTAACACTTCAATTCCCAAGAAGTACTTGAGTTCTCCCAAATCCTTCATTTCAAACTCCTGGAATAGATTTTTCCTGAGTTGAGCCATTTCTTCTTTGTCATCTCCTGTAATGATCATATCATCTACATATACAATCAAACAAGTTACTCTGCCTTCCCTTCTTTTAATAAATAAGGTATGATCAGAGTTACTTTGTCTATATCCATATTTCTTCATGACTACTGTAAATCTTCCAAACCATGCCCTTGGTGCTTGTTTGAGCCCGTATAGTGCCTTTTTCAATCTGCACACATCTGCTTGTTGAAAACCTGCAGTGAAACCTGGTGGCGGTTCCATATACACTTCTTCTTCTAAGTCACCATGCAGGAAGGCATTTTTTACATCAAACTGGTGAAGCGACCAGTCTTTGTTCGCAGCTATAGAAAACAGAACTCGAATAGTATCAATTCGAGCTACAGGAGAAAAGGTTTCGGAATAATCAATACCATAGGTTTGAGTATATCCTTTGGCCACCAGTCTTGCTTTGTATCTCTCTATGGATCCGTCAGCCCTGTGTTTTACAGTGAACACCCATCTGCAGCCAACTGCTCTTTTCCCATAGGGGATCTCACACTTCTCCCAAGTTTGACTCTTCTCCAGAGCTTCCATCTCAACTCCCATAGCTTGTCTCCATTCAGGACTTTGTAAAGCTGACTCAACATTGTTGGGAATAGATTGAGTATATACGGCAGTAGCAAAAGCTTGAGCAGCAAGTGTCAGTCTCCCCCTTGCCAAGTTTGCTACTGGATATCGACTTGCTCGTGGGCTATATTCTGGTTCATATCTGATTGGTGGAACTCCCCTGTTTCTCCTGGCTGGCAGTACATATCTCTCCTGTACTGGTGATTCTTCCAAGACAACATTTTCATATATAATAGAACCAGGAGTAACCCAATTAGAATTACTAACCTCCGGAGTATTCATCGGGGTGGACGGGATTGAAGCATTCGAGACCTGTAAAATGGGAGATAATGTCTCGGTGGTTCCACCAGCTTGCCCTGTTGGATCTATCTCAGGCAACGATGGAGTGGTCACCGTAGTTTGTATCAACCAATCTAATGGAATATTATCATGATTCTCCCCCTGAACAGAAGATTGGGCAATATAGTAGAACTCGGTCTCAAGAAATGTACAATCCATAGTAGTGTACATACGATTATTTTTTGGGTTAAGACAACAGTAGCCTTTTTGATGAATTCCATATCCCACAAACACACATTTCACAGAGCATGGATCAAATTTGGATCGTTCTGTTTTGGGAACATGGGCAAAAACAGAACATCCAAAGATATATGGTTGTAGTGTCAAGGCTGTTGGGACACTCATATGATTGGACAAGACTTGAAGTGGTGTTTGAAATTGAATCACTTTTGTCGGAAGATGATTCATAAGATAGACAGAAGTAGCAATTGCTTCTGGCCAGAATGAAGTTGGAACATTTGAGTCTAGCATTAATGCTCTAGTCATTTCAAGAATATGTCGATTTTTTCGTTCTGCAACTCCATTTTGTTGAGGTGTGTATGGACAAGAAGTTTGGTGAATAATGACTTTTTCTTTGAGAAAGTGTTGAAGAGTAGAATTAACAAACTCTCCACCATTATCAGACCTAAGAACTTGGATATTGGTATTATACTGAGTTTTGACTAGATTGTGAAATTCAACAAATTTAGAAAAAACTTCAGATTTATTCTTAAGGAAATACACCCAAGTCATGCGAGAATAATCATCGATAAAAAGGACAAAATATCTAAAGCCACTACTTGACATACATGTACTACTATTTGGAGCTGGTCCCCAAACATCAGAATGTATGAGAGAAAAAACAGACTTGGCTCTAGATTCAGATAAACGATATGAGTTTTTATGGCTTTTAGCACGAATACAGGTTTCACACACAAGTTCTTGATTTGACGGAAATAAACTATGGAATAATTTATGAAGATACCCTCCAGATGGGTGACCCAATCTCCGGTGCCACAACCACTGTTGCCTAGCGACTGTTCCGTGAGCAAGCATTGCAGTTCCGTGTTGAGTCACTTCCTCCACATAATACAGGCCTTGATGTTCAATTCCACGGCCGATAATTTCCCCCGATTGAATATCCTGTAGTAAACACAAATTGGGATAAATTAGTACCATACAATTCAACTCCCTTGTAACATGACTAATAGAGAGTAGCTTGCAAGCCAAGCTAGGCACATAAAGACAGTTCTGCAGTTTAATATTTGCAGAAATATTGACGGTTCCCGCTCCTTGGACTGGAACTAATTCTCCATTTGCTGTCTGTATCTTTTCCCGTCTTGGTATCGAGTGGCTGACAAAGTCATTTTTATCATAACTCATACTATCCGTAGCCCCGCAATCAAGTAGCCATTTTTCACATTTCCCGGATATATTTTTATGAGCAAAAAACGTATGAGCAATACCAGATTCTTCACATTCAGATTTATATAATTTTTCAGGCCCAAAGCTGGTATTTCGGCCCAAATCTGGACCAATTTCTTGGCCCAGATCTGAACCACTGGTTCGGCCCACTCAGCTGACCCGACCCGGTCCGCTGCCTCCATTTAACCTGCTGAAGTTTGGGGGTAAATCAGAATTCACCCCCCAAGCATCAAACCCTATACCTGATTCTGGATTTGTACTCCCTCCTTGCGCAGCCGCCTGGGTGAAAACCCTAGGGTCCGATCCGCCGCCTCCTATGTGGCTCGGGTGGCTGCCTCCGACGTGGCCAGGATTGACCGTTCTGATCTGTTGCTGAGCTTCTTCCGGTTGGTTCCAGGTGGTCGGAGGACCGCCGGGCCTCGCAAGACCGCCGCCGTTCCATCCATTCCAGCCTTAGCCATCGATCGGAGCGTAGGCCACCGCGGTCATTCCTCCATGTGGGTGAGTCAGGTTGCCTTGGCTTGGTGTTTCAGGCCCTCTCGCCCAATCGTCTCAGTCGTTCACCACCGTGACGGTTGGGTTTCCGCCAGTTGTCCCGTCCCGTTTGCACCACCCTTCGGGGTATCCAACGAGCTGGTAACACTCAGACCTTTCGTGACGTTGCTTTCCGCAGTGGCTACACCGGAGGAGCTTCCGGTCGACGCCGCCGCGACCTGGCTTTCCTTTTCCGGCGAGCTGCTGCTTGGAGGCGTTGGCCGGTCCTGTTCCTCCGTTGCTAGACTCCGGGAAGAACTGAGATACTAGGCCCGCCCCGACTCCGGTTCCTCCAGTTTCGGTGCCGACCGTAGCTCCCATTACATTTCGCTGATCACGTTCGGACCGGATCGTGGCATACGCCACTTCCACCTTGGTATTGGACGAATCCTAAGCAAATTTCATTTTTCGTTATCATAATCAGTATTGACAGCATTAAGATATTGATAGAGTTTACTTTCCGCCCGTTTTGTGTTCCATATCTGAATGCATTCAGCACACTTCATCGGGTTTGGATCCCGTTGTTCGATTTCTCTCCATAAGCTTTGTAGTTTGTTATACAATGCCTTTAGAGTATCTTGACCTTGCCGTGTATTGCTTGCTCGACTTATGATATCGTACAGTTGGACTCCGTCTTTTGCTTTACTGTATGTTGCAGCTAGACCATTCCAGAGGTCCTTGGCCGATGGAAATTCGGCATATTGATTGACGAGGTCTGATTCCATGTTGTCGAGAATCCATGAGCAAACGATGAGATCGTCTTGCTCCCATTGCAAATACATCGGGTCTTCGACCCTGGATGGTGCCGGAACACCCATGATATGGTGAAGCTTCCCTTGCTCGCCAATCTTCATTCGGATCAGTCGCGCCCAAAAGGAGTAATTATTTTCGTTTAGCTTAACGCTTAAACTAATGTTGGAAACTGATATGGTTTTTTGGATGATATTTGACTGTGGCAGATTCGAACGCATCTCAGACCGTATTTCAGCCAACTGAGCTGCAAACGACTCGTTCGTTGGGGTAGACTCGGTGGTGTTGATGCTGCCCCCTTCGGATTCTGCCATGGTCGAGGTATGTGGGTGAAACGGTAAATGATGATGCCGAGAAAGGTTCAATCGATCATTCTGATCGAACAATCCGGCTCTGATACCATGTGAACAATATAGCGGAATTTATGTATTGAAGCTTATTGATGCATTCAACTTAATGTTCATTGATGACAATTGATACTACTTATAATACATTGAAGGCTAATACAACAAAAAACTATATCTAGATAAAAACTACAAGGAATAATAGTAGGTAACCTAAAGTATACATTAACTAATGTAATATGTGAAGCATGTGTAGGAATTTAGGGAAGAATGTGGATGACAACAATTGGTGGTGACAAGGAATGGTGGTGACAAGGAATGGTGGTGACAAGGTATGGTGGTGACAAGGTGTATTCCAACATATATTCTGCCACATGATCCAAAAAAAAAAGTATTTAAATTCAAAGAGAAAACAAAAAATTATTTCCTATTTGAAGTGGCAGAATCTCGTCCAAGTTAGAGAATATCCTTTGAAATTATGTATTATTTTATCCAAAAACATGATTGCAATTTCCAAAATACTCAGAAACCCAGTTTTGGTCCTTTGTTTGGTCTTGCATATCATTTTTTGTTTCATATATTTTTATGCAGCACACTTAACTGTGGTAGTTTCTCTTGATGGCAGCGAAAAAACAATGGGGTTGTACATAGCCAAATGGACCCTGCCCAAGTAATGAAGAATGATATTGGCCATGATATCAATGTTATTGTGAGAAATACGGAACTCGTTGGATTCTGTCCCTCCACAAATGCAACAGCCGAGCATCTTTGGTTCTTCTAACATGGCTTCCCATCCGGATTCTGAAATGTGGGAAGCAATGCCATTCACAGCCAATTATGCAATGCCTAATGGTTCAGAGAACCAACACGAGCAGCTGAGCATTGGAAGTGAATACTCTAGCCTCTCAAGTATGTATTCCCAAGGGTAAGTTACCTAACTCTGACATCTTATCTGCTCAATTTGTAGTTAAATTGACAAATGAATGACTTCATTCTATTTACATTTACGTTTCTACATTAAAACTTGTTTTTTACTGCCTTGCATTGCATTGAGTTCAACAGCTATCTTCACTGAAAGATTAGAATGTAATCTTTTGTTTTTCTTCATGTAGGATCTTGCATACATTCACTCAAGCACTGCGATCTTCGGGGGTAGATTTATCACAAGCCAAAATCGATGTAGCAAAGAAACAAGCAAGCAATGGTTCGGCTAGTTCAAATCTTTGCAGCAAATCCATAACCACTGCAGTTCGGGTATGTTTTTACACATTTCTTTTTGGTTTGTGTATGGTGTTTTAATTGGATCTTGTTTCTGCTTGGATGAGGATGAATCTTCAGGATCATGAATCTGCAGCTCAAATAGGAGTTGGAAGCTACAATGGAAAGTCTGATATTCCATCTTGTAAGTGACATAGAACAGAGAATAACTAGGGTAGCAATTGATGTGCCTCTTCTCTGGCCTGTGAAGAAAGAAAATAGTTTAGAATATAATTTTGAATACAGGGTGGTGTTGAAAGTAGAGAAGGTATGAACTGTACATTAAGAATGGTGATCTGATTTGGTAAATGAAAAATATTTTTTTATATATTATAATTAAATTTTGATTTTGATTGATGCTCAATTGAACTTTAGGAGTTGGTCCCTGTTTTTAACCCAGACTAGCTCAATTATGGATTAGGTTTGTATCTTGATTCAGATTGTATCAATTTAGTTAAAAATTGGACAGACCGGAAAACTTAAAATTCAACAAAAAAATAAATAAGGATAAAACTTGAAGAAAAAATCTTTAATAGTTTTTTTAACAAAGACGGGGAAAATTTGACATTTTACCCCATTTAGAAGGATACTAAATCTAATACAACTTAATTATTTTTCATTTGTTTTTTTCTTCTTCTCAAATTTTGTATTATATTCTTATTTTGCATGGTGAAGAACTTTGGTTGCTCCTATTTTGAATGGTAAAAAAAAAAAAATATATTAAATTTTAAAAAGCAAATATTTTTCATGTTTTATTTATTTCGTGTTGAAATATTACATTGCAATAACTCAGAACATCGACTCCATAATACATTTAGACAACAACAAAAAAACTCCATTATACATCGATAAGTAGCTACGACACCGTTCCGCATTAAAATCAAGGAGACACTTTGCGAGGCGGAGGGGAAGGAATTCCAGGGATCGGAGGCAGCGGAGGTAAAGGAACTGGGAACGAAGGCAGCGGAGGTAAAGGAACTGGGAACGAAGGCGGCGATGGTGTCGGGGGTGGTGGCGGCGAAGGAGTCAAACCTGGGATCGGTGGGATCGGAATTGGAAAAGATGGTGTTGGTGGTATGTTTGGCGGTGGAGTGAGTCCCGGAATCGGTGGCAGAGGCAAAGCAGGCGGCGGTGCTGGTGGCGGCGTCAGCCCTGGTATCGGCGGCACTGGGAGCAGAGGCGGCGGTGAAGGCGGCGTCAGCCCTGGTACTGGCGGAAGAGGAATCAGTGGTGGCGGCGTCAGTCCCGGAACTGGCGGGAGAATCGGTGGAAAGAACTGATCTGGAAACTTGTTATCCTCTGCCTTGTGATTCTCCACGGCAGCGTCTCCTAACCCATGGAACCTGCAACTCAGGAAGAAGAGCAGCAGAAACCAAGACATTGTTGCTCTGTCTTCGTCTTCATCTCCATCTCTCTCTGTTTTCTTTTATACAGGTTTTATTCCGACAAGAATCGAGTAAGTTCACAAGATCTGTTGTTTCTCTTGTTGTGTAGCATCAAGAACTTTCAGAGATGGCGATTCCAATCCGAAACCAGCGGGAGCTGGGTTTTGTCTCGAATGGGCGAGTGGTTGTTTGTAGGGAATAGGACTTGTTGGGTTGTCCCTTGTGATTCACGGGAGTTTGTTTTGTTTGAAGATGGATGATGACAGACAAAGTTTGCCGAATTATTTGTCTGACATGTTTTGTTTTTCATCCGGAGAACTAAGAAGGTTTCTAATTATGTTCAGGAAGATCTCATTCTCACCAGTCACCTCAATACTAATACTGTAGGGTTAAATATAATATTGATAATTTTTTTAAATCATAAAAATATCTTCTATAATAAAAATATCTTCCTATTTGATTAAAGTTTGAATTTAGGGTAAAAAATTTTCTTAAATTTTAAATTTTAGTTCTAATATTTGAATTCGATGAAAAATTCCCCTTACCATGAATTGACTGTTTAATACTGACAGAATTTGAGATCATGTGACTGTCACGTAATGTTTTAACAATTAATCATGACAAAATTGACATTCTTATCCGCTCCAGACAGCTTCAACTCTTCAATACTTTCATCGACCTTCTCGGCATTCAACATCGACCATGAATAACACACGCATGAGAGATGGGAGGCTTCGGTGGACTTTCAGACTATTTCTCAGATATGGTCGAATGAATTACATGTCATAATCTTGGGCAACCAAGAAGAGGTACTGAGTGTTATCTTAGCTCTCAAACTTGGGATCTATAGAAGATTCCTACTCTAAATTTTTGAATGTCATAGCTGATTTTCTCAACCAGACCGCCTAAACTTCCATATTTAAAAAATGTTACGATTTAAATATAAAATGAAAACTCGAAATTTGACCAAATATTTAAAAATTATTTAATGACATAGCACCATAGTTAGATAGTTTGGAACCAACATTTAAATTCAGTGTTATATTGGATTTTTTAAATAATAAAATATATGATATTTTAAATAACAATACGTGTAATAAGATATAGGTTGACACTTTTTTTAATATATATATATATATATTATCTAATAAAAATATATGTTATCATATTTACTAATTTATATTATGTGCAAATGTTTTAAATTAGTCTACTAAAAGAATATATGTATATATATTTTGATTTATAATATAAGTAAATAAAAATATATAATATTATATATCACTAGGAATCGTTTACATAACTATTTACATAAAAAACCGTTTGAATTAAGACTAATTAATTATAATACTCAAGTAAATAAATATATTTATAAATATTAAAATAGTATAATATTATGGTACACGACAAACTGTATTTTGGCCTCATAGTCATCAAGACAGTTATTATATTGTATTTTCTATATTAAAAGAAAAAGTAATATAATAAAAAAATACTGACTTTTATAAAATCTGCCGACAAGGCTGGTAATCTAATTAAGTTTCTGATTCTTCTAGGAACATCTCAGACATGCATACAGTTTAGAGTTTAGACGCGTTACTGCAATGATCATCAGAATTTCAATATATCTTTATCTATTCTATATCACTCATAAATATATCTATATCTATCCAACCCAGAAGTAGAAAAGAGAATTTTTTGGATTGTATAAAGAGAGTTAGAAAGCTGATTGCTTTGGATTAATGCGCTTCTTCTCTTCCATCAGTATAAACTGTAGTGTCGATCTACCACCATCATCGTTTTACAGCGAATTCATCGTCTTTATTCCCAGAAAGAACAACCACTGCAGTCTACCCAGGTGGATTCTTACTACCCTCTTCTCAAAATCAATTTTTTACTTTAAAAGCGTTCGCGGGTCTTCAGAATCTTTTATTATTATCACTTCTTGATCGCTGGATTCTTCTATCTCCGCTGCTTGGCTGATTCGAGTTGATATTGTCTCTTTTGATCATTATTTTCTAAAGCTGTGTTTTTTGTTTCAAGAAAAGTTTCTAAATTCATGGCAGTGCGATGTTTTCATGATAGTTAGGAGACCGGATTGAATATTAACTGCAAAAAGTTTCGTAATTTAGATATTGATCACGTTCATCATGATCCAGTTTTGCAAAGAAACAGCTAACTAATAACTGAATTAGTTGTACTTGATTATGGATTCCCTGTTACTTTAATTGATGATCAACTATGCTGCTGCTGCAGAGGCAGCTGTACTGATTTCTTTGCCCTTCCTAAGGTGGTGAAATCGGAGTTGAAGATACTGGATATTTAGACCATGGGATCTCTTTGTTCCTGTTTGCAAGGAGATGATATGGAAAATCAGCCTTCAAGGTGTAGCAACTGCATGCCTTTTAACTGCTGTATCCCTAATTTTCTTAATGTGGTATGTTCCTTTAAATTCATGTTTTGAACCCAATTTCAATTTCAATTTAAAGTTCTTGTTTTGAAGGCCTTTTCTTTTGGGTAGTACACATTGTTGTTCCATAGGGAAGGAGATGGGAAAGCTGCCTCAACAATCAATGAAGCAGCAGCAGCAAGAACTACAACAGCATCAGCGACGGATGATGCTTTCTTTGGAACATACCGTTCTCCTCCAAGGCCTCTGCCTTATGATGTGAACCCCAGAAGCCTAGATTGCTTGCAGGGCAAGTTAATCAAGTTCACAAATGATGAAAGACTGGCAGAGGTAAATACCAAGGCTTCATCCCTTAAGCTATCTTTGTCAGAAAGGAAGGTGGATTTTGGATACTTCTATGCACCAACAGAGGACGAAGATGTTTGTCCGACATGTCTTGACGGTACAATTTCCTTAAAATCATGATAACTTTGTGAATTGTTATTACCCTTCAGTTGAATGATGCAAAGATTGATCCTTTTCTGAAACAAAATTGTGATTTTGGTGAATGTTTTTTTCATCTACTGCAGAATACACACCCGAGAACCCGAAAATCGTGACAAAGTGCTTCCACCATTACCACCTTGTCTGTATTTATGAGTGGATGGAAAGAAGTGATACCTGTCCTATCTGTGGCAAGGTAACTAAAAATTTCAACTCTTTGCAGTATTTGATCACAAAACCCTCATTATACTGCAATTGCTTCAGAATAATCAAAGGATTAGTTCCTAAAAAGGATGTTTTATGTTCAATTACGGCAAGTCCTGTTGATTCCAAGTTAATCATCAAGGCTGAAATGTGATTTGTGGGTCTTAATCATGGAATGATATGGAGATTCTTGATTTTTCTGAACTTAAACACACACACAAAAAAAGACATTGGACAGCTATTTAGGATTAACCCTATCTTGGTATTATGTTTTTTGCTGAAGGCATCTGCTGTTTTTTGCAGGTGATGATGTTTGATGAAACAACTTGATCTTGTTACGAATGTTCAATGCAGCAGAAGATCATAATTTTGAATGCAAACCTTTAAAATCGAGCTTGTTCGTTTCTGTGTACTGATTTCGCATTGTAAATCCATAATTTTTTTCTTGGTTCCATTTTTTTTGACAGATAACTGTAAATACATGTGATCACTATGTCCATCTTGTGCATCCATATAGAATTTTCAGTTGAATCTTTGACAAATTTAGCTTATGCGGATGATCATGGTCTTAATCACTAAGAAAATAAACTCTGAATCTAGCCTACAACCGACTCACTATGGCTCTAGTATAAATATGTTGACAATTTTATTAAAACAGTAAGGCCTATTAGCTCAGTTGGTTAGAGCGTCGTGCTAATAACGCGAAGGTCACAGGTTCGAAACCTGTATAGGCCACCATTTTAATTATATGTATTACGAGAAAACAATCATTTATTTCGGCCAAAAATTTATGTTGCTGCCCAGGATCGAACTGGAGTCCTTTTGCGTGTAAAGCAAACGTGATAACCACTACACCACAGCAACCTATTGCAAATTATAAATTATTTGATGTTACAACTCATTCAAACTGAAACAAAACTCTTTTATTTTTCTGAAATTATGTAAACAGATTAGTTGAAGATAGATTGAATTCAGACCAAAATACATTCCTAACATCACTATAAAACTCCATACGGGAAGGTTCCAAATGCTGCGGCTTGGTTGTATATCCCTACTTTTTGACAGTTCATTGAGTGGCTTACATAAGTACTTGTCTCTTCCATGTTCCAAAGTTGTTCTCCTAGAAACACTGCATCGTCGTCATCCCCCTTTGCAAACTCCGACCAAGCCGACACCAGTACATCTTCCGGCATCACCGGGTAAGAGTACAGATGATCAGGATCTTCAACCCTAGGCATTGCAGCTTCAAAAACATCAGTCGTTGTTCTTATCTGAGGTTGTTGCTGTTGCTGCTGAGGATATGTTTTTTGGTTAAAAAACTGAACTTTCCGGGCTTCTTGCTTCTGCTTCGAGGGTTTAGTCTCCTTTTTGAAATGGGTTCTCCAATAATTCTTTATTTCGTTATCTGTTCGCCCAGGAAGATACCGGGCTATAGTTGACCACCTATATTTGCATAAAAATGTCATTATGAGTGTAAAAAGAGCGTTTATAAAAAGGAAATTTTCGTGTCAACTGATATTGAATGTTTTAGAGAATAGTTAGAGAGATACATAAAGAAGAAAAAAGAGAATCAAAACGATTCATCTAAAGTACCCTCAAATGAATATTTCATTCTCAGAAAGCATCGGATTGCAGCTTAAACCCTAAACCCTAGGCATTACAGCTTGAAACCCAGCTGTTGTTCTTATCTGAGGTGGTGTTGGTTGCTAAAGAAATGTCTTTTTTGGTTAAAAAAATGAAATTTTCATGCCAGAAGAATGATAGATATATGGGTGTCGACGGGCTAATCCTATAATTTTGAGGGAGAAAAATAGAGATAAAGAGAAGTATATGTACTTGTTTCCCCAAAGAGCGTGGAGGTCAATGATGATGCTCTCTTCTTCAGGGGTGATGTGGCCTCTCTTAAGTCCTGGTCTAAGGTAGTTCACCCACCTTAGCCTGCAACTCTTCCCATTCCTCTTCAACCCTGCAAAGTTAACCTAATTAGAGTTTACTAATTATCACTAATCCTCCATGATATTAATCATTCTGCTAATTAAGCCAAAGTGAATTACCAGAATATCTAGGAACTGAACTCCATCTTCCTTCACCATGCAACCTAACGTGCTCCATCAACATCTTGTCTTCCTCCGAAGTCCAAGGTCCCTTTCTCCAACCGTTCATCGATGAAGAACCCGACCACAACATCATTCAACAAAAGCTTAAGTTTCTTGTCTTGTCTGCACTGAGGATGCAAAACTTCTGCATGCTCCTTAAATACATACGCCTTGAGTGTATGATTTACAGATATCAGTCAATCTTCAGTTGCTTTATGGAGTGATTATGATGATTACAGTGGATCGATCTGCCGATGATGTCATCACACTAATCTCTTACCGTGTTTCAAGTTTGAATCTTTGAAGTCAAGTTGATAGTTCAGTTCTTTGTGTCCCTCTAATCTGCTTCCAAACGCGGTTCTTCAGCTTTAAGACTGGTTCGGCCAACCGGTTTGCGACATATGTAGATATTTCTTTAATTAATCCATGTCATTAAATCCACTAATTGTTTAACTTTTCCCCTAAGCTTTATTAGAGAGTCATAGTGTACTGTACGTAGCATACATATTTTTTTTTTTTTTTGTAAATTACGTAGCATACATAGTTTATTAAGCTCTAATTGATTCAATGGAATGAATGTCTAAAATTTTTCATTTTTAATGTTGGAATAAATAATGAGTTTAATTTCTCGTATTACTTTCCATTCAAACTTAACATAATAATATATTTTGAAAATTAACAAAAAAAATAAATAAATAAAAAATATAGAATACTTAAAAAAAAAAAAAAAAAATACTTTTAAAAATATCACAATTAAACTTTTTAAATTTTTTTTATATGTTACAATTGAAAGGACTATGTTTAGGTCTTGACCGAAACCATACCTCCAATCGACTTGAGCTTGGTTTAACCTCATCTCAAATGTGTCGCAATTAGTACCTCACTCGATTCAATTCTCTAGTGTAACATATATATATATATATATATATATATATAAAAGTTTAGAATAATTTAATTATAGTATTCCTAAAAAAATATTATGTTTAAAAAATATATATATATATATATATTATATTATATTTAAATAAAAAGAATTGACGGAATGAAAATTTTAGAATCTATCTGAACGTTAAAAATAGAAATTAAACAAATACACATAATTTTAAAAATGTGTCTAAATATTACCGGATAAATAGACAATTTAATTTACCCCTATGTTCCTATTATTATACTTACCTTTAACCCGATAAACTTTTGAATTAGCACACATGAAGGTCACTTTTATTGACATTTTTGCAAATTATTATTAATTTGATTTGTGTCCGTTAAAGTTTCATTAAGACGGTCATAATCATAACCTTTATCAAGTTAATTCCAAGAAGAACAGTCAAATTGAGTGACAATATTTTACACGACACGATTAAACGACACAACACAATCTGATTTAAAGTGTATATGAGTTTGACCTTAACGGATACCATGTCTAAACAACTGTTATACGTTTAGACACGATTAATAATCGTGTTCAAACACATCAGATATGCAGATATCTATATAAACACGATTAACTAATCGTGTCGTGTATAGATGTAACACGTTTAGACACATTTAAGTATAATAATAATAATAAAATATTGAAATACCCACTTAATTTTTAATATTGAACTTTGAAGACCTCACTTTGTATATATGTATATATCTGCTTTAAAGCGTATATGATTTTAACCTTAACAAATTCTATGTCTAAACAACTCTTATACGTTTAGACACGATTAATAATCGTGTTTGTGTTTGAAGTTTTGAGACACGATTAAGATTTATTCGTTTAGACACGATTAATAATCTTATTTGTGTTTGCAGTTTTAAGACACATTTAAGATTTATCCGTTTAAACCCGACACGATTGTCACCGGACCCCCCCCCCCCCCCCCTGTTAGGATCAAAACACTTCAATCTAATGAAGAACACACTAAGTATTTGCAAGAACACACTCAGTTTTCAGAGAGCAAAGGAAGAGAAGAGGAACTTCATTTTTTCGTGGTAACACTCAAATGAGCAACCTCCACACGGTTTTGAAGATATTATTCATGACGGTTACTGTTACAAAATACGTATACATGGAGAAATACAGTACAGTACAGTATAGTCTATTGTTACAATACAGGTTGAACAGCGAGACGTGTACATTAATACATAATTGACCATTACATATCAATCAGACTACAATACCTAACAATTCTCCCACTTGGAGACTGATTCCGTCACCAAAACAACACACATATTTTCTTAGCATCATCATTAATACCTTCACCGCACCATCTATAGTAACATAACTACAGAAGACCAACCAAGGTTTTGCACAACCCCAGTTTCCCAACATCAACACATTTTGTCAACATGTCTGCTGGATTCTTTGCACCCTCTATCTTCTCTAAACACAAGTAGCCTTCTTCCACTGCACTGCGAGTGAAATGATACCGTCTTCTAATGTGCTTAGTCTTAGAATGATAGACTGGATTATTCACCAACTGTATGGCACTCTGGCTATCTGAATACAGAATCTTCTCATTCTGCTTCTTGCCCAACTCTTCCAGATAATCTGCCAACCATATCATCTCCTTCCCAGCTTCAGCTATTGCCACATACTCAGCCTCAGTAGATGAAAGAGCAACACATTTCTGAAGCCGGGACATCCAACTCACTGCAGTACCACCTATGGTGTAGATGTATCCGGATGTGCTCTTGCTAGAGTCTACATCTCCACCAAGATCAGCATCCACAAAACCCTGCAGAATCACTTGGTCTTTGCAAAAACAAAGTGAAGTACTGGATGTACCTTTCAGATATCTTAGAAGCCACTTCACAGCTTCCCAATGCTCTTTACCCGGATTGGCCATGTACCTGCTAACCACACCCACTGCGTGTGCTATGTCAGGTCTTGTACAGACCATAGCATACATCAAACTCCCAACTGCTGAAGCATATGGAACCAGTGCCATCTGGTCACGTTCTTCAGCTGTCTTGGGTGACTGCCCCTTTGACAATTTTATGTGATTTGCCAAAGGAGTAGTCCTGGGCTTAGCATCAGTCATCCTGAATCGGGTCACTACCTTCTCAATGTACTGCTCCTGGGATAGACTTAAGGTGCCAGCAGATCTATCCCGAGATATTCTCATCCCAAGAATCTGCTTCGATGCACCCAAGTCTTTCATCTCAAACACAGAAGACAAACTTGCCTTCACATTGTTTATCTCTCTCATACTGGATCCTGCAATCAACATATCATCCACATACAAGAGTAGAAATACATAAGAATCGGTGTATTTCTTGAAATAACAGCACTGATCCTTTTCACTCCTACAAAAGCCACTCTTGATCATGAAGGAGTCGAACTTCTTGTACCATTGCCTCGGTGCCTGCTTCAACCCATACAAGCTCCTGTTGAGCTTGCACACCATGTGTTCCTTGCCTGGAACAACAAATCCTTCTGGTTGATGCATATAGATCTCCTTATCAAGATCTCCATGTAAAAATGCCGTTTTTACATCCATTTGCTCAAGATGCAAATTCTCAGAAGCAACAATACTCAATAGAATCCTGATAGTAGTTAATTTCACAACAGGAGAAAATATTTCAGCATAATCAATACCTTTCCTTTGTGAATACCCTTTAACTACTAACCGAGCCTTGAACCGTCTTTTGCCATCTGGTTCAGCCTTGATCCTGAACACCCACCTATTCAACAAGGCTCTCTTCCCTACAGGCAATTCAGTCAACAACCACGTGTCATTCTTCTCAAGTGAGCTCATCTCATCATCCATGGCTTGCTCCCACTTGATTGAATCCTCCACATGTAGGGCCTCATCAAAAGACTCTGGTTCCCCTTCATCAGTCAGCAACAGATAATGTAATGAAGGTGAATACCTATCTGGTGCTCTGATGGTTCTGGATGATCTCCTCAACACCTGGTCAGGTGTCATTTGTTCCACTACGGGTTCTTCATCCACAGTCTCTGGAGTTGTTTGAGTGTCTTCTATGGGTGTAATATTCTGCATCTCAAACTCAACTCCCACTTGCTTCGTAGTCTCTGGAACCTTCTGCTCTCTGTCCTTGTATAGGACAGATTCATCAAACGTCACATCACAGTGTCTCAGGATCTTTCTGTTCTTGTCATCCCAAAACCTGTAACCAAACAAGTCAGAACCATAGCCTATGAAGTAACACTTCATAGCCTTAGCATCAAGTTTATCTCTTTTCTCTGGATCAACATGAACATAAACCGTGCAACCGAAAGTTCTCAAGTGTGAGTACTTGAGATCCTTTCCTGTCCATACCTCCTCTGGAATCTTGAACCCCAAGGGAGTTGATGGTCCCCTGTTGATCAAGTATGCAGCTGTGCTCACTGCGTCTGCCCAGAACATCTTGGGCAGCCCACAATGCAGCCTCATACTTCTCGCACGCTCATTCAATGTTCTGTTCATCCTTTCAGCAATTCCATTCTGCCTAGCCTTACCGGGAACTGTCCTCATCAATCTTATTCCCTCAGCAGAACATAATGCTTTGAACTCTGACTTGTCATACTCTCCTCCATTGTCAGACCTCAAACATTTGATCTTCAATCCAGTCTGATTCTCAACTTCAGCTTTCCACCTCTTGAATGTTGCAAACACATCTGACTTATGCTTCAAGAAGTAAACCCATACCTTCATGCTGAAATCATCAATGAAGGTGACATAAAACCTGGATCCTCCAAGTGATGAAACTGGAGATGGTCCCCATACATCTGTATGAACCATTTCCAACTGCACTTTCTTCGACTCTCTAGGAGTCTTTGTGAAGCTAACTCGTTTCTGTTTGCCCAGAACACAACTCTCACAAAGACCCATATCAACAGACTTCAGACCCTCTAGAGCTCCTTTTCCAACCAGCATCTTCATTCCCTTAACACTCATATGTCCAAGTCTGTTATGCCACAGACATGAACCAGAAGCACCCTCAGCAATAGCAGCCATGTTTATACACCCTTCAGTGGTGTATAAGGTTCCAGATTTCGTGCCACGAGCTACAATCATAGCACCCTTTACAATCTTCCACGAACCTTTACCAAACTCTGCTGCGTAGCCTGTGCTATCCAACTGACCAACAGAGATCAGATTCTTCTTGAGTCCAGGAATATATCTGACATCCTCCAATGTCCACTGGTTTCCCGATGGGGTCTTTATGCAGACATCCCCCTTTCCTTCAATCTCCAATATCTTGTTGTCAGCAAGATATACCTTTCCAAAATTTCCAGACTTGAAATTTTGAAACAACTCCTTGCTTGGAGACGAATGAAAAGATGCACCAGAATCCAAAATCCAGGATTCAACCGGGCTGTCCACACTAAGGATTAGAGCATCCCCAATATCTTCTGCTGAATTTACAGAATCAGTATCATTTCCTGAATTCTGATTCTGCTTCTTCTTGGGTTTCTTACAGGTTGTCCGATAGTGGCCTTTCTCTCCACAATTCCAACAAACCACGTTGGCTTTGTTCGGAGATTTTCCTCTAATCTTTGATTTTGATCGACCATGTTGATTTTGGCCCTTCGAATTGCTTCTCCCCCTTCTGTCCACACTGAGAGCACTACCCGATGAATCTCCCACTTCGCGTTTGCGAATACTTTCACTGAGAACAACATCTCGGATTTCATCGAATTTCAGTTTCTCAGAACCACGGGAACTACTAATTGCAGCAACAATAGTATCCCAAGACTCGGGCAGAGATGACATCAAAATCAAGGCTTTAATTTCATCTTCGAAGTGAATCTCCACAGAACTCAATTGACTCACAATCATATTAAACTCGTTGATATGATCAGCAACAGATCCACTTTCAGACATCTGTAAATTGAACAATCTACGCATCAAATATACCTTGTTCATAGCCGATGGCTTTTCATACATATTTGACAGCGCCTTCAACAGACCGGACGTAGTATGCTCCTTGACGATGTTGAACGCCACGTTCTTCGACAAAGTCAATCGGATCATACCTAGGGCCTGACGATCTTTCAGCTTCCACTGATCCTCTGTCATGGAATCCGGCTTCACCCCGATCAAGGGTTCGTGAAGATCTTTCTGGTAGAGACAATCTTCAATCTGCATCTTCCAGAAACCGAAATCAGATCCATCAAACTTCTCGATTCCAAACTTCGAACTCTCCATCTTCAATGATCGTGTTGAATCTCCTTAGCTCTGATACCAATTGTTAGGATCAAAACACTTCAATCTAATGAAGAACACACTAAGTATTTGCAAGAACACACTCAGTTTTCAGAGAGCAAAGGAAGAGAAGAGGAACTTCGTTTTTTCGTGGTAACACTCAAATGAGCAACCTCCACACGGTTTTGAAGATATTATTCATGACAGTTACTGTTACAAAATACGTATACATGGAGAAATACAGTACAGTATAGTCTATTGTTACAATACAGGTTGAACAGCGAGACGTGTACATTAATACATAATTGACCATTACATATCAATCAGACTATAATACCTAACACCCCCCAACTGTCAACGTTCTATGTGCAAAGATATTTGTGCTCTCTAGTACCCGGTCGGTAAAGCCCCTTTGTTTGTTTGTTTTAAAATTTATTATTCTACTTAAGTGACGTATATTGAAATAGATTTTTTCATAGGAATATACAGAGCATGGTTAGGTATGGTTCGACTATAATAAACATTATACTTTTAAACTACAAATTATAATCATAAATATAATTTTCAATGCAAAATATTCATGGTTATTTATCATGATTTTATTTATATAACTGAGACTCATTATCACATGTGAAATGTAATAAAACACAATAAATCTTATTTTAATAAATAGGGAAAAGTCTGAAAATGGTACAACATGTTTGACGAAAATGGTTTTTCAACCCAATCGATTGTTTTTGGTACAACATATTTGAAAACGATTGTTTTGTCTTCTGTTTAACTTCCGTTAGAAATAATCGTTATACTCTCATGTACAATGTCACATGATCAAACCTTCTGAAATACTATTAACAATTCTTTTTCTACACTTAGCACCTACATATCTTCGTCGAGGCTACATGCCTTTGGGCTGGTAGAGAAGGCGTCTCCGGTCAAGTAGGGGGAACTCGAACGAGGCTTACTCGAGGTTGTTGAAATCTGAGCTTTTCGAAGTTGATTTCGACGATTTTTCTTCTGCAGGTGGCCATGGTTCAGCGATGGCGTTATGCAACCCAAGTAATAAAGTCTATGTTTATCATGACAAATTTGTCATCAACAACACTTGCCATTCTCGTTGAACTACCACAAGCAGTAGCAGTAGGAAAGAACAGATTGTCAGACATCATGTTTCTTCTCCGTCTTCAAAATTGAAAACCCCTCCCTCCCTTTTTCGGTGTTGCCAATGAAATTTTATCTCTACCTCAAGAAAGATAGCGATAACAATATATATATATATCATTACTATCACCTTTGTTCTGTATACACCTTTGATTCTCACCATTAAGTGCCAAATTCTTGAACTCGCATAGATGTATAATTTGACACCCTTCTCATCCATTAGACACCATAAGCTAATACCCTTTTTCATATCTTGTTTCTCCTTCAATCCCCTTTTCTCTAGGTTGTCCTGCTTCAACAAACTCAAGCTCGACCTCAACTTTCTCAGGTTTGTGCCGGCTAGGAAGTTTGGAGCCAACGTCGGTGATGAATACAACCTGGGCCTACTGGACTTGCCGGAACTGACCCTAGAATGCATTCTGGAAAGACTGACTCCAACAGAGCTGTGTCGCACGGGATCAGTGTGTACTGATATGAGGGAGTGATGTGGGGACAACCATTTCTAGACGAGACACATGTACTGTCTGATTCCACGTTGTGTTCTTTCGGATTTGTGAGGAGGAGAGTATTTCCGTCTTTTCAAAATTGTTTTAATAAAAAAAATTATAAGATCACGTGACAGAATCGTGAACACTTAACGGCAAAACCAAACAACAAGTGAGCGAAAGGTCCACTTACCATCATTTGACAACATATTGAACCATTAACAATCGTCAAAAAACATGTAGGACCAAAAAACATTTTTGTCAAACATGATGTACCATTTTCAGAGTTTTCGCATTTTAATTTTATTTTAGATTGTATATGAAAATTTTTCTATAACTATTCATTGAGTAGATGAAAATTGTCTCTTAGAGAACACTATATATATATAAGTAATACGATTGGTAGTAAATGAAAAGAGTATACTCAAATTATACAATTATACAATTAAAGAAAATTAAGATGTATATCTTTCTTCTAACTAACTATAATAAAATTGAACAGTTAATTGATATAGCTAAATGCTAAATAATAAATAAAAAGAATATAATTAAAGAAAATTACGATGCATATTTTTGTCCTTACTATAACAAAATTGAACAGTTAATTGATAATCCTAATAAAATATTTTGTAGACTTAGTTTGAGTATATATATTGATAATTCTTTTGAAATCCAATTTCTTAACCAAAACTTTTGTTGATGACTACATATAATATTTTTGTTACTATAAATTTTGTTACTGTGCGTGTGAGAAAGTAACATATAATTATTTGTTACTAAGAATATGATCAAACAAATATATATTAATATTTGATAAAGTTGACATTGCGCATTATTTATAGTTACTTATAGTCATACTATGAATATTTCCCTCACATATCATGTCAAACTATCTCATCTCATACCAACTAACGCTTAATGCCCGACCTCAAACTTTCTATGAGTATTCATACTGATTATTACAAATCTACCATGATAACATCAACTATCGCTGAATGTTAGATCTCGAACTTTCTATGAGTAATTTTCACTCACATATCATGTCATACTATCTCATCTCATACCAACTATCGTTAATGGCAGCCCTCTAACTTTCTATGAGTATTCATACCAACCTCGAACTTTCTATGAGTATTTTAACCCCGACAACATCCCTAGGATTCGGTCATATGCGCTCATACCATTTGAGATTTAAGAAATACACTCATAAGTCAGAACTCGTCAATGAATGAAATCAATATACTCTTAAGGTATCTTAACACCTCACGCACAATAAATATTTATCATATCTGTTTATAAGAATATGGTCAAAAAAATATATGTGGATATTTGAACAAAATTGAAATTCCACCTTTGATAAATTTCTTCCTTATTGTTTTTACTTTGATACTTTCAGAGTTCATAAATTATGGGTAAGTTAAGTATTATTTATATTTTAATTTCAGATATATTTATCAAATTGTTAATTCTCATACCAACACCTCAAGCACGATAAATATTTATCATATTTGTTTCTAACAATATGATAAAAAAAATATGATATTTGTTGATCTTGTACCTTGTTAATAGTCTGGAGGCAAATGTGCTCCCTCGAGACATCTTTTTGAGTATTTTACACATGACGTCCCCATGCACCAAGATTTGAAAATCTGGGCACTCTAACACCTTCGTCCATTCTTTGATTATTTTACTTCCCTCATCCGACCGACCTTTCTTTGAGTATTTTACTCCCGACATCCGATCTTTCTTTGAGTATTATACTCCTTACATCCCACCTTTGTTTGAGTATTATACTCCTGACATCCCCAGGATTTGAACTTGAGCGTTGTTAATATCTATGATTTAAGACGCACGCCTTAACTAACTGTCTCATAAGTCTGAACATGTCACTGAAGACATTCAATATACTCTTAAGATATCTTAACTATCTCACTACCATGTTTATGAAACGACGACTATGAAAAATCTACTGTGACAACATCAAGAAATTACTAGTAAAATTTGCACCAAAAAATAAAATTAGATACTTGATTAACTTCTCCCTTATTTTTTTATTTTGATATTTTCAGAGTTATTGTTTACTTTAAACAGAGTTCATAAAGTAAGGTTGAGAGCTAAGTATATTCAAACTTTAATTTTAGATATATTTGGAATGTAGGGTTAAGTAAAAATATACTCATATAATCTAAATTTGACAAATCCTAAAAATATTTTGTAAAGATAATAAATAATAAACCCTTTAAATTAATATTGATTTTTATATTTCAGTTATTCGTAAAATATTATTTCAACACATCACCGGTGTTATTTTAATTTTGTAGTAAAATAGTTTTGTTACTTTTTTCTCGATGTATAATACCTAAAATTTGGATGATATTAGTTTGGAGTAATAGTATATTAACAACTTTTGGCCGCTAAAATCATCCATGCATTAATATTAATAATACTAAAAAATCTATAAGTTTTATTTAACATTGTAATAATTTCATTATTTTAAAATACTCTATAATACATAATTATCATTATAAAAAATGTATACACTAATCAAATATCTCCTTTTAATTTGATTGTGTTTTTGTTTTGTATGTATTGCTTCACGCGAAAGATTATGTATATTCAACATATAAATATACGTCAAATTTGATCAATTTTAATTCTATTTGAATTATTTAAATTTATAGATGAAATGTATTTTTATTACGACAACACTCACAATTCAAAAAATCTTTAACTTCTTGGAAAGAATAGAGAATGTTTTGAAGAAAAACAAATATATATAATTGTAGAAACATTAAAAAGTCACAATTACCAAAAACCATATGACGACATGAGAATATAATATACAATTATCATTATTATGTAAAATTGTAAAGTTATATAAAATAACAGATATAATAATTAAATTAATTTAAAAATTGGATAAATAATAAATGAGATTTATTGTTTCACTCTAATTTAAATTTCAAACTTGATTATATTACTTCAATTAATATATAATGCATATTTGACATATTAACTCAATGTAAATTCTCTCAATTGTAGATGAAATTATAACTTTTATAAATGGTCTAAGTCTTTAGATTCAGTGTTATCTTAATGTCCGATAAAGTGAAAATATAATTTAATTTGTTAGTGAGATATAAAAACAAATGGTGTATAAGAAATGACAGAGGGGTAGTGATAGAGAAATATAAAATTATCATCTTGTAAAATTTGTAATGTTACATACGCATGAAGCTGGTTAATTTTTTTATAGGTTTTTGAGAAGATATTTAAATGACCAAAATAGTCATGAGAAACATAAATTAATTGGATTGTTAAGGGGTATTTGCGTAAATTTACAGGTGGCGGTTACAAAAAAACATCTCCCTTAATAATATAGACTAGACTACGACACGCGCTGCGCGCGTGCACGTCGTCGTCGTTGGTCAGGTGTGAGGTGTTACAAATGTATGATTCAATCGTTCTGACTTCTAGGATAATACAAGAATAGTACATTAATTAAACATTTGATTAAAATATTATTAATGTAAATCTAAATTTAATTTGCATGAAATAATAAAATTTAAAAACTATAAAAAAAATTAAGAAATTGCTCGAGCAACCGGGAGGAAAAATAATATAGTTTTTAAAATCCCGGCCGCTCGAGCAATTTGTTAAAAATAATAATAGTTTTTAAATTTTATTTCATTATTTTATGAAAATTAAATTTAGTTTTACATTAATAATATTTTAATCAAATGTTTACTTCCCGTACTATTCTTGTATTATACTAGAAGTCAGAACGATCGAATCATATTGTCGTAACACCTCACACGCGACCGACGACGACGACGTGCACCCGTGTAACGCGTGTCGTAGTCTAGTATAATTATTAGGAAAATATAATTTTGTGGATTAAAAATTTTTCTCGTAAAATATTTTGTCAATTGTATATGTATTAGACATATATCTAATGTTATGAAGGTACAACTCTTTATTTACTTTTGTAAATGACATATATATATATATGTGTGTGTGGTGATTCAAATTTTTGTATAACTATTCTATGATTGTAAATAGTCTCTTAAACAACAATATAGCTACATATAGTGATACAAAAGAACATTAATAATCAATGAAAAAAAACAATTTAAATTAAGAAATGCTATTGCAGAAAATTAATATACACTATTGCAAAATTTAAGATATACAGATACGTCATTAGTAATTTAAGAGTTCATTGATCTAGGTAACAAAACATGTACGTGGACTAAATTCTAAGTATTTGTACCTGTAATTCCTTCGAAATCGCATTTTTTAACCAGAACTTTTGTTCTTGACTACGTGGTAAGGTTGGGGGAAAATCAGTTCAGCCGAACTGAACCGTACCTTTTGCGAACCGTACTTGTTCGGTTGAACCGATACACAAAACAAATAATTTTTCAGTGAAAATATGAAGTGGTTCTGAAGAATCACAAAAAATCGATTCACGTATGATAAATTGAACAACTTTTTAAACCGGTTGTAGTCCTATTTATCATACATCTCGATCAAGACAGAGAGAGATCATACGAGAGAGAGACAGACACTACATAGAGAGAGACAGGGCTAAGGGCTTCACCATCGATCGGAGAATCATACGATGAAGCGAGGCGAGCAAAATGACAGCAGCAGCAACGGGGAAACTAGCAGCAGCAACGACGAAGCGAGCAGCACCAGAGGCGGGCTGGGGCAGCAGCAACACTGAGCCAAGGCAGCAACAGTTAGCAGGGCAGCTTAAGGTAAGACGACCACCATTTGATGATGCTTATGCTTGATGCTTCGGTAGGGATTGAGACCCGATTTGAAACCCGAATTCAGTGTCAAAGCTCTGGTACCTCTTTCGTGCTAATTCATTCAAAGAAATGATGGTATTGCTCTGGATAATGGTATTTCTCTGGTACTCTCTTTGATTTTTTGGTATTGTTGGACCAGCTTGCAGGATAATGTTATTGCTCTGGTAGTTGGTACTCTCTTTGATTCCCCGCTTTGATTCCTTTGGTATTGCTCTGGTACCTCTTTGGTATTACTACTTTTTTTAATATTGTAAAGTGGTTCTGTTGTACTGGTTAGGTTCGGTAAATCGACAAAAATCTGGAGCGGTTCTCTTGAAGGGGTTGAACCGTACCTTACCTAAAATGTGGTAAAAGTACGGTTCTGAACTGATTAGACCCCGAACTGGTTCATGTCTAGCTCTACTACGTGGTGTCACGTGATAAAATAATATATAATTGTCCGTAACTAAAAACATGGTTAAAAAAATATATGTCGACATTTGACAAAATTTGACTTTGCGTTTTGTTTATAGTTATC
This sequence comes from Chamaenerion angustifolium, assembly GCA_946814005.1. NCBI lineage: Eukaryota > Viridiplantae > Streptophyta > Magnoliopsida > Myrtales > Onagraceae > Chamaenerion > Chamaenerion angustifolium. The sequence continues at coordinate 30,041,732 of OX328267.1, read as the reverse complement.
ATAATATTAAGTCGTACTGAAAACAGTTTACGGGACATTTGAAAATGTAAGTGAACATTTTAGTGATTTATTTGATATATTGAAATAAATGTTTTGGTTCATTGAAATAAATGTTTTGGTTCATTTAAATAGTATTCCAAGACTTCTGCATAAAAAACGATTACACATAAAATCCAAACATATCAGTCTTGTATCATTACAAAGTACATTAGGCTTAACCAACTATTTTTTTCCGACGTCCCCAGGATTTGAACATCGCCTTAGCCAACCAATATCGACCAACTATTTTTTTTCGACGTCCCCAAAAGTTTAACCTGCGCACTTTGATACCAATATTTTCTGATGAATACCGACATCAATCTTTGACCCTTGCCTTAGCTAATACCGACCTTAATCTACTCGCGCTGATACCGACATTTTTCGGCTTGAAACAGGGCACACTCTGATACCAACATTTTTCGACAACTTTTTTCCAACGTCTCCAGTATTTGAATATGGGTAATACCGACCTCAATTTTAACCGTCGTCTTAGCCAATACCGATCTCAATCTACCCCGCTCTAAGAGTATTTTTTTTTCCCGGAGTCGGCAAGATTTGAACTTGGGCACTTTGATACCATATAATATTTCAAACATGCACATTAACCATTTGTCTCATGAATCAGAACTTGTGAAAGAATGCATTTGATATACATTTAAGATATCTTGACACACTCACTAATAGTTCTATGAAATAACTATTACAAATCAACTGTGACAATGTGAAGAAAATTTCAGTGATATTTTTCAAAAATAAAATGAAATTAAATATTTGATTAACGTATTCATCATGTGTTAAGTGTTATTTAGATTTTAAATTCAAATATATTTGAAAAAACAATACAATTTATTATTTGTTTAAGTATTGATATGCTTGTGTATTATAGAGATTTATTAACCTTCAAGTTGTGGGATTAAATTTTGAAATACTCATACATTCTAAATTTGACCAACCCTACAAGATTATTAAATTATGAAAAGATAATTAATAAAAATTGTAGAGAATCTATAAAAGTGATAGTATAGTGATAAAGTATTGTATTATTATAGCATAATCACAAATTTAATTTTTGATTTAGACATAATTTTATAACCAACAAAATTCACTTGAGTAGTTAGGGCAATAAATATAAGTTAAGTGTATTAAAAAATATTTGAGTACTATTGATCTAGCGGAAGAATGTGTTATTGTAATAGTGAAAGGTCTTGAGTTCAAAACTTTGCTAAAAAAAATTTCAAGAGATTTTCTATCTATAAATTGCATTTAAGAAATTGGCGGAGAAAGAAAATATAAATGACCAAAATAATCATAATATATTTAAATTAATTAGATTATATTGACGGTTACAAAAACAACTTCGAACTTTATAAATAGTAATAAATAGATTAACAAAATACTTATTATATATATATATATATAATAAATACGATTATAGCTAATTATAATTACGAATAGACTAAAATACCATAATCATAATCATTACAATTAGCAAATTCATCATTATAAGAACTTTTTCAAAAAGTGAATATGTCAGGAATTTTTTTTGAAAAAGTATATACCGTCCGAAAAAATTTGAAAAAGTGTTCATTTGCGCTACTACCAGTAGCGTTTTCCAAATTCGCTACTGGTAGTAGCGAATTTGGGAAAAACGCTACTCCCAGTATGGAGGTGCTCCAGGGCGACCAATATGGAGATGCTCCCACGACCATAACTGTAGTAGAAAACCTCATTATTCAATTTTTATTAACCAATATTAATGATATGATATGACTTTCATATAGTTTACCTGCACAAGGATGGCACAACCCTGGAATGTTGCACAGTTCAGCTAAGATGCCTCACTCAAACCAAGGTACGTTGCAGCTAACACAGTTGACCCCCAACTGTAGTGTGCTGCTCTTTCCAAATCTCGAAGTAGGGGTAAGTACAATAACGACACAGTATCTTTCTTTGTTGTTGTAAACATAATACCAATGAGTATAATCAACATAAATGTTCTCGCCTGTTGTTCGGCTGTGAGATTAGGTTGAAATAAATGTTGTCGTAAAGTAGTCATTTTCACAACATCTCCACGACCTTGTACATTCAGTCCCAACAACTCCAGACACGCACCGACCATGTCTTCCTCAGGTACTTGGTCATCAGTTACTGCATCTCCGTGTACTCGTAGTCTCAATAGCACGGAAACATCATGAAGTGTGATCGTAATCTCCCCATGTTTGAGATGGAACGTATGTGTCTCGGGTCTCCAACGCTCGCACAACGCGGTCAACAGTTTATGATCCAGCTTTGGATGTGACAGAATAACTACATCCAATAATCCAACCGCTTGGACAATAGCTTTAGCCTCTTCTGATAATACATTATCCTCTAATTTTAAACATCTAAATGTTATTTGTTGGCCCTCACTCAGGTCTGACGACCGATGTTGATCTTGTCCCCAGAGTACTGATTGATCCAACGGACCAAGGGGAACAACATTTTCACCACTTGACATAATTACGCGCGGCGGTATTTTGATTCTACAATTTCAAAATACAAATTCTAAATTTTAACTTTCATAACTAACTACGCAAGCTTTAATCAACACAATAATTATTCATAATACTTTTAATTAACAATTAACAAAATCATTAAGCATAAAATTATATTTGAAAAATATATATATATACCTGCGTACGAGTTCGGCTCCGGCGAGACGAAGGAGACGGGGTCGGGACGACGGAGGCACGGGCAGCTGGGCGGCGGTTGGGACGCGCGGGCAGCTGGGAGGCGTGGGAGGCGTGGGCGGCAGCTGGGACGAACGAGGCGCGGGGAGCTGGAGGCGCGACAGCTGGAGACGAATGGTCGTGGGGAGCTGGAGGCGACGCGGGCGGCAGCTGGAAGCGAGCGGGCTTGGAGATGCGAAGGAGGAGCTGGAGGCGGGGGCGGGCTTGGAGAGCTAAAGGGGCGGGGTGTTTTTAAGGAGAAACCGTAGGGTTTCTCCCCCAAAACGCTACTGGTAGTAGCGTTTCTCTAAAAAACGCTACTACATTACCTGCGCATATGCACATTTTCATAAATATTTTTTTTGAATATATATATTTTTAAATATTTTTTCGAAAACAGTTACTTTTTTAAAAAGATCTCATTATAACCGTACCATACTGATACAATTAATCACGTAAAAAAATAACAGATATAATTACGAATTTTGAATTTTAACCGCATATTACCTACCCTAATATATCTTCCTTTAATATGTAACTAATCTTTTTTCATATTTACTTGCTTAATATTCCACATGTAGGACGAAATCAATTTATTTTTATTACTCGATTTGATATATATATATATAGTAATATTTAAATTATTTGGTATATCAGCAATCATCATTCAATCTCTTAAGGGTTCTGATATTTCTTCATTGGGCGTTTCATTTGCGAAAAATGCAGATTCATATAACCTGTAATAACCTTCAAAATACGATATTGTCCCGTTTGACTAAATTTTATGTTTTCTCTTTAAAGTTTAAATCCCTCTCTCATGTTTGGAAAACATTCTAGTTTGCCTTGTGCGTTAATTTGTTTCCATCCAAATTTAATAGAATAAGTTTTGAAAATTATAAAAATAACAAAACAATATCACAATTTAACTATTCCATTTTTTTTTTCAAATGTTATAATTAAGTTCTAATTCGATTGAGGCTCGTCAATCGAGGTGGCTTGAGTCTGGGTCTTGACTCAAACTGACCTCACATGGGTGGGCGATTTGATTTGGGTGTTAACCTAGATCTGGTCCCCCAACCAATAGGGCTCGAGTTTGGGTGAGTCTCAATCGGATCAGAACTTAATTGGAGCACTTAAAAAAGTTTAAAAATGTTAAATTGTAATATTTTTGAAAGTTTTAGTTATTTTTACAATTTTCTAAACTTATTATGTTAAATTTGAATAAAAAAAATTTGACGGGTGAGATAAATTTGAACTTTGGTCAAACATGCGGAAATGAAATTTTACGATTTAAACTTTAAATGAGAAACTTAAACTTTTACCAAATATTAGGGGTAATATAATATGTAACGCTACTTTTTGAAGAAAAAAAAACTCTATATATTTGATATCTCCCCCATTGAATGTTTTATATGTGAAAAAAATAGTTTTCTTAATATTATTACTCACCAAATAAGAGTGTAGTAAGATTTACATTATTATTTTTTTATATCATATCTCGAAGCATATATTTTTTCATACGGGAGTTTTACTTGAAATGAGATCGCTTTTATTATGTACCAGTAGCATAAGATTTAAATAATTTATTCTATCGAATCTCGATTTGTGCTTTTCAGTTTTAACTGACTTCTTAATTATATGATATCTCATTAGTCATGCTTTATTTGTGATAAAATTAATTTTATTTATATTATTATTCGACATATACGAGCTCGTATAAAACCCAGAATCACATAACTATTCTCTTTTGAGTTTTGATTGATCTTTCTTTATATGTCATTAATTATTGCTTCTTTTACCATGAAATCAGTTTTATTATATAATTCATTTTTAAGTTTTATATAATCTTTTATATATATATATATATACTCACAGCTCCATTTTACAATTAAAATATGTTTTGTTTTTATAACTAATGGATAGAGTTGTTAAGATTTAGGTAGGACATAAGGGAATTTTTAAAAAAAGTAAGCATAATAATAAAAATATTTAGAAAAGTACATGTTCAAAATAATTATTTCAAAAACTATTAATACGTGTGGCTCCGGGTTGTGAGGTAAATCACAACTCGCATCCCAGGGTAACGTGTTAAGGCAAAGTAGTTTTTTTATGACACAATGTTTAATTAAAAATTAAATTATGTATTCATTAATTTTTTTAGAGTAAGTAAGTATTTTAATTGCGATTCAAATTATGCAAAAAAAAATATTAAATTTGGACTTACGGATTGACCATACGCTTTGCCCTAAGTTGAGATATGAAAATTTGACTTAAAAAGATTTAACTCAGACTCCGTAAGTCCAAATTCAACACGGTTCGATACTTATGGTAAAATTTAATTATATAGTTACTCTATTTTTTTGGATTTTTTTATTAAATATATATTTAATATTTTAACATAACATCGTTTGTTCAATAATTTGATCGGAATGATAAAATGAATTAGGTAAAACTTTTAATTACATACTTACTTAAAAAAAATACAACACATATGTAATTTAATTACGACATAAATTACGCTAATTAGGTGTTGAGTTTTGTCTTTCTGACTGAACAGTACGATACGACATATAAAACAAATTATACACATAGATATACGATCAGAAAGTGTATATATATATATATATGTATAAATTTTTATCTGTCGTATCATACAGTCAGACAGAAAGTCAAAATTCAACACCTAGTTAGCGTCATTCATGTCGTAATTAAATTACCTACAAGTTGTAATTTTTTTTGAGAAAGTATATAATAAAAATTTTGACCTAATTAATCATTGTATCATTCCGATCGAATTATTGAACAAACGATGTTAGGTTAAAAATTAAATATATATCTAATAAAAAAATCCAAAAAAATTAGAGTGAGTAGATAATTGAATTTTGCCATAACTTTTGTTAACCGTGTTGAGTTTGGACTTACGGAGTCTGAGTTAGATCTTTTTAAGTCAAATTTTTATATCTCAACTTAAGGCAAAGCGTATGGTGAATCCGTAAGTCCAAAATAAATAATTTTGTATGCATCATTTGAATCGCAAATAAAATATCTACTTACTCTATTTTTTTAATAGATACATAATTTTATTTTTAATTAAACATCCTGTTGTTGAAAAAAAATATTTTCCTTAACACGCCACCCGTAGTGGCGTGTTGTTCCATTTTGGCATAACAAGCTACCCTCGGGTGGGAGTTGTGATTTACTTCGCACCTCGGAGCCGTCTGTATACCTAGTTTTTGAAATATATAATTTTCTAAATATTTTTTTTATTATGCATACTTTTTGAAAAAAAAAACTATATAAGACCCTATAACACTTTTTTTTCCTTTTGATGGTACACAATTAAATTTCAGCAAATATCATAATATTTTTTTTCTTTTCTTATTTAAAATTATGTTTCCATTGGCATGAATTTAAATATCACTGTCTCCTCTAATATTTGAGCCATTTTTAAATATTTAAAACTAAAAAATTTGTTCCTTCATATTTATTTATCAATCGAGTTTATCTCTTCCGTTAGATTTTCCATAAAAACTTAATAGAATATGCTTTGAATACAAACATAATAGAAACTTTTACAAATATCACAACAAAATCATTTAAAACTTTTTTATATATTACATTTGAGTCTGAATTCGATAGAGACTCAATTAAGTCTTAATCAAATATGCTAGGGTTTGAGTGTTAACCCAGACCTGTTCACCCATGGGTTGGGTGCTCCGGTCTGTGTCTTGACCGCCCCAACCCATGGGCAAGTTGGTATGAGGCAAGACCCTAGCCCCTTCGAAACGAGACTCAATTCTATTGGGGTCAGTCCAGTCTCGATTCAATCAAGATATAGATTCTATCCCCCACGAATGGAGCTCAATCAAATTAGGTTTGGCTTAGCCTAAATTCGATTGAGGCTCAATCGAATCCTGAACAAATCAGGACTCAATTGTAAATTATAAAAAAGTTTCAAATGGTTTTATTGTGATATTTTTAAAATTTTCTATTATTTTTGTAAAATTCAAAACAATATTTTGTTAAATTTGAATGAAAAATTTGACGAAAGTGGGTAAACTCGATTAATGACAAAAAATAAATAAACTTTTTTTTTTGAAAAAAACTTTAACAAAAAATCAATTTAAACCAAACATTAAGATACACAATAGTATTTTACCATTTTTTTATATTATTAATACTCATTATATATAAACACACTATTTATAACCTACCTAAATTATTATAACAAATAATATATATATATATATATATATATTAATTTTCAAACATAATTCTGAATCCTACACAAATCATTGTAACAAGTTCATAAAAATAAAGTATATATTTTCTCGTGTATTCTTTTTAAAACAAAACTGGAATCCTTATCCTATACATCATCATGAATCAGTATAATAAGAGGTACTGCTTTTTTCTAAAATATAAATTAACTTCATGCAAAAAAATCTTGTAAAACGCTTTCTCTTTATAAGGGCAAGAAAGAGAGCATTGGATAGAAGTCAAGAAATGGACCATCGTCTTCTCTTTCTCTCACTGCTCCTTCTCTCAGCAGCCGCCGCCGCTGCCGCTGCATCGAGTGGCGGCAACTGGACATGGTGCGGCAGCAAAGGTGGAGAAGATTGCGGTGATCATGATCAACTACTCATCGCGGACTTGCAGCCAGAGCTGGAGTTCATGGCTGACTCCGAAATCTCACGCGCCAGAATGTTAGTAGGGACAGGCAGCTACTCACCTAAGCTTCTACCAATACCCAAGAAAGAAGACCCAACGTGCCAACGTGGGTCCCACGTGGGACGAAGTGACTCTTGCACTACGGCGCCGATGCCCATCTCGCCGACCTCGCAGCACTGTGACCCGTACAACCGGGAGAAGGTCTGCTCATCCGGATAAGATGAGCATCCCGATGACCTCGCAGCACTGTTACGTGTACAACCGGGAGAAAGTCTGCCAATAAAAATAATATATAGATTCGTGCGTGATTGTTTGTCATTCGTCAATTCTCCATGTACTTTGTGTAACAATAAAACCTACTGCAAGAAAGATGGTTGATTATTAATTAAATCAGTATATCGAAAAGATTAAAAATGTATTTTGGCAAATAAATAAAATTAAAAAAAAGTATAATTAATGGATTACTTTTATAATTATCGATTGATTTTAATTAATTATATTTTAAAATATTATTACTTACTGTAACAAATAGAAGTTGAACAAAAAAATTATTACAAAACTTATAATACGTAATAATAATTATAATACGTGAGTAATTATGTTAAAAAGATAGTATACCAATAAATAAAATACATGTAGGTGATGATTATGTAATTAATCATAGGCTTGTTCATGAACCGGTTCAACCCCGAACCGGTTCTGAACTGAACTGGTCTGGTTTAAAAAAAAACAGTACATTTTTCTGTTTCTAAAAAAACTGGTCTGGTTTAAGGAAAAAAGAACTGGTCTGGTTCGAACCGATTCAGAACTGGTTCGAACCGATTCAGAACCGGTTCGAACTGTTCTGGTCTGTTTTTTTAATATCAATTTTGGTTCGGAAATATTCCGTTTCAAATCGAACCTAAACCGGATGAAAATTCTGTCCAACACACTGAACCGTCTTTAAAAATACTGAACCAACTGAAAAACACTGAACCGGCTGAAAAAACACTGAACCGACTGAAAAATACATTGAACCGACTGAAAAACACATTGAACCGATTGAAAATCTGTTCCACAACCGACTAAAATCTTGTCCAACATCAACATACGAGAGTCCAATATATCTCTAGGTTTGGTTTATTGAAAACATATCTAGGTTTGGTTTAATTTCAGACCGGTTTAGTTAATTTTGCTTCAAACCGGTTCTAAAATTATATAGGTTTAAAGTGGTTTGATTGAAATTTAAGTATAAACCAGTATCAAAAACGAGTCGAGTCGAACCGGTTCGAACTGGATTTTTGGTACTAGTTTGAACTGTTCTATTTGAAGGCAAAAAACACTGGTCTGGTTTTGGAACTAGTTCGTCCGAACCGGTTCGAAACAAACCAGTTCCAGACTAGACCAGACCAGTTCGCCCGAACCGGTTTATTTGGCCAAGCCTAATTAATCATCTATTTTAAGGTTAAACTGTGCATTAAGTAGAGTTAAAAAATGAATATGATTATTTTGTAATCTGAAGTGGTAGGCAATTATTGGTAAGGATTGTTTTTGATGTTTTTCGTCTTCTTCTGCCGACAAAAACGAACCGGGGAGGATATGGAGGAGCAACCAAGGACGAAAAGGAGGAGGATACCGCAGGAGGGGACCGTGGGGAAGGAGGCAAGGATTCGAGTAAGCCCGAGGAGGAGAGCGAACATGTCAAACCCTAACCGTAAGAAACGGATCATGAAGAGGCTAAAGGAAACTATGGAGAAGGTGGAGGAAAACAAGAACTTAACGGGTTCTGGTGGTTGTCCTGAAACAACCACGAGTGCTCAATGAGTGTCATCTCATGGAATTGTCAGAATTTGGGGTCTGCCTTGACAATTCAACACTTATAAGACTTAAACAAGAGGCATCGCCCAAACATCATATTCATAATGGAAACAAAAAATGGGGATACCTACTGTGAGAAGATAAGAACACGGATGAGGATGACTAACACGCACTATGTAAGCCCGAACGGTACATCAGTAGGGCTCGCATTGTGGTGTACGGAGGATATTAGGGTTTCGGTTATGTATGCCGACCCAAATTGCATTGATTGTGTGGTACATTTTGAATGTTAGGATATATGATAGGTGATCATAAATGATCTAGAGTATTCTAGGGTAATCTTGATTAAACATCCTAGAAACTCTATAAATAGTCACCTATATCCTCTTGTAATCTTCAAGTTTAAGCAATACAAAGATGAAATTCTCTTTAGTTATTGCATTAAACTCACAATTCTCTCCTACAATCTCAAAACACTAATATGGTATCAAAGCTAGATGATTAGGGACCAATTTCTAATTCAGTTACAAAATTCCGTTGCAACCTTGCTCCAGTAGAATTCAAGCTTCCTACGCACCAGCAATCCATCTTTCCAGGTGCAGTTATCTTCGATTGGCAATACAGCAATCCTTTTGCTTGTGTTCAGATCAGATCGGATCGCCATCACCTGCAGATCAAATCAGATCGATTCAACTTTGAAGGTTGAACAACTGCAGATTTAGATCTGTGCACATCTCGTGCTTGCACAGTGCTTTCTCCGATTGAGTTCAGTCAGCAGCTCTAGCATCCAAAAGCTCTCACATCTCAGCAACACCTCAGATCGGAGATTTAGATTACAACTGCGGTACTTATGTCTGATTTGCTGAGCCTAGAAGAGATTCAGTTGCTATGACCTGCTGTGATTCGAGTCTGCATGCTGATCTGCTGTCTGTTGTGATTCGAACCGACTGATCGAGGTGAGATGTCTCGTTTATTAGATCTGATTTGATGCTGCTTTATGCTATGCTGCCAGTGCCATGCTGTGCTTTTGGAGATCACTGTGCTGAAAGCTGGAGGCCTCTGTTTCTTCTGATTTTACTCTGTTCGGTTCTTCTAGTCTACACTGCTGCTCTGTTCGGTTCTGCTGGTTTGTGTATCTGCTGCTGAGCTTGCTGAGCTTTAATTCGATGGTCTATGTGATGGATTTGCTGCTGCATTTCCATATTTAGCTGCATATAGATGCTGATATGAATGCTTCGTTCGTTATATTCTGTTTTACTTGCAGCAGCTGGTTCTCAGATTTCTGCAGCTGATTCTCTGATTTCTGCATCTGATTCTTTGATTTATACTGGTGGTTTGAGTTGCACTATGCTAGGACGTGAGGACTACGAGACATGAGTCTCAAGATCTCACAAAATCGAGCAATCGAGGAGTCTCAAAGTTCGTAGATCCAAAACCGACTTCACAGCAACTAGATCATCCGTGAGCAGACCTGTGCTCATCTGTGAGCAGACCTATGCTCATTCATGAGCAGACCTGTGCTCGTTCACATGTTATTGATCATTTGTCAAGATGAAGACTCAATCCGTTTCACTTTCTGTCACGGTGCATCTGTTTCACGGTGCATTTGTCATGATCTGTTTCACAATGCATCTGTTTCATGATATGTGGATCAGTTTACAATCTGTTACAACTGAGTTTCCACTTTCTGAGAAGTGGCTCTGAATTGAAGATGGTCTTGATGACGGTTTTTCTGCGTTTAGGCTGCTGTGTTCTCCGTCGCTGTTGGATCTTCTTCAGCTTCTTCCAGTTTCAGATCGTCAACTTCAGCAGCAAGATTATCTTCATCTCTATTCTCTGGCAGCAAGAAGATGGAGCAGCCATGCTTTCTTGCAACACTGATGATGATGTATTGTTGTATCATCTCCGTTTGGCGTTGTTTTGGCAATGATTTTTGGAGGTTTGCTTGGAGCATTTTCGTTCTCTTGAAGTTCTGTTAACATTGTTGAGCAGACCTGTGCTCTTCAGTGCAACCACAGTGCACCTGCAGTGTTCAATCTGTGCCCAACCTGTGCAATTCTAGTGCATCTGCTGTGTTCAATTTGTGCATCAGCAACCAGCCCGTGCAGCTCTAGTGTAGTCCTAGTGCAGCAACACTACTCGATCAGTGCTTCAGCAGTTCAGTCATTGTGCATGATTTGCAGTTCAGCCATAGTACATCCATAGTTCAAAGTGTTAGGCTAATTGTTTTTGCTGTTTTTAAAGTTTTAGAAGGTTTTTCTAGATAAGTGAATGTTAGGATATATGATAGGTGATCATAAATGATCTAGAGTATTCTAGGGTAATCTTGATTAAACATCCTAGAAACTCTATAAATAGTCACCTATATCCTCTTGTAATCTTCAAGTTTAATGCAATAACTAAAGAGAATGCCTAACCAACATTCGTGACATGGATATATGCGAGTACGGAGACACGAGAGAGGACACAATTTTGGAACTTCCTAAGATCAAGGGGGAGAAGCCGAAGGGGTGGATAGATGATACTCGGGGATTTCAATACTATATGTTACCCACATGAAAAACAAAGTGGAAGAAGGAAATCCCAAAGGCAAATGGATGAATTCAAGCAAGTGATCGATGACCTACGAATGGAAAATTTTGGAACAAACGGTAATCCCTTCACTTGGTGCAATAACCGAACTAGAGCGGAGAGGATAAGCGAGCGCCTAGACCGTGTATTGATAAACACGGAATGGGCATCACAGTACCAAAAGGGGAGTAGATGCATCAACGAACTAGTCATAGGGTCGGACCATGCACCATTGGTGGTCCAACTCAAACAACCGAAGAAGAGAGTTCGAAGGCGGTTCAAATTTGAGGCAATGTGGCTAGAAAACCCGGAGTGTAAGGAGGTAATAAAAGAAGCATGGAAAATACAAACTACGGGAAGAGCAATCCAAGGAGTATATAAAAAAACTCCATAAATGCCGATTGAAACTCACGACTTGGAGCAAGTAAATTTTCGGCCACGACATGCACGAGATCGTAAAAATACCCAACAAAGACGACGCAGCGTGCCAATGTGAGTCCTCCACGGGACGAAGTGAGTCCTCCAATATGCATCTCGACGACCACACATCACTGTTACGTGTACAACCGTGTGAAGGTCTGCACATAAAAATAATATATGTCATTCGTGCGTGAATTGTAACATTCGAATCACAATTAAAATATATACATACTATTTTTTTAATAAATACATAATTTAATTTTTAATTAAACATCGAATCCTCAAAAAAGGGGGGGAAAGTATCCAACACGCTACCCAAGGGTAGCGTTTTCTGAACAATTGAATGTTACAATTCAACTTTACCACGAGTTCCATCATATGGTACTAGTTAGTTCTTTAAAGAACACGAGATGCCTTTTAGTCCTAGAATTTAAAAATATGCGTTGACAACTCCACTTTAAGGGGTTCCACTAAAGAGAGTGAAGTCACGTGCATATATTGATAGTTGTGGTTTGTGAAGAAGAAGTGCTCGACAGAGAAGACTTAGTTATACTATTGTTGTGAAAGCTTCCGAGAGAAAAAAAAATGTTAAGTAACTTTTGAGAGGGGTCTATATTAGCTTAGAGAACTGTTATTAGTGAAAGGAACTAAAGCAATATAGCGAAAAAGCAACGAACTAAAAAGCAGAATGACCAATAAAGTAGTTATGTTTCGTGTTGTAAGGAGTACCAATTTCCAAAAGGAACAACACGAGTGATGCAACGAGGGTGCCACACTAGATACATAGTGTTGGGTATCGATAGTGACGACCCAGTAAGAAAAGGCCTCGAAGGCCCAATAACTATAGAGGGGGTAAACCCATGACATCCGAACCGGATCGGCCCAAGTACAAGCCAAACTTGGCCCACCATCGAGTAATCCAGAATCGAGCCCAAAGTCTATAGAGACGCCAAAGGCTCTCAGACTGCTCGCCATTCTCTACCAAGTCGCGACCTTCCACTGCTCGACATGGGAGTGCTCGCCCCGAAGAGAGCCTTGCCTCTCTCCTCTGGTCCCACTAAACCGTTAATAACAGAGTGGCCAAGATATCCCGCATATCTCGGTCACATATTCACTAAAGATTAGATTTGGTAACTGCAATATCTCGCAGTAACTGCCATATCCCACGATCCGAATCTTCAGCAACTCAATATACATTAAGATATTCAGTTGCCTTTATACGGTTCTATCTCTCTTACCCTATAAATACCCTTGCTTTACATACGTTCTTTACGTTTTGAGTTTTATACACACATATACTCATTTAAGCATCGGAGAGGGACCCAGAGGCACCCCCTCTGTTGCGTTCCCCTACCTGCAGGTTCACCGGAGTTGGAGCTGAAGCGTCATCTCAACCTTGTCTGGCATTCAATTCACTGCCAGATCAGCATTCAGGATTTCACGATCCAACATTTGGCGCCGTCTGTGGGAACGATCAATTTAGCCATGAGAACTCGATCCCAAAGCAACCGTCGGAATCAGACTAGGGAGTGATCCTCAGATAGCTCTGATTCCGCCGCCGCTTCACCGCTTCAACAAGAACCTGCCAGCCGAGCAGGAGTTAATGCTGTTCCTCTGCGGACAGCTCGAGAACATGTCGGTGATTCAAGACCGACCCCAGCTGCTGATCAAAACGGAGCCCCTGCACCGCAGACAGTCCACATTGCGGGGCAGGATATTAATTTAACCCCCGAGATGGTCTCCCTGCTGGAAGCCATCCTAGGACAGGCGCGCCGCCAAGCCCCTGCTCCTCAGGAAAACAATCCCTCTGCTCCTAAAGAAAACCACCGCCCTGCTGCCACTGGGCCTTCACCTTCAGAAGCGGCCAATCCTGGTCCTGTTGCGCCTCAGGAGGATCAGGAGATGACGTCAGGTCAGCAGTCCCTACCTCCAGCACACACCAAGGAGCCAGCAGCCGCATATACTGCCAATCCTTCCGGTCCGCCTCCACCCGGAGCCTCTCCCATGTACTGCACTGTGGATCAGATGGATGACCTCCTCAACAAAAGGCTCCAGGAAAGACAGTTGACAGTCATAGCTCCCTTCAAGGAGCAGTCCTCTCATCCATTCACCGACGCGCTCGTCGCTATCAAAATCCCGAAGGATGTGGTCGCTCGGGCCATACCTGAGTATAGCGGTGGAGGAGATCCCACCGTACATGTCAACAAGCATGAGGCCTCCCTTCTGGGTAAGTCAAACGATCCCAATCATTTGGCTTTGCTATTTCCATCTACTCTTTCGGGCTCGGCTTCGTCCTGGTTCTTCGGCCTCCTTGCAGGATCAATCGGAACTTGGGCAGAGTTAAGAAGCAAGTTCCTGGAGAGAGATATGGGCGAGCGCCAATTGCTGAAGAGCGTGGTCGCCCTTGACTCGGTCAAACAGCAGCCTGGAGAGTCACTGTCCAACTTCTACGGGCGTTTTCATCAAAACGTCACAGAATTAGATCGCCGAATCTCGGATGGGGAAATCATTCGAGCATTCTACAGAGGTCTGGATGTGGCCAACAAGGCCTCGAGAAAGCTGCGAAACAGCTATCACGTGAAGGAGATAGAGACATTGGAGGAGTTGGCGTCCAGAGCAAAAGGTTTCATAGACCTTGAACGCGCAAACATCGAGGCTAATCTCCTGACGACCTCGCTAAGGGTAACCCATGAACCCCGACGCGATGGTAAGAAGGAGATAAAGAAGGAGAAGAAGGGAAAAGAAAGTAAGCCCCGAGTCGAGTCTCTTCCAGCACCTCGCCATCCAGAGGTCCCTGAGTACTTCACGCCTTTAAATAGGCAGATCTCAGCGGTACTAGTCGAGATGGAGAGGAGATCCTTGGCGAGGCCACCGATGCCTCGCCGAGGTGGGTTACCCATGGGCAAGGATGTCGAGAGCTATTGCAGATACCATAAGTGCAAGGGCCATAAGACAGACGATTGCAAGATTCTGAAGCGAGATATAGAAAGGCTGATTCAGGGGGGAATGTTGAAGGAATTTGTGGCAGGGCGAGACCGAAGTCGAACGCCCCCCAGGAGACATCGTTCACCAGCCCTTGCAGATCAAGCTGAGCCTTCTGGAAGCAAGAGGAGAGTGAATCTGATTGCGGGAGGATTCGGCGCAGGCGGCGAGAGGTCAAGCGCCAGAGAGGTCTACGCCACTCAGATCTCTACGGCAGTTCAGTTGGGGAAGCGGCCAAGACCTGAAGAAAACATTGTCATCTCATTCTCTGAAGATGATTTGGCACATGTCACCACGCCCCACAACGATGCTCTGGTCATTACGGCAGATATTGACGGCTGTGATGTTGCAAGGATTCTGGTCGACGGAGGCAGCTCGACAGACATCCTGTTTCTGGACGCCTTCGAAAAGATGGGCAAATCAAAACGCGACCTGAAGAGGGTCGACTTTCCGCTGATCGGATTTGCGGGAAGGACAACTTATCCACTGGGGGCTATAACCATGCCAGTGATTTTTGGCGAGGGGTGGAAAAGCATCAAGGTGTCGGTCACTTTCCTGGTGGTCGATTCACCTACATCCTACAACGCCATCATAGGGAGGACCACGATCAACCCAGATAAGATTGTGGCCTCCACTGTCCACCAGAAGATGAAGTTCCCCACTCCGAACGGGATTGGAGAAGTGCTAGGAGATCAGCCTTCCTCGCGGCAATGCTATGTGAACTGTTTACGCAGGAAGAACCAAAGGGAGGCGCTCGCCATCGAGACAGAGGCCGATCCCCGCGAGGACTTGGCTCGACCAGCACCCATGGAGGAATTGGAGGAGGTCGAGATCGATGGTCCGGACAAAAAGGTGCGCATTGGGACCACCTTGAAAGAGGATCAGAAGGAGGCTATGACCGCCCTCCTCAAGGAATTCAAAGAGCTCTTTGCCTGGCAGCCGAGCGACATGCCAGGAATCAGCACATATATTATCTATCATGAGCTCAGGATAGACCCCTCCATCAAGCCGATCGCCCAAAAGAGAAGATCGTTCGGGACTGATAAACGTTTGGCGATCAGGCAGGAAGTCGGCAGGTTGATTGAAGCTGACTTCGTCAGAGAGGTAAGATTCCAGAGCTGGGTCGCCAACCCAGTTTTGGTCAGGAAATCTAACGGCAAGTGGAGGATGTGCGTCGACTTCCGCGACTTAAACAAGGCTTGCCCCAAAGATTCATATCCCCTTCCAAGAATTGATCAGCTAGTCGATGCTACCTCGGGTCATGAGATGCTGAGCTTCATGGACGCCTATTCAGGCTACAACCAGATCAGAATGCATCCAGACGACGAGGCCCACACTGCTTTCTATGCTGACGGCGGCATTCTATGCTACAAGGTGATGCCCTTTGGTCTCATCAATGCCGGGGCAACTTATCAGCGGATGGTGAACCGACTGTTCCAGGACATGCTGGGAAGGAACATGGAGGCCTACGTGGATGATATGCTCGTTAAATCCATCAAAGGCAATCCTCATACCACCGACCTCCGTGAAGCTTTTGAATGCATGAGGAGACACAGCGTTCGCCTGAACCCAGCAAAGTGCGCCTTTGGAGTCAAGTCCGGGAAGTTCCTGGGTTTTATGGTCAGCGAAAGGGGCATTGAAGCAAACCCGGAAAAGCTAAAGGCCATAGAAGAAATGAAGTCGCCAACCTGCCATAAGGAAGTCCAATGCCTGAACGGCCGACTAGCTGCTCTTAACCGCTTCCTCTCCAAAGCAAGCGACAAGTCCCTCCCGTTCTTCAAAACCTTGAGGGCCAACCGTAAGTTCGAGTGGACGCCAGACTACGAGGAAGCATTCCAGTCCTTGAAAAGGCATATTCAAACACTCCCAGCTCTGGCAAAACCCGTTCCAGGCGAGCAGCTTTTCCTCTATTTAGGCATTAGCGATGTGGCAGCCAGTGCTGTTTTAATAAGGGAGGAGAATAATGTTCAGAGTCCAGTGTATTTTATTAGCAAAATGTTCAACTCAGCAGAAATAAAATATGTCCAGATTGAGAAGTATCTCTATGCCTTAGTTATTGCTGCTCGGAAGCTGAGACCTTACTTTCATGCGCACGACATCACGGTCCTCACCAATCAACCTCTCAAAAACTTCCTGATGAAGCCAGATTCTTCAGGAAGAATGGTCAAGTGGGCGATCAAGCTCAGCGAGTTCAGGATCAAATTTGCGCCAAAAACGGCCATCAAAGGTCAAGCACTAGCTGATTTCATAGTGGAAAGCACGAGTAACGGTCAAGCGGAGGCAGAAAACAGGCCAAGTCAGTCAGCAAACGACAATCAAATCTGGGAACTCTATACGGATGGGTCTTCATCAAAAGAAGGCTCGGGGGCAGGTTTAATTCTTATTCCTCCTGAGGGCGAGCCTCTGAAGTATGCGATCGCCTTGACATTCCCGGCGACCAATAACGAAGCAGAATATGAGGCTCTTATCACTGGACTCAGACTGGCAAAAGGAATGGGTATAACTGCGCTTAAGGTAAAAAGTGACTCAGAGCTTATTGTCAATCAGGTTAATGGCGCCTATGAGGCAAAGGGAGAAAAGATGAAGAAATATCTCGGCATCGCCAAAAAACAAGTCGCGGAAATACCAAATTTCGCGATTGAGTTTATTCCTCGCCAAGAAAACCAGATGGCAGATTCTTTGAGTAAGCTAGCCTTCGGAGGGGCGACAATCCAGGATGTGCAATTTCTGGAAAAGGCCCTATGTTCAGTCCTTGAAAACAGAGCGGAGATCTTCAACATTCAAGAACAGGTCACCTGGATGACCCCGTTCCAGAATTATTTGAAAGAAGGCATCCTCCCAGAGGACGAAGGCGAATCCACTAGGATTAGAAGACTCGCAGCCAGTTATCTAATCATCGATGGAGAACTCTACAGAAGAGGTTATTCGACGCCTTACTTGAGATGTGTTGCTCTGCCCGAAACAGAAAAAGTTCTTCGAGAAGCTCATGAAGGGGCAGCAGCATGTCATGAAGGCGCTCGATCGCTAAGCAGAAAAATATTCAGATTGGGATATTACTGGCCGACCTTGGGAAAAGACGCAGCCGAATTAACACAGAAGTGTGAAATTTGCCAGCAGTTTGCACCACGATCGGGTCGACCATCGACATTATTATCCCCAATGGCAGGTGCCTGGCCCTTCGCTCAATGGGGAATCGATATATTGGGTCCTTTTCCCATTAGCACTGGTCAGCGTACTCACATCATAGTGGCAATCGACTACTTCACTAAGTGGGTAGAGGCGAAAGCTCTAGCTTCGACAACGGAATTCCAAGTTATCAAGTTCCTGCAGGTCAACATATTCTCCAGGTTTGGTATTCCTAAGATACTCATCAGCGATAATGGTCCGCAATTCATTGGAAAAGAGTTGAAATGGCTCTGTGAAGAGTATCGTATCGACCATCGCTTCAGTTCAGTACATCACCCTCAAACAAATGGGCAAGCTGAAGCAGCCAACAAAGTTGTCTTAGCAGGACTCAAGAAAAGGGTTCGAGCATTCAAAGGGAACTGGGCAGACGAACTGGAAAACGTATTATGGGCAATCAGAACAACGCCTAAGGCGGCCACAGGAGAAACACCTTTCAGTTTAGTGTACGGATCAGAAGCAGTAGCACCAGCTGAATTAGCAGTGCCTACCCACAGAGTCCTACACTTTAACGCGGAGGCAAATGAGATCGAGCGCAGAACTGACCTCGACTTGGCAGAGGAAAAGAGATGGTTCTCGGAAAAAACACAGGCAAAGTTGCGTTTGGCGACCGCTCGGTATTTCAACAGAAAAGTTAGCGCTCGCCAATTTTTCGTGGGGGAGATGGTTATGAGAAGGAATGAATTTACAAGGCTGGACAGTAAAAACAAACTTTCAGCCAAATGGGAAGGACCATACAAAGTAGTAGAGATCGCCGCACCAGGATCCTACTATTTGGAAACCACCGAAGGCGAGAGGTTACCCCGTCCATTTAATTCAGAGCATTTAAGAAGATTTTATGCATAGCTTGTAATCAAACTGATTATGTCAATAAAAGAAAGACATTCCTTCACAAAGCGTGTCCACTCGAAGCAAGCTGAAGCCAAAAAGCCCTGACGCCAAAGTCAGGCCTCAAAAGCCCTAGCAACAAAGCTAGGCCAAAAAGCCCTAGTAACAAAACTAGGCCACAAAAGCCCTAGCAACAAAGCTAGGCCAAAAGCCCTGACGCCAAAGTCAGGCCAAAAAGCCCTAGCAACAAAGCTAGGCCAAAAGCTCTGACGCCAAAGTCAGGCCACAAAAGCCCTAGCAACAAAGCTAGGCCAAAAGCCATAACAACAAAGTTAGGCCAAAAAGCCCTAGCAACAAAGCTAGGCCAAAAGCCCTAACAACAAAGTTAGGCCAAAAAAGCCCTAGCAACAAAGCTAGGCCAAAAGCCCTGACGCCAAAGTCAGGCCAAAAAGCCCTAGCAACAAGGCTAGGCCAAAAGCCCTGACGCCAAAGTCAGGCCACAAAAGCCCTAGCAACAAAGCTAGGCCAAAAGCCCTAACAACAAAGTTAGGCCAAAAAGCCCTAGCAACAAAGCTAGGCCAAAAGCCCTAACAACAAAGTTAGGCCAAAAAAGCCCTAGTAACAAAACTAGGCCACAAAAGCCCTAACAACAAAGTTAGGCCTCAAAAAACCTGACGCCAAGAGTCAGGTAAAGCCCTGACGCCAAAGTCAGGCCAAAAGCCCTGGCGACAAAGCCAGGCCAAAAGACCTAGCAAAATGTTTGGCAAAATAAAAGCTCTGATGCCAAAGTCAGGCCAAAGAAAGTTTAGGCGATCACTATTGATGATAAAGCCTGACAAACTACGAATACCCTGTTATGCCAACACCTCAAAGGTTTAAACTTCAAAGAAGCTAATATCTCTTTGAACTTAGAAGTTTACACTTTTAAGTGTCAAAAGTGTTATCCTTGGAAAGTTTAACTTATGATTGGTCTAAGGCTTTAAGGGTCGACGACATTACCAAGCAAGGAAAAAGTGGAAAGTAATTATGAGTAAGATATTGGATAGCTGAATATGTTCAAAGTCGATTAAAGGCTCAAGAATATAAAGGCATTCAATAGAAAAACCCAAGTCTTCGATAAATAATTACAAACCAAAAACAGAAAACACAAAAATGGCTATCTAAAAAAGATAAATATGGTCGCCAAGGAGTTGGGGACTTCAAGCTTTGGGGTTCTCGGGGGCAAGGGCGCTCTGCTCGCCTTCGGGGGCAGAAGTACCGGGCTCGCCTTCAAGAGCAGCCTCCCCAGCAACAGAGGGCTGCGAAGGCCGACTCCGCAGGAAGGTCTTCAAGGAGGCAACTTCCCCAAGAGGAAAGTTGGGATCAACCGCCTGGACCTCCTCCACCAGTTCTTGGAGAAACTCGGCGATGGTCGACTTCATCACCTTCAAGGCCTGGTCTTCAAAGTCCTCGGAGGCCTTGAACTCCTCAACCACGGCTTGGGGTGAAGGAACCGCCTTCAGCTGATCAGCCAACCGGTTCTTCTCCTCCTATAGGGCGACCCCCTAGCTTCAGCAGCATCCCTCTGGGCCTCCGCGGCGACCCTAAGAGCGTCTGACTCGACCAACTGGGCACGAGCTTCCTTCAACTCGGCCTCCAGGCGAGCACGGACCGCCTCCCCTTCATCAAGGCACTGATGAAGGGCCTCAGCTTCATGAAGGAAGGCTGCAGCATCAGCCTCCCTCTTCTTGACATCAGCAAGGAGGCGCTGCTCCTTCCTGAAATACTCCTCTCGGGCGCCGTCCACCAAGGTGATCGCCATGTCAGCGGTCTTCTTGATGGCCTCCAACTGCCCGGGGGTGACCCCTGTGCTTCGGTATTGCTCCAGCTCGACAAGCAGATCAGAGTGCTTGTCGGCGAGCTCGCCGAAAACGCGGCCGAGGATCACCTCTTCCCGAACGAGCTGACAACAAAAGCACAAGGAAAATGTCAAGTCATCAAAATGAAAAGGAATGACAAGGAATAAATAATGGAAAGAAGGCGAGATCATACCAGGGCAACTCGTTCGAAGTGGGTCCGTAAGAACCCCTCGATCTGAGGAAGCTCCGTAGGGACAATCGAACGGTCCTTGGGAGGAATTATCCCATCAAGGAGCCGCATGCACATATCCGGGCTACCCCGTAGGCTCTTCTGGGCGGGGTACCCCTTCTTGGCAAGGTCCCCACAAGGGACCCAAGGCCTCCGAGAGTCCCCAGCCTTAAAAGGCTGGAACAAGCTCGCCATGGAGCAGTACTCCTCGGCGGGAGACCTCGAGGAGCTGGAAGCAGCAGGCCCCTTCTTTTGGGCCCCAGACTCCTTAGTAGGAGCCGTGGGCACTGAAGAGGCGGGAGGCGCCAAAGACAAGGCCTTCTCCTTAGCGGCGGAAGGGCCCTGAAGAGAGGGAGAAGGAGACGCCGTGTCCAAACCCTTCCCTTTGCTGGCAGAAAAGGCCCTTAGGAGGGGAAGGAGGAGGATGTTGGTCGACCTCAGGGTGCTCTTCACTCCTGACCTTCTTAGAAGGAGGAGGAGGAGGGTCCCGGGCCACGTCCGCCAAGGACTCTACTGCAAAGCAACAAGACAATAAGTCAGGAGTCAGAGAACCGCAGAATGTAAAAACATTAAATCAACAAAAGGCGAGGTAGTACCTAGTTGACGAGGGCCAGTAGTGGCCGAAGGAAGCGTCTCCTCGGGCTTCCTCTTAGTCGAACGCCTAGAAGGAGGAGGGGGAGAGCTTAGCAGCACTTGGTCGGAGGACAATCCCGCCGATCCCTGGTCATCAAAGAGACCTATCAGTTTTTTGCTCTTGCTTACAACCTTCCCTACAAGTAATAAAACAAGGGAAGAGTTAGAAAATTACCCAATCATCAAAGATTGGCGTGGCTTGATGAATGCCCGCCATCTCAAGGGCATTCTCGGTAGTCTCCGCCACTGAGCGGATGGACTTGAACTGAGATGACCGATGCAGCCGATATAAATCGTCGAGGGCATTCCGATCACTCCCGGACAATTCTTCGAAGGAGGGAGGAAAATCCTTGTCCGGAGCAAACAATTTCCAAGGTACGCCCCCCTTATACAAGAAGTAAAACTTCTTATAATTGGAGTTAGTGGCCCGGAAATCATCGATCAGGCGGACATGGACGTTCCAAGCCCATCCTTGAGGGCCTCCCCACTCCGAAAACTCCGGCCAGCGGGATTGGAAGTGGTGAAAGTGGTTAGCCCCTGCTGCCAGTCGGAAGAAGCACCGGAACAGGGCCAGTGAATATACCCATTCCTGGCGTAAGCATAGGAACTTGAAGCCGACCCACATCCTGAGGGCATTCGGGACAAGCTGTGTGGGGTGAATCCCGTAAAACTGACACAAGGTCTGTAAATCCTCACAGAGAGGAAAACGCAACCCAGCATCGATCTGGGCCGCATAAATGTAAACCTCTCCATCGTGAGGAAAATGCAGACCTAGGCCAGGATACCTAGGAGCATCCTCCGCACTGAAGCCACCAAGCGCCACCATGGTCTTAAAGTAAGCCGGCTTCAGTTCGTTAGGCTTGATATCTACTCAGAATGATTCAAGTATGGCACAGCAAGTATAAAAACAAAGGAAAACAGAGGATATTGCCAAAACAGAGCAATAAAAGGGCGAAAGTTTACCTTTTGGGGAAAAAATAGGCGTGTTCAGCTCAGGACCATCTACCACCACTGGGGTGGCCGCAGACCTTCCCACGTCAGGCTGTTTCCCCGCTGAGGAGGGCACAACTTCATCCCTAATGGTCAAGGGAACACCGACATTCTGAGGGGCGCTGGCTTTGTTAGCACCCTTGATGGCCATGTGTTTGATTCGCTGACTTCTGGGGGCCATGGAAATGGTCGAAATGAGAACTGAAGAGGATTGAAAGAGAAAGGAAAGGTTTGCAGCGAAGTTCTGGAAATCTGAAGGAGTGGATGAGCGTAAAAAACAAAATGTAGAAACTGACGTTTCTTATATAGATCAAGAAGGGAGCAACCGCCACGAGCAAATCGAAGCGACACAGAGGAATGATGACACCTTTTTGGAAAAAACCGAAGCAATGTCAGAATTCCAAAAGACACCTTGGGGAGACAGACGGTTGGCTGAAATGGACAGCTGTCAGACTACCCTGGGTTTACGGAAAAGTAAATGTCAGGCGTGCCTCAAGTGACCGTTCGATTTCTGGACAACTGTGCAGTTATTAAATGCTAAAATTCCACTAGGGAGACAAGGTGGTCGCCAACGCACTAATAAAGCTTTAGCAGAAATACCTCGGGTAGGTAATGATCGCCTAACTAAGAAAGATAGACTTCCATAAGCCTGGGTCACCTCGAGTGATCGCCAAAAGGGAATAAAAGGAAGGATATTCTTTCGGCTTTGAACAAATAAGGAATTGCTCGCCAAATGAGCTAGAAGTGTCTCAAAGGCACTGAACCATTACCAAAGACGTCACTATCTAAAACCCTACCAGGAAATCAAGCTCGACTGAAGGAACTTCAATCAAGCTTCGGGGGCAAATGTTGGGTATCGATAGTGACGGCCCAGTAAGAAAAGGCCTCGAAGGCCCAATAACTATAGAGGGGGTAAACCCATGACATCCGAACCGGATCGGCCCAAGTACAAGCCAAACTTGGCCCACCATCGAGTAATCCAGAATCGAGCCCAAAGTCTATAGAGACGCCAAAGGCTCTCAGACTGCTCGCCATTCTCTACCAAGTCGCGACCTTCCACTGCTCGACATGGGAGTGCTCGCCCCGAAGAGAGCCTTGCCTCTCTCCTCTGGTCCCACTAAACCGTTAATAACAGAGTGGCCAAGATATCCCGCATATCTCGGTCACATATTCACTAAAGATTAGATTTGGTAACTGCAATATCTCGCAGTAACTGCCATATCCCACGATCCGAATCTTCAGCAACTCAATATACATTAAGATATTCAGTTGCCTTTATACGGTTCTATCTCTCTTACCCTATAAATACCCTTGCTTTACATACGTTCTTTACGTTTTGAGTTTTATACACACATATACTCATTTAAGCATCGGAGAGGGACCCAGAGGCACCCCCTCTGTTGCGTTCCCCTACCTGCAGGTTCACCGGAGTTGGAGCTGAAGCGTCATCTCAACCTTGTCTGGCATTCAATTCACTGCCAGATCAGCATTCAGGATTTCACGATCCAACACATAGGTTAATGTTATAATATCTATATCTATATATTAATTTGACTATATTGTATGTAATTATGACAAGTAAATTTTTTGATGCATTTTCTTACTCCTAATGTCAAATTAATCAATTTTAATTGGTCCATGTCAAACATACAATTCTCATTCCTAAGTGGCATGTCATGTAAATCGCTTTAAAAGCTTCAAAGTTTTCTCATTCATTCTCAAAATACGTTACAAAACTTTAATTATTTCTCTTTATTTCACATGTATATTTATAATTTTATCTAAAATATATTTTATGTAGTGGAATTTATACAATACTAAAATACACAATATTATATTTTATGAATATAAATTATGCACATAACAAATTTGTATATTACAAATTAAATAAATTAATAATCATCTCATATCTTATTATAATTTCATTTTTAATATAAAATTGAATACGTAAACTAATATTAATAATAATAATATTAAAGTGAGTTTTAACAATCTTATAAAAATATATGTTATATATTTATAGACTCAAACATATTCTTTCAACTAACAAAGCGTTAAAATAAATAAATAAATGTTATTTTTTCTATACATTTTTCTATAAGTATATGACAGTACTAGATGTCATAAAATTTAAGTTGAAAGTATTATATTAACATTAAGATATTGTTTTGCAATTTTATGATAAATGTATCTTAACATATTTTGTGAGTTAAGAAAATAAAATAGTGTTTTTAACATATTTTGCAATTTGATTCATGCATTTTTAATTAATTTTATAAATAATTATACTTAATCTATTTATTGTATAATATACTTTGTAGTATTGAAGCACATGAAATAGATAATATTATAAATAAATACTAATAGTTTAATATTTTTTAGAAATATGCATAACTGTTTATTATATAATGTTAAATAAAATATATCCTTAGTTATTTTAAAAAATGTAAAACTAATATATAATAAATAATTTATATATTTGTATTATATATATATCACGCAACGCGCTTATCAGTTTTCTAGTAAGATATATTCGTACTTCCCTGTGGTAGAGAGATAAGAGACCACATAGTCTAATTCGTTATTTCTTGACATTTTAAGGATAGTAGGGCTGATCATGGCGGGTTGGGCCAGTCTTAAAGGCAAGACCGAGACTGAAATTTCGGTCTTGCCTTCTGGAGGACCGAGATCGAGACCTACCTCATCCAAAAAAGCCCTCCCGAGTCGGTCTTTCTTGACTCGGGCCACATGCGACTCACACTACTACACTAATCCAAACATACACCGTCGAGAATCCTTCCGACACACCACCCGTATCCCCCACTCCCATGCTATCAAACCCCACATACCTGGATAAGATGACACTCAAACGGACCGGGGAGGACATGGAGGAGCAACCAAGGACGAAGAGGAGGAGGATACCGGAGGATGGGACCGTGAGGAAGGAGGCAAGGATTCAAGTAAGCCCGAGGAGGAGAGCGAACATGTCAAACCCTAACCGTAAGAAACGGATCATGAAGAGGCCGAAGGAAACTAGGGAGAAGGTGGAGGAAAACAAGAACTTAACGGGTTCTGGTGGTTGTCCTGAAACAACCACGGGTGCTCAATGAGTGTCATCTCATGGAATTGTTAGAATTTGGGGTCTGCCTTGACAATTCAACACTTACAAGACTTCAACAAGAGGAATCGCCCAAACATCATATTCATAATGGAAACAAAAAATAGGAATACCTACTGTGAGAAGATAAGAACACAGATGAGGATGACTAACACGCACTATGTAAGCCCGAACGGGACATCGGGAGGGCTCGCATTGTGGTGGACGGAGGATACTAGGGTTTCGGTTATGTATGTCGACCCAAATTGCATTGATTGTGTGGTACATTTTGACAACCATGCCTAACCAACATTCGTGACATAGATATATGCGAGTACGGAGGCATGAGAGAGGACACAATTTTGGAACTTCCTAAGATCAAGGGGGAGAAGCCAAAGGGGTGGATGGATGATACTCGAGGATTTCAATACTATATGCCACCCACATGAAAAACAACGTGGAAGAAGGAAATCTCAAAGTCAAATGGACACTACGGGAGAGTATGCATTTAACGGCCAAAACCCATGGCTCAATGTATATTGAGCCGTGGTAAATACAATTTAATTAACTATCACGGCTCATTCGCATTTGAGCCGTCACTACGCTAGTTTAACGGCTCAACCTACTGAGCCGGTACAGTTATCACGGCTCAAATTTAATTTGAGCCGTGATAATACATAGTTATTTTAATTTTCGGCTTATTTATCACGGCTCGTACTGATATTGAGCCGTGACAAAAAAAATTAAACACAATAGAAAATTCAAACAATTTTACTTTCCACCGCTTCCCGCCTCTTCCCGCCGCTCATCAATTCAAACATTTCCTATAAACAATTGCTTTCCACGTCGAAGTAGCATCTTTCCTATAAACAATTGTTATAAACAATTGCTTTCCTATAAACAGCTTGGCCTCTTTCTCACTCTTTATCATCATCGTCGTCTCATCCTCGTACTGCGTCTGCCCGATCTGCTCATCTAGTGTCGATAGCAGACCTCGCCGCACGATCTTCATCCTCGACCTCGTCGTCTCTTCTTCCTCGACCTGCTCCAGTTCCAACATCGGTGGGCCTGACAGGGTTTCGATCACGAACTGGCTGAAGTGAGATTCTTGGATTCGGTCGAAGTAGGTGCTGAAGGCAGACAACAACCTTGGTCACGTATTTCAGATTCCGACCATGTATGTCTCTCACGACCGTCTTGTTCAGTAAACAATTCCATGCAACCAACACCATATTCCAAGCCACAGGCAGTTCTGAACAGGATCGTGGATGCCATAGACGAAGTACATAAGCTTTTTTCGTAAAACGAAGTTCCTTTCGATGAAGAAGACGATTAAAGGAACGAGCAGCCATGGCACCACCGACAGTGAAGTCGACTGAGGTAACGGTGGTTGTTGCGGCCGTGGATACGGCTGCGTCTGAGGTGGCACGACGGAAGGAACTGGAGTCGTCGTAGGAGGAAAGAGACTGAAGGAGGCAGACACGGGGAGTGGTGGCAGGTGGACGGTTTGGCCGGTGACTTTTTGCAGAAAAGACAAATGGAGGCGCCTCTTGAGGCGGATCGTATTATTATTTTTTTTTTTAAAAAATTAAATTTGGCGGCTCAAATAATTGAGCCGTGAATAATAATACATTTTTAAAAATATACGAATTTAATTACCACGGCTCAACTGAAACGAGCCGCGGAATTAATTATCGCGGCTCGTTTCAGTTGAGCCGTGACAATTGACGGCTCAACTGGATTTGAGCCGTGATAATGCTGCCGACTCGTCCTGTAACGGCTCAAATCCAGTTGAGCCGTCACATTATAACGGCTGGATATTCCAGCCGTTACAAATGGTGTTTTTAGCCGGTGATGACCTCCTCTCCCGTAGTGGGATGAATTCAAGCAAGTGATCGATAACCTAGGACTGGAGGATTTTGGAACAAACGGTAATCCCTTCACTTGGTGCAATAACCGAACTAGAGCGGAGAGGATAAGCGAGCGCCTAGACCGTGTATTGATAAACACGGAATGGGCATCACGGTACCAAAAGGGGAGGAGATGCATCAACGAACTAGTCATAGGGTCGGACCATGCACCATTGGTGGTCCAACTCAAACAACCGAAGAAGAGAGTTCGAAGGCGGTTCAAATTTGAGGCAATGTGGCTAGAAAACCCGGAGTGTAAGGAGGTAATAAAAGAAGCATGGAAAATACAAACTACGGGAAGAGCAATCCAAGGAGTATATAAAAAACTCCATAAATGTCGATTGAAACTCACGACTCGGAGCAAGCAAAGTTTTGGCCATAACATGCACGAGATCACAAAAACACCCAACAAAGACGACGCAGCGTGCCAACGTGAGTCCTCCACGGGATGAAGTGAGTCGTGCACTACGCCGCCGAAGAGCATCCCGGCGACCACACATCACTGTTACGTGTACAACCGCGTGAAGGTCTGCACATAAAAATAATATATAGATTCGTGCGTGATTTTTTGTCATTCGTCAATTCTCCATGTATTTTGTGTAACAGTAAAACCTATTGACCAGAAAAGGAAAATCCACTTGATCAATTGGGAGGAAATAACAAAGCCGAAAAATCTAGGGGGACTTGGTCTGCAGTCGGCGTTGTATCGTAACAAAGAACTCCTGGGGAGTTTGGCATGGAGATTGAAGAAGGAAATGACTTCTTGGGCTGTGATAATTAGAAATAGAACGTTTAAGCAGGATGGAACTTCTCTCACTACTTCGAATAAAACGCATTGTAATTGGAAAGCAATTAATGAAGATATGAACACCCTTAAATTAGGATCAGGGTGGGTGGTGGCAAATGGTAGGAATATTAAATTCTGGCAAGATAATTGGGTGGGTAATCAACCTCTGCGAGCTGGTATTTATGGTCCACTGAACTATGAAGAAGACAAATTGATGGTAGGAGATGTCTTCCACAATGACGGGTGGAACATAAATAGAACTTTTTTTGACTTCCCCAAAAAAATTTGGGACATGTTTCGAGGTACTTCAGGGGACAAGACCAATGTCTCCTTGGACACTCAAATATGGAATGTCACACTCTCGGGGAATTACTCCACAACATCATCATACTCTCTCTTAGCAGGTCATGACGACATGACACAAATAGTCAGGTACTTAATCAATGGGATTGGGTTTGGAAGATTCAGACTATCCCAAAAATTCAGTATTTTATCTGGTTGTGCCTTAAAGATAGACTACCCATCTGTAAACTATTGAACCATAGAGGATATAATTTGAGGCCTCTCTGCCAAATTTGTTATTCTGGGGTGGAGGACATCGATCACATATTGCGTGGGTGTGAGCATGCTAAAGAGACGTGGAATTCAGCCATTGGCCCGCCAATTCTAGGGCAATCGTTCCACTACCCTTTGAATGAGTGGATCAAGTATGAATGTCAGGAATCAGGAGTCAATATTCAGGGAGTTGAGTGAAAGTACTTTATCCTTATGCTCTATGGAACATTTGGAAAAATAGGAACTCTCTTAATTTTACTAAAATAATTAAATGCATTAGGTGAGAAATTTAATTATATACTTACTCAAAAAAAATTACGGTGCGTAGATAATTTACTTACGAATTAAATGACGCTAACTAAGCGTTAATTATACAGTAAAGTTACCGTATATATATATATATATACGTATATAATTAAATTTATCACCTAATGCATTTAATCATTTCGGTAAAATTATAGAACGAACGATGTTAGGTTAAAAAATTAAATATATATCTAATGGAAAAAAACCCAAAAATATTATAGTACGTACATAATTGAATTTCGCTATAAATGTCGTTAACTGTGTTGAGTTTGGATTTACAGGGTCTGAGTTATATTTTTTTAAGTCAAATTTCATATCTCAACTTACGACATAACGTATATTCAATTTGTAAGTCAATATTTAATATTGTTTACAACATTCGAATCACAATTAAAATATCTGCATACTATATTTTTTAATAAATACATAATTTAATTTTTAGTTAAACATCGAATCCTCAAAAAAGGGGGGAAAAGTAACCAACCACTAGTAGCGCATTTTGCAAAAAATAAAAAGCGCTACCACTAGTAGCATATATTCCTAGATTTCTAAATATTTTTTTTAAAATATATTTAACTCCAAATGATTCATAATTTGTAATCATATAATTTTCAAGACCCAAATATGATATGTTGGTTTATGGATCAACACGCATGACTCGTGCCCAAATTATTTTGTATTATATGAATTTTGTGGGTTGACCCGTGCGACATTTAGATGCATGTGACTGACTCATGACTCATGCAACCCAGGGACCTATGAGACCCATACAACATGTAAGATCCAAACAGTTTTATAAAATAAAATATCGATAATATTATGTATTGTAAGGGTCTCAACCCAAACACGATCCGTTTCTCGCATTGGTTGGATGCGTCGTGTCAAAATGACTCGTGTATCGAAAACGCCCAATCCAAACATGACCTGATCACCTATAAGTCGGGTCTAAAATTAATACCATGTAATTACACATATGTCATGATCTAGGGATTTTCATTCTTTGGAATACAACATTCTTTCTTAGAGGTGTCAACTATTGAATTTGACTAATATTTCAATGCGCATAAGCGAACAGATCGTGATATTATCAGTTAAGACGTGACATATTCTTCAAGACATTTCTAGTTTGGGATTTTATACGGCTTGCCTAATGGTGGTCAAAGCATGCCAAAAATCAGTCAACATGTTATAAAATTTGACACCCTATCAACGATACATTTTAGATGGAGGGGAACATTTGTTATCTGTATGCATATTGCTGGTGTGGATTATCAAGAACTCTACGCATAAAAAGGGGTGATCCAACCTCAAAGAGGTGGATGCAACGCAGATCAATTTTGTTTGACGTTTCATAAACTCCAGACCGTGACAGGTGCTATCAGAGCGGTGTCTTAACTCACGAGGAGACTAAAATAGATATTCTTGTGGACTCTGAATATTGAATGTTACAATTCAACTTTACCACGAGTTCCATCATATGGTACTAGTTAGTTCTTTAAAGAACACAAGATGCCTTTTAGTCCTAGAATTTAAAAATATGCGTTGACAACTCCACTTTAAGGGGTTCCACTAAAGAGAGTGAAGTCACGTGCATATATTGATAGTTGTGGTTTGTGAAGAAGAAGTGCTCGACAAAGAAGACTTAGTTATACTATTGTTGTGAAAGCTTCCGAGAGAAAAAAAATGTTAAGTAACTTTTGAGAGGGGTCTATATTAGCTTAGAGAACTGTTATTAGTGAAAGGAACTAAAGCAATATAGCGAAAAAGCAACGAACTAAAAAGCAGAATGACCAATAAAGTAGTTATGTTTCGTGTTGTAAGGAGTACCAATTTCCAAAAGGAACAACACGAGTGATGCAACGAGGGTGCCACACTAGATACATAGGTTAATGTTATAATATCTATATCTATATATTAATTTGACTATATTGTATGTAATTATGACAAGTAAATTTTTTGATGCATTTTCTTACTCCTAATGTCAAATTAATCAATTTTAATTGGTCCATGTCAAACATACAATTCTCATTCCTAAGTGGCATGTCATGTAAATCGCTTTAAAAGCTTCAAAGTTTTCTCATTCATTCTCAAAATACGTTACAAAACTTTAATTATTTCTCTTTATTTCACATGTATATTTATAATTTTATCTAAAATATATTTTATGTAGTGGAATTTATACAATACTAAAATACACAATATTATATTTTATGAATATAAATTATGCACATAACAAATTTGTATATTACAAATTAAATAAATTAATAATCATCTCATATCTTATTATAATTTCATTTTTAATATAAAATTGAATACGTAAACTAATATTAATAATAATAATATTAAAGTGAGTTTTAACAATCTTATAAAAAATATATGTTATATATTTATAGACTCAAACATATTCTTTCAACTAACAAAGCGTTAAAATAAATAAATAAATGTTATTTTTTCTATACATTTTTCTATAAGTATATGACAACACTAGAGGTCATAAAATTTAAGTGGAAAGTATTATATTAACATTAATATATTGTTTTGCAATTTTATGATAAATATCTCTTAACATATTTTGTGAGTTAAGAAAATAAAATAGTGTTTGTATGATTAAAATTACTAAAATGAATAACTACTAATGATTCTAACATTTTTATAAGCATATGATACTGATAAAAGTCACAAAAATATTTTAAAAAACACTGTTAATTAGCATTGTATTAATAATTTTTTATTATTGATTCATGCATTTTTAATTAATTTTATAAATAATTATACTTAATCTATTTATTGTATAATATACTTTGTAGTGAAGCACATGAAATAGATAAATTTATAAAAAAATACTAATAGTTTTAATATTTTTTAGAAATATGCATAACTGTTTATTATATAATGTTAAATTAAATTATCCTTAATAATTTTAAAAAATGTAAAACTAATATATAATAAATAATTTATATATATTAGTATTATATATATATATATATATCACGCAACGCGCTTATCAGTTTTATAGTAAGATATATTCATACTTCCTTATGGTAGAAAGATAAGAGACCACATAGTCTAATTTGTTATTTCTTGACATTATTAAGGATAGTAGGGCTGATCATGGCGGGTCGAGCCATTCGTGAAGGCAAGACCGAGACTGAAATTTCGGTCTTGCCTTCTGGAGGACCGAGATCGAGACCGACCTCGACCAAAAAAGCCCGCCCGAGTCGGTCTTTCTTGACTCGGGCCGGTCTCAATCCTGGACCGAATCTGACCCAAAAAAAAACTGAATTTGTCCAAATACAAACATCTTTGGAATCAAAGTAACAAATATACAAAGTACAAATCAAAGTAACAAATCAGCCAAGTAACAAACATACAAAGTTCATTTTCTCTCATATTTCCAAACATACATCATTGGTTTTTAGGGTTTACATAGTAAATTCGGTCTGGGCCGATGCTAATCGGGCTTTCGGAAAAAGCCCGAGACCAACTTTCAAGAAGAAGAAAAAACATCCGCTCGATCTCGGTTCTAATCGGATCGGTCTTGTTGGGAATTCAGTCCAATAGTTTTTTTTAGCAGCCCTAAAGAATAGTATCTATCCGTTGCAAGTCTATAGGCACTTCATGAATCAATACTCTTATTTATTTTTATTAAAATAACAACTTATCATTTTCTTGTATCACGCCTTCAACTATGCGTTAATGTCCATAGGTCGATCACATATCATATTAAAATATACTCAATTTAAACAAAATTTGTAATAGTTGATGAATTATTTTTTAAAATATATGCATGACTGACACAAGTCAACTCACATGACTTATGGATATGCGTTTCGAATTATACAATATAAAATTTGTGAGAAAAGTAGTTGATCCATACAACTAGTAAATGCATGCAACCTATTGATATTCTCTACGGACTCATGAAACCAATAAATTTTATATAATATATAATATATTTTTATGTATTTTTATATAATGCAATTTATCTTTATTGCAGATTGAACGAATTGTTGGTTCTGAAACTTCATGTGTTGACTTTGCAGTGGATTGAATGTCAAATAATTGATGATTATGCGCTTTCGATTGAGCTCCGGTGAAACTGCAAGAAGGAATCGCAACAGAGTGGGTGTTTTCGGGTCCCACTCCGATGCTTAAATGAGTATAATGTGTGTATGAACTCAAAACGTTATGAACGTATTCTAAAGCAAGAGTATTTATAGAGTTAAAAGATCAAACCGTTATAGGCAGCTGAATATCTTGGTGAATATTGTGCTGGTAAAGATTAGGATATCAGATATTACGGTTATGGCGTAATATTGTGGTTACCTTATTTAATCTTTATAGAATATGTGCCCGATATACGAGAGATATCGTGGTCATACACTTGATGTCGATTTGTGGAACCAGAGTTGAGATGTTGGACTCTCTTGGCGAGCGCTCCCATGGCGAGCAGTAGGAGACTTTGGCATTGGCCGATGACGACCTGAGATAGAGCTTTGGCGTCCACTTTAGCTTGGGTTTGGTACTAATTCACTTTGTGAGTGTCAGATTACCCTTATCGTGGGTCGATCCGATTTTGAATGATATAAGTTTTACCCCCTGCAAAATTATTGACTTACGAGATCTTTTCTTTATTGAGCCGTCAATATCACGGATCATGTCAACATGTTCCACAAATTAAAAGATATTCAATTTACTGGTCGTGTTTTAAATTGACACCTCAGATCAAATTGTTATACAAATTATTGCTAATAATAAAGAGATAAATAGGACACCTAATCCTAGACTTGTGGCTACCTTTTATTTTAAATAAAAACTAAAATCCTTACAAATAAATCACTAGCCAACAACAACTAAATGACAACGTCCTTACATATCACATAGAATTAGAGACAAAAGTTTCAATTATTTCAAAATTTAGCTATAAATAAGAGTGTTAAATGGTATTAAGTTATGTTAAAATATACTTAATTTAAATACGTTACAAAATTTTAATCATATTAGGTTACCGAATTAAGTACGATACACAACTTTACGGGTCAAGTAATGTGATTCATGAATTCATATCCATTTCAAATCTAATTAGACTTCTCCATATGCAAATGATTCCATTTTCCCAATCAAGTTCGAGTCAAAAGCAGTCGGTTGAGAGCGGAGTGTAGAAGAATATAATCGTCAAGAAAGGTCAATCAACACAGTTGATGTTCGTCCGTGTCCCTCTCCGGTAGCTTGAGAATTCCTACCACCGGCAACGCTAGCTTCACAAGGTTTAATTTATGACGACGCAATGCAATGATATGAGTTTGAAAATCACAAGAGATAATGTTGGTAGGGTATTCTGTTTTGACGGGTTATTTTGTTTTATATAATATTATCATATATATTATTACAGAGTATATAATTCTACATATAAAAATATATAATGCAAATGCAATTCATTCTTCGTGTAATCAACAAATGTTAGTATATTTATATCAAACATGACGTGTGAGCTACTCTAATAGGTCTAGCTAGAACAAGGTCGGGTTCCATCCCACTTGAATGAATAGTCTAATATAAATAAGAACTTAAATTCACAAAATTTATAATAAATTTTAAAATTCATAAGTGATTTAAACATAAATGGAAGAATAAACTTAAATATTAAATATATATACTAGACTGTGTTTAATTATATTTATGCGTATATTTGTAGATCAGAAATGTCTAAAAACAATTAATAATCGTATCTAAACGTATAAGAGTTATTTAGACACGAGATGTGTTAAAGTTAAACTCATATACACATAATACAAATCATTACAAATTATATATTTGCATCATGTCAGAAATTATTAATCATACATAAAAAAAAACACCAAAGAGATATGAAAAGTCCCACATAAAATAGTTGCCAAAGTCCAAGGCCTTGCTTAACTATGAAGCAAAGTAGCGGTCCAAGATAGTTGAACAATCTTAGCGCTCCAAAGTGTTGCCAAAGATATACCACTGGTACTATGGTCTAATGGTTGAGTGCGCTGACTCCCAAGTGGTTTGGCTCCGTAGTCACCAGTTCTAATCTTGGGAAAATATTTCGACTTAGGCCTAACGGCTTAGGCCTAACGGGTCCAGTGCAAAACGCTGGGTTCCAAGAGTGAAGTATAGTAACGTGGACGAAAAAGCCGTAGATTACGTAGCGGAAAAGGTTTATCACCACCACTACTAGGTTCATTCCTTTTGTTTTATAAAAATAAATTGGCCAAAAAACAAGTGTTGCTAAAGATGGTATTTTTTTCGAGCGTCGCTAAAAAATTAGACTTGGCAAGAATATAACATTTCCCAAACAAAGTCTAACGAGTGTATATATATAAACTCTCCAACTACAAATGTGTACTTTGATATCAAAATATGCAACTTTGTATTTTAGAAATACAGTTATTTTTTGAATGAACTCAAGTGAAAAAAATAATATAAGTGAAAATATGAGTTAAAAATAATAGAAATACATTATCTTGTTGCTTCCTGCATAGAATAGACATAATTATTTTTTATTTGATACTAGAAATTGCTAATTAAAATATACATAAAAATGGCCAATGGCCTACCACAATTTTTGTTTGGTGTGCATGTCCATGGCATTATCTCCCTGCTTTGGGGAATCTTAGAACAAGAAATAAGACACTCCACTCAATAAAGAATATAATAAATAAAAGACTAACGAGACGTTTATTTCACGGAATTAGGAATAAGAAATACGGAATATGGAATAAGGAATAAGGAATAAGAGTTAAAAATATGAAGTTGTTTCTTTGGTTGAATAGAATGAAATGTACGTTTCTTTCACGGAATAGGGAATAGGAATTGTGAATAATGAATAGGAGTTAAGAATATGAAGTTATTTCTTTGGTTGAATATAATGGAATGTAATAAGGAATTCTGTTATTTATTTGGTGGAATTGTTTATGGAAAAGGAATGGAATGTGGTAAAATGACATATTTGCCCATCGGTGTATATGTATAGTATATAATAAAAATAAATTGTATTAATTAATTATAAAACTTAAAAATATTAAAAACGTTTATTTAAATAATAAAAAAAATAAAAAAACGTTTATTTAAATAATAAAAAAACGAATTTTTTATTTATTAAATTTTTTAAAAAAGACCAATTTATTAATTTTATTTAAAAAAAATAAAGAATGTAAATTGTCATGCAAAATAATATTTCTTAAACAATCAATTGATTACATAACATTAACATGATTAGAAATATCGATAAATACATTATTCGCAATATAACATTTCATGAACCTACGACAATAGTAGTTCCGAATAAGTGTTAAGTCATTTGCTTGAAACCTAGTAAAAATGACCACATACATAATATAAAATGTTGTTAGTCACCACATACATTATACAAAACGTGGGTTTGTCCTTAATCAAAATTATACATATATGGCGATCCCATAAAACTATCATATATCTACACCTTCATTGCACGCAACCACTCGAGACGGTTGCCTCCAACCAAAATCTTCAAAGACTGCATAACCAAATTTAAGCCACGAGAGTGCTAGCTGTAGTAGACTCACTGCAATACCAACATAAATTCTTAATCAGACACAGAGACATAGAGATCAATTAAAGCTGAAATAAAACCAGAATAATACAGCAATATTAGATGATGCAGCAAAGGATATAACCCAAGTCAATTAACAAATAGTGATTGAGAGTAGCATCCTAATTAATTTTGCACAAGTGGCTTACTATTTCCAAACAGGTGGGAGCTTCTTGGCTTTCTTGTAGTACTGAGCGAGCATGTGGATCCTGCTTTCAACAAGAATAAGCCTAAACTTGGAATCTTTGTCTTTCCTCTTCCTCTCCAAATGCTTCCTGATGAAGACTGCCTTCTTGATCAGATGGTACAGATCCTCCGGGATCTTCGGTGCAAGACCTGACATGTAACAAAATGCAGAGAGAACTGTGAGGACGATTTGTACCCAGAAATTTGTAAGGGGGCATTATAGCTTTCAAGAACTACAAGACTCAATTTTAGATTGACCATAAGCTGAAAAGAAACGAAACCACATTAATATTGTGTGCTGCTAAAGGTCATTTTTTGCTATGAAGAACTCAAAAGTCAAAATATATGCATTTGAAGAAAACCAAAAAAATCCTAACGTAATGGAACTTCTTTTGGGTATAAGCGATTAGAATATTGTAAGTTTGTAACCAATATTATGAGCAATTACTACACAAATTGAGAAATGAAATTGCATAAATTTGAATTATGAGTACTAACTCAGACATCAGAGATACATTGCGGAGGCAGAGATACCTTTGTCGTGACTGTTCATACGAACCATGACGGCAGCACTGGAGGGGCGCAACGAAGTGCAGCAAAGATGAAGTGCAGCAACGAAGCTCGATTGGCAAGCAGCAGTGTGGGTTAAATGGAATGGAAAGGAGGGGCGCAGCAATTGAATGCAAGGCAGAGGACAGCTCGGTTGCAGGTGAAGAATTGAAGACGCAGCGTTCCGAATTGAAAACATTGCAGTTGATGCTGATGTTGTTGCAGAGGGCAGCTTAGTGGAATTGAAGAAGAGAAGACACGCATAAGAGAAGACACGGAGAAGACATAACGAGGGGCACAGTGGGAATTTAGCAAAATCAGTGAGGGCATAATCGTCTTTTAACCCTCTATTCCGAATTCCAAGCCTTCTAGGCTTAGGAATTCCGAGGTTTTCACCCGGAAAACCTAAGCCCACACCGCCTGGAATGCCTAAGCAAATGTTAGGCAATTCCGTGAAAAGAACACGGGCTTACGGAATCCGTAAGCCCAAATCCTTTGGAATTCAATGAAAAGAACGGGCCATAAAAGAGTGAATTAAAAAAGTACGTAAATAAATATTTAAATAGTATCAATTCCAACTAGATATTTTTTTTAATTACAAATTGTTTTAAAATAAGTTGTTTTCAATTAAGTAGAGCCAACGTTACCAAAACTAGATCAAACTGGCGGTTGATCCACAAACCGGTCATATTGTTGATCTGATTCTTCTAAGAAAAAATTGATTATGTATCGAACTTGGATTTATAAGTGAAAACTGGTCAGTCTTACAAGAGTGATTACTGATTTCTGATTATGATCGGTCTTTAAACTATAAGTTGACTTAAAATTTTAGTGATATTTAGATATAACATTAACATTCTTAAAAATAATATATTAACATTTGTATGTCTATTTTCTAAGAGTTGTTTAGACACGAAATGACTTTGCGTTTTGTTTATAGTCATCATAATATTAAACCATACTGAAAACAGTTTACGGGACATTTGAAAATGTAAGTGACATTTTTGTGATTTATTTAATATATGAAAATAAATGTTTTGGTTCATTTAAATAGTATACCAAGACTTCTGCATAAAAACGATTACACATAAAATCCTAACATACCAGTCTTGTGTCATTACAAAGTACATTACACTTAACCAACTATTTGTTTTTTTCGACGTCCCCAGGATTTGAACATGCGCATTTTGATACCAATATTTTTTTTATGAATACCGACATCAATCTTTGACCCTTGTCTTAGCCAATACAGACCTTAATCTACTCACGCTGATACCGACATTTTTCGGCTTGAAAGAGGGCACAATCTGATACCAACATTTTCCGACATCTTTTTTTCAACGTCTCCAGGATTTGAACATGGGTAATACCGACCTCAATATTAACCGTCGTCTTAGCCAATACCGATCTCAATCTACCCCCGCTCTAAGAGTATTTTTTCCGGAGTCTACAAGATTTGAACCTGAGCACTTTGATACCATATAATATTTCAAACGTACACATTAACCATTTGTCTCATGAATCCGAACTTGTGAGAGAATGCATTTGGTATACATTTAAGATATTTTGACATGCTCACTACCAGTTCTATGAAACAACTATTACATATCAACCGTGACATTGTGAAGAAAATTTTAGTGATATTTTTTAAAAATAAAATGAAATTATATATTTGATTAACTTATTCCTCATGTGTTAAGTGTTATTTAGATTTTAAGTTCAAATATATTTGAAAAAAAAAACAATATAATTTGAGTATTGATATGCATGTGTATTATAGAGATTTATTAACCTTCAAGTTATGGGATTAAATTTTGAAATAC
This sequence comes from Chamaenerion angustifolium, assembly GCA_946814005.1. Taxonomy (NCBI): domain Eukaryota; kingdom Viridiplantae; phylum Streptophyta; class Magnoliopsida; order Myrtales; family Onagraceae; genus Chamaenerion; species Chamaenerion angustifolium. Next base: position 30,002,033 of record OX328267.1, on the reverse strand, counting down.
GCATACATTCTAAATTTGACCAACCCTAAAAAAATCATTAAATTCTGAAAAGATAATTAGTAACAATTGTAGAGAATCTATAAAAGTGAGAGTATAGTGATAAAGTATTGTATTATTATAGCATAATCACATGTTTAATTTTTGATTTAGACATAATTTTATAACAAAAAAAATCACTTGAGTAGTTAGGGCAATAAATATAAGTTAAGTGTATTAAAAAACATTTGAGTACTATTGATCTAGCGGAAGAATGTGTTATTGTAATAATGAAAGGTCTTGAGCTCAAAACAATCTCGAACTTTATAAATAGTAATAAATAGATTAATGAATACTTACTATATATATATATATAATAAATACGATTATAGCTAATTATAATTACGAATAGACTAAAATACTATAATCATAATAGTCTAACATAAATAAAAACTTAAATTCATAAAATTTATAATTTAATTTTATAATAAATTTTAAAATTTATAAGTGATTTAAACATAAATGGAAGAATAAATTTAAATATTAAATATATATACTAGACTGTGTTTAATTATATTTATGCGTATATTTGTAGACCAGAAATGTTTAGAAACAATTAATAATCGTATCTAAACGTATAAGAGTTGTTTAGACACGAGATGTGTTAAAGTTAAACTCATATACACATAAATACAAATCATTACAAATTATATATTTGTATCATGTCAGAAATTATTAATAATACATAAAAAAAAAAATCACCAAAGAGATTTGAAAAGTCCCACATAAAATAGTTGCCAAAGTCCAAGGCCTTGCTTAACTATGAAGCAAAGTAGCGGTCCAAGATAGTTGAACAATCTTAGCGTTCCAAAGTGTTGCTAAAGATATACCACTGGTACTCTATGATCTAATGGTTAAGGGCGCTGACTCCCAATTGGTTTGGGTCCGTAGTCACCAGTTCTAATCTCCCTGAAAAAAAAAGGGAAAATGATTTCGACTTTGGCATAACGGGTCCAGTGCAAAGCGCTGGGTTCCAAGAGTGAAGTACAGTAACGTAGACAAAAAAGTCGTAGATTACGTAGCGGAAAATGTTTATCACCGCCACTACTAGGTTCATTCCTTTTCTTTTATAAAAATAAATTGGCCAAAAAACAAGTATTGTTAAAGATGGTATTTTTTTTCGAGCGTCGCTAAAAGATTAGACTTGGCAAGAATATAACATTTCCCAAACAAAGTCTAACGAGTATATATATGTAAACTGTCCAACTACAAAGGTGTACTTTGATATCAAAATATGCAACTTTGTATTTTAGAAATACATTTATTATTTTAATGAACTCAAGTGAAAAAATAATATAAGTGAAAATATCAGTTAAAAATAATAGAAATACATTATCTTATTGCTTCCTGCATATATAGAATGGAAAAAGTATGAAATTGCACCCGAATTTTTACCGATTTTTGTAACAGAACCTATATGTTTTTAGCCGCAATTAATTACACCCGTATGTTTCAATTTGTTGGTAATTGCACCAAACGTTAATAATCTCCATTAAGTGTCACATGGAGTTGTTTATTTTGAAACGATGCAATGGGAAAAGACTAATTTACCCCTTAGGCCATCCCATAACGTTTACATTTTCTTCTGGTTATTTCCTCCCAAGCAGGACAAGAAGAAAGGGTAAACTGCAGTTGTTCAAACATTGAAGAAACTATGAATCCTTCTGCAACAAGAACCTTCAATGGAGTTTATTGTCCTACTTCTTCCCACAATCAACCATCCATTCATTATTCCAGCAAAACAAAATCAATCTGGAAACTTCCCAGATCTGAAAACAGCAAACTTGTTCATCTTTGAGTAAGAGTACTTCACTCCACTCTCCTGGAACAACTCCTCATTTCTTATCATTCTCTGCCACTTCCACACAAAAAGAAGACTACAACCCAACCAACATTGCAAACCCATGCAAGTGAGTTCTACTTATTCCACCAAACCCACAACACACAAGCTGCAACATTCATAATAACTACACTTCCAGGATGTAGCAGACAGACATGGAAGTTGTTGCAGACAATCCAATTCAATCCAATCACTGCTGAACCAGACACTCAGTCTCGCGCGCAATCTTAGGGCAACGTGAACTTGCCTTGATCCCCTCATCCTCTTCTTTGTTCTCAGCAACAGTTTCCTCATCTCCATTCTTGATGGCCTCAAAGATCAGGGAACTAACTTCCTGAGTGACACCTCAGCAAGGAGCTTCCATGCATTATCTTCAGAACCATATGTCCACTAATCTCCCACACCGCAGGGTTCACCTGAGTGTCGAGAAGATCGACACTTACTTCCCCTAAAGCTTGTTTCTCTGCATAGCACTGAAAAAACAACACAACAGTTATGTATTATTATTATGAATCGATATCAATCTTTTGATTTAAAAGTACCTGAGGAAGAGGCAACTCCACTCTCCTGCAACAACTCCTCAGTCGATTTCTTATCATTCTCTGCCTCAGAGCTCTCACATTCGATCTCATAGCTCGTGCCGAAATCATACAATGTCTCATCAATCTCCAATTTCAGACCTTTCCAATGATAAATACCTCTCACATTTCTAAACCCACCCAAACAGACCAGTTCTGCAACTCCATAATCTTCACTCACCCGTTTCACCACGTGGAACCTCCAAGCGATAGTATCTTTGATGGATCAATAATGTAAGTCCGCCCGATAGAAGGGTCGATGTCTTCTTCAAGCTCCTCCACGCATTTTCTCCCCAACAAAAAAAGGGGACAACGATATGGGAGATGAAGCAGTAGAGGCCACGGTCGATTCCGTTGGGTTCGAGAAGAAACCGAAGAAGATGGGTTCGAGAAGAAACCAAAGAAGATGGGTTCGGTTAGAGGAGAAGAAGAAAGAGTAAATTAGTGTTTTTCCATTGCATTGTTTCAAAATAAATGACTCCACGTGACACTTAACGATGATTATTAACGTTTGGTGCAATTATCAACAAAATAAAACATAAAGGTGTAATTAATTGCGGCAAAATACATATAGGTTCAGTTACAAAAACCGGTAAATATCCGAGTGCAATTTCATATTTTTCCATGCATAGAATAGACATAATTATTTTTTATTTGATACTAGAAATTGCTAAATAAAATATACATAAAAATGGCCAATGGCCTACCACATTTTTTGTTTGGTGTCCAGGTCCATGGCATTATCTCCATGCTTGGGGAATCTTAGAACAAGAAATAAGACACTCCACTCAATAAATAATATAATAAATAAAAGATTAAAATAATGAATTAAAAAAGTATATAAATAAATTTTTAAATAGTATCAATTCCAACTAGATATTATCTTTTTTTATTTTTTAAATTACAAATTGTTTTAAAATAAGTTGTTTTCAATTAAGTAGAGCCAACGATACCAAAACTAGATCAAACCGGCGGTTGATCCACAAACCGGTCATACTGTTGATCTGATTCTTCTAAGAAAAAATTGATTATATATCGAACTTGGATTTATAAAAGAAAACTGATCGGTTTTACGAGAGTGGTTACTGATTTCTGATTATGATCGGTCTTTTAAACTATAAGTTGACTTTCAATTTTAGTGATGTTTAGATATAACATTAACATTCTTAAAAATAATATATTAACATTTGTATGTCTATTTTCTAAGAGTTGTTTAGACACGGAATGACTTTGCGTTTTGTTTATAGTCATCATAATATTAAACCGTACTGAAAACAGTTTATAGGACATTTGAAAATGTAAGTGACATTTTTGTGATTTATTTAATATATTGAAATAAATGTTTTGGTTCATTTAAATAGTATACCAAAACTTCTGCATAAAAACGATTACACATAAAGTCCAAACATATCAGTCTTGTGTCATTACAAAGTACATTACACTTAACCAACTATTTGTTTTTTCCGACGTCCTCAGGATTTGAACGTCGTCTTAGCTAATACCGACCAACTATTTTTTTTCGACGTCCCTAGGATTTGAATATGCGCACTTTGATACCAATATTTTCTTATGAATACCGGCATCAATCTTTGACCCTTGTCTTAGCCAATACTGACCTTAATCTACTCACGCTGATACCGACATTTTTCGGCTTGAAACAGGGCACACTCTGATACCAACATTTTCCAACAACTTTTTTTCAACGTCTCCAGGATTTTGAACATGAGTAATACCGACCTTAATCTTAACCGTCGTCTTAGCCAATACCGATTTCAATCTACCCCCGCTCTAAGAGTATTTTTTCCGGAGTCGGCAAGATTTGAACATGGGCACTTTGATACCATATAATATTTCAAACGTACACATTAACCATTTATCTCATGAATCCGAACTTGTGAGAGAATGCATTTGGTATACATTTAAGATATTTTGACACGCTCATTACCAGTTCTATGAAACAACTATTACAAATCAACCGTGACATTGTGAAGAAAATTTTAGTGATATTTTTTTAAAATAAAATGAAATTAGATATTTGATTAACTTATTCCTCATGTGTTAAGTGTTATTTAGATTTTAAGTTCAAATATATTTGAAAAAAAAACAATACAATTTATTATTTGTTTGAGTATTGATAAGCATGTGTATTATAGAGATTTATTAACCTTCAAGTTATGGGATTAAATTTTGAAATACTCATACATTCTAAATTTGACCAACCCTAAAAAATCATTAAATTCTGAAAAAGATAATTAATAACAATTGTAGAGAATCTATAAAAGTGTGAGTATAGTGATAAAATATTGTATTATTATAGCATAATCACAAATTTAATTTTTGATTTAGACATAATTTTATAACAAAAAAATTCACTTGAGTAGTTAGGTCAATAAATATAAGTTAAGTGTATTAAAAAACATTTGAGTACTATTGATCTAACGGAAGAATGTGTACTATTGAGTACATTTGAGTACTATTGATCTAACATTTGAGTACTATTGTAATAGTTAAGGTCTTGAGTTCAAAACTTCGATGGAGTTTTTTTCAAGAGATTTTCTATCCATAAATTGCATTTAAGAAATTGTTGAAGAGAGAAAATATAAATGACCAAAATAATCATAATATATTTAAATCAATTAGATTATATTGACGGATACTAAAATAACCTCGAACTTTATAAATAGTAAATAATAGATTAATAAATACTTTATATATATATATATATAATACGATTATAGCTAATTATAATTACGAATAGACTAAAATACTATAATCACAATCATTACGCGTAGCAAAATCATCATTATAACTGTATCATACTGATACAATTAATCACGTAAAAAAATAACAGTTATAATTACGGATTTTGAATTTTAACCGCATATTACCTACCCTAATATATCTTCCTTTAATATGTAACTAATCTTTTTTCATATTTACTTGCTTAATATTCCACATGTAGGACGAAATCAATTTATTTTTATCACTCGATTTGATATATATAGTAATATTTAAATTATTTGGTATATCAGCAATCATCATTCAATCTCTAAGGGTTTTGATATTTATTGATAAATTTGAACTTTGGTCAAACGTGCGAAAATGAAATTTTACGATTTAAACTTTAAATGAGAAACATAAACTTTTACCAAATATTAGGGGTAATATAATATGTAACGCCACTTTTTGAAAAAAAAACTCTTATATATTTGATATCTCCCCCCATTGAATGTTTTATATGTGAAAAAAATAGTTTTCTTAATATTATTACTCACCAAATAAGAGTGTAGTAAGATTTACATTATTATTTTTATATATCATATCTCGAAGCATATATTTTTTCATACGGGAGTTTTATTTGAAATGAGATCGCTTTTACTATGTACCAGTACCATAAGATTTAAATAATTTATTGTGAAAAGTATGAAAAATATGTAATATGTTTGCCGAAATTGGTGACTGATGAAACTTGTTATGGGCTGTAGGTATTTGATGTAACATGTATCATTTTGTAGGTTTTAGATGAAAATGTTTGTTTTTCCGTTTGTTGTCCCATTAAAAACCCTAATGTGTCACGCATGTGACATATTTTTTAAACGTTTAAATAAAATATTTTAAAAATGTCGAAGTTACACCTACCTTTATTTCTTCATATGTCACACTGAATCTCCCCATCTTTCCTGAAGTCTCTCACATATCCCTCCCGTCTTCCTAATCGAATCCCTTCCCCCAATTAAACAGCTCAATTCTGTTGATGAATACAAGTTCTTGTTGTTGCTGCTGTTATGATTAGTGCATTGGCATCCGCAGGACATTGATTATCTGATTCAACCTACATGCAGCCTTTTTCAAGATTTAGTTAATGAAAGATGAATCGCTAGTAGAAGAAGATCTTAGGAATGAAATAATTATTAGGAGAATCAATCTATGCAGATGTTTTGATTATGTCGGTGCAAAGACATATCAGAAGAGATGATTGCTGAAATCTTTCTTGTTCCCAAAGTGACTAGGGAAGAGGTTTTATCATTTATGTATTGTGTGATGCCTTATTGTTTTCACTGAGCTGACTGACATCAGTTGTGGACCTAATCTTTGTAGACCTAATCTTAGTGTTTCCTCTATGCAGGAACATTGGACTTCAAGCAAGGTATACGATGGAGACATGATCGTTCTTTAAGGCAAAGAGAAGGTCTTCCTCTCAAATTCAGCTGAGGGAGTTGAAGATGTTAATAAGGAGCACACTAGTGACCCCGAATGATTCACCCAAATCAAACATCACAAGATTATCACTCCATGAGCACAGTACTTTATGTCATTTATGTAAGATTCTAAGTGCAAGCAAAAGAAAACTAGCTAGTCATGATATTTTGATGTGTCTTGGTGAATGCTGTCATTTGGATGAATGCTGACATTTTGATGAATGCTATCATTTTGATGAATTAGAGTTTTTTTTGTGAATTTTGGTGCACTTGGTATTGTACGCAAGTATTTTGTAAAGGCAAAAGACAGTTGATGTAACAAATATGATGTTCTTTTGAATCTGCATGGGTTATGTCTGTTTTGGGTGACAAGTTTTAATTTACATGTGGAATTCAATTCGGTTCTGTTGGTAGAATTTTTCACCATTTATTGAAAACATATTACATCACATTTCAATTGGTTCATAAACATTTTTCATCAAAAATCAACAATTACAAAACGTGAGTTATCCAAAACAACACACACACTAACATAATTAACCTACAACCGCTCCGCAAACATCGCTACAGCTAATTCACACGCTAACACACTTCAACTAATAACAAGTTTTAACATTACAACAAACAGCAACAGCACAAGTACTCCAACAGCAGTAATCCACAGCTTTTTCCTTCGATGGACAACAACAACTTCAACTTCCATCTTAACACCTTACCTTTCCCTGCATCAACAATGGTACTTAAGATTGGAAGAGGGGAAGTAGAGTAGCTCCAATAACCAGTTTTAAGATTACTGCAAAAAACTCTGAGAGAGATTTTCAAATTGAGAGATTTGGGAGAGATTTTCAAATTGAGACTACAATTAGGGTTAAAAACCAAATAAATCGACAAAAATATCTTATAATTGGGACACCCATAGAACATTCTACTGAAATGTGGTGTCATTGCTGTTAGGAGAGTCAAAGATCTGACAAGGAAGGGACAAACACTTCGAACTATAACAACATCGTGAATGAAGAACAAACAGGGAGGAACACTGTATATAACAACACTGAAGAAGACAGGGGTATTTGAGGAATTTCACACTACACGAAGGTCACGTGCAAGGCATGTGGGCACTTAACGGCTGTTTTGGACGGAAACTTAACGACTGCATCAAAAACCAACAACAACAAACATGTTGCATAAAAAACAACAAATGTGTCGCTTTCACCGCATTGAACAAACATATTACATTTTTTTCATACTTTTGCCTAATTTATTATATCGAATCTCGATTTTGTGCTTTTCAGTTTTAACTGACTTCTTAATTATATGATATCTCATTAGTCATGCTTTATTTGTGATAAAATTAATTTTATTTATATTATTATTCGACATATACGAGCTCGTATAAAACCCAGAATCACATAACTATTCTCTTTTGAGTTTTGATTGATCTTTCTTTATATGTCATTAATTATTGCTTCTTTTACCATGAAATCAGTTTTATTATATAATTCATTTTTAAGTTTATATAATCTTTTAGTTATATATATATACTCACAGCTCCATTTTACAATTAAAATACGTTTTGTTTTTATAACTAATGGATAGAGTTGTTAAGATTTAGGTAGGATATAATCAGTTTTATAAAGGAATTTTTAAAAAAAGTAAGCATAATAATAAAAATATTTAGAAAAGTACATGTTCGAAATAATTATTTCAAAAACTATGTATACGTGTGGCTCCGGGTTGTGACGTAAATCACAACTCGCATCCCAGGGTAACGTGTTAAGGCCAAATAGTTTTCTTATGACACAATGTTTAATTAAAAATTAAATTATGTATTCATTAATTTTTTTAGAGTAAGTAAGTATTTTAATTGCGATTCAAATGATGCAAAAAAAAAAAATTGGACTTACAGATTGACCATACGCTTTGCCCTAAATTGAGATATGAAAATATGACTTAAAAAGATTTAACTCAGACTCCGTAAGTCCAAATTCAACACGGTTAACGACATTTATGGCAAAATTTAATTATATACTTACTCTATTTTTTTGGATTTTTTGATTAAATATATATTTAATTTTTTAACATAACATCATTTGTTCAATAATTTGATCGGAATGATAAAATGAATTAGGTAAATTTTTTAATTATATACTTACTTAAAAAAATAAAAATAATTACAGCACATATGTAATTTAATTACGACATAAATGACCGCTAACTAGGTGTTGAGTTTTGCCTTTTTGACTGGCCAGTATGATACGACATATAAAATAAATTATACACATAGATATACGGTCGATATGTGTATAATTTTTTATCTGTCGTATCATACAATCAGTCAGAAAGTCAAAATTCAACACCTAGTTAGCGTCATTTATGTCATAATTAAATTACCTACAAGTTGTAATTTTTTTTAGTAAGTATATAATAAAGATTTTAACATAATTGATCATTTTATCATTCTGATCAAATTATTGAACAAACGATGTTAGGTTAAAAATTAAATATATATCTAAAACAAAATCCAACAAAAAATAGAGTGGGTAGATAATTGAATTTTGCCATAAATGTTGTTAATCGTGATGAATTTAGACTTACAGAGTCTGAGTTAAATATTTTTATGTCAAATTTTTATATCTCAACTTAGGGCAAAGCGTATGGTCAATCAGTAAGTCCAAAATTAATAATTTTATGCATAATTTGAATCGCAAATAAAATATCTACTAACTCTATTTTTTTAAATTTTTTTAATAGATACATAATTTAATTTTTAATTAAACATCCTGTTGTTGAAAAAAAAAAATTTTCCTTAACACGCCACCTGTAGTGGCGTGTTGTTCCATTTTGGCATAACAAGCTACCCTCACCTTCGGGTGGGAGTTGTGATTTACTTCGTACCTCGGAGCCGTATGTATACCTAGTTTTTGAAATATATAATTTTCTAAATATTTTTTTTATTATGCATACTTTTTGAAAAAAAAACTATGTAAGACCCTATAACACTTTTTTTTCCTTTTGATGGTACACAATTAAATTTAAGCAAATATCATAATATTTTTTTTCTTTTTTTATTTAAAATTATGTTTCCATTGGCATGAATTTAAATATCACTGTCTCCTCTAATATTTGAGCCATTTTTAAATATTTAAAACTAAAAAATTTGTTCCTTCATATTTATTTATCAATCAAGTTTATCTCTTCCGTTAGATTTTCCATAAAAACTTAATAGAATATGCTTTGAATACAAACATAATAGAAACTTTTACAAATATCACAACAAAATCATTCAAATCTCTTTTATATATTACAATTGAGTCTGAATTCGATAGAGACTCAATTAAGTCTTAATCAAATATGCTAAGGTTTGAGTGTTAACCCAGACCTGTTCACCCATGGGTTGGGTGCTCCGGTCTGTGTCTTGACCGCCCCAACCCATGGGCAAGTTGGTATGAGGCAAGACCCTAGCCCCTTCGAAACGAGACTCAATTCTATTGGGGTCAGTCTAGTCTCGATTCAGTCAAGATATAGATTCTATCCCCCACGAATGGAGGTCAATCAAATTAGGTTTGGCTTAGCCTAAATTCGATTGAGGCTCAATCGAATCCTGAACAAATCAGGACTCAATTGTAAATTATAAAAAAGTTTCAAATGGTTTTATTGTGATATTTTTAAAATTTTCTATTATTTTTGTAAAATTCAAAACAATATTTTGTTAAATTTGAATGAAAAATTTGACGAAAGTGGGTAAACTCGATTAATGACAAAAAATAAATAAACTTTTTTTTTTTTGAAAAAATCTTTAAAAAAAATCAATTTAAACCAAACATTAAGATACACAATAGTATTTTACCATTTTTTTATATTATTAATACTCATTATATATAAACACACTATTTATAACCTACCTAAATTATTATAACAAATAATATATATATATATATATATATATATATATATTAATTTTCAAACATAATTCTGAATCCTGCACAAATCATTGTAACAAGTTCATAAAAATAAAGTATATATTTTCTCGTGTATTCTTTTTAAAACAAAACTGGAATCCTTATCCTATACATCATCATGAATCAGTATAATAAGAGGTACTGCTTTTTTCTAAAATATAAATTTATTTTATGCAAAAAAATCCTTCAAAACGCTTTCTCTTTATAAGGGCAAGAAAGAGAGCATTGGATAGAAGTCAAGAAATGGACCATCGTCTTCTCCTTCTCTCACTGCTCCTTCTCTCAGCAGCCATAGTCGGAACCGCCGCCGCCGCTGCATCGAGTGGCGGCAACTGGACATGGTGCGGCAGCAAAGGTGGAGAAGATTGCGGTGATCATGATCAACTACTCATCGCGGACTTGCAGCCAGAGCTGGAGTTCATGGCTGACTCCGAAATCTCACGCGCCAGAATGTTAGTAGGGATCAAGTACAAACAATTTACAGACGACACCAAGAACAAAGAAGACCCAACGTGCCAACGTGGGTCCCACATGGGACGAAGTGACTCTTGCACTACGGTGCCGATGCCCATCTCGAAGACCTCGCAGCACTGTGACTTGTACAACCGGGAGAAACCCTGCCAATAAAAATAATATATAGATTCGTGCGTGATTGTTTGTCATTCGTCAATTCTCCATGTACTTTGTGTAACAATAAAACCTATTGCAAGAAAGATGGTTGATTATTAATTAAATCAGTATATCGAAAAGATTAAAAATGTATTTTGGCAAATAAATAAAATTAAAAAAAGTATAATTAATGGATTACTTTTATAATCATCAAATAGAAGTTGAACAAAAAAATTGTTACAAAACTTATAATACGCAACAATAATTATAATACGTGATTAATTATGTTAAAAAGATAGTATACCAATTAATAAAATACATATAAGTGATGATTATGTAATTAATCATCCATTTTAAGGTTAAACTGTGCATTAAGTAGAGTTAAAAAATGAATATGATTATTTTGTAATCTGAAGTGGTAGGCAATTATTGGTAAGGATTGTTTTTGATGTTTTTCGTCTTCTTCTGCCGACAAAAACGAATCTTTTTCCTCTCTCTAGAATTATTATATTTCTAGCCAGTTTGTTTTAATGAATTTACGTGATACATAATAATGATAGTTTTTTTTGAAAAATATACCAAATTTTTTCAACAAAGTATATATTTAAAAAATATATTTAGAAATTTAGGCATTTGCACTACCTAGGGTAAAACCACAGCTAGGCAACCCAGTCGATCAACCGAAGATATGGATACCGACTCCATGAGCATAACCATACCCGCCCCGAACCCATGATCATATACCTACCCGACATTACAACACCACACCCCGATCCACACCTCAACCCAACCTGACATTACCATACCCACCCGACTACACCATACGTCCGACCCTACGCATGATCACATACCTACCCGATAACCCGACCCAACCACATGCGACTGACACCACTACACTAATCCAATACACCGTCGAGAATCCTCCCGACACACCACCCGTATCCCCACCCCCATGCTATCAAACTCCACATTTGGCCTAAGCCCATACCTGAATAAGATGACACTCAAACGGATCGGGGAGGATATGGAGGAGCAATTCAGCCATGAGAACTCGATCCCAAAGCAACCGTCGGAATCAGACTAGGGAGCGATCCTCAGATAGCTCTGATTCCGCCGCCGCTTCACCGCTTCAACAGGAACCTGCCAGCCGAGCAGGAGTTAACGTTGTTCCTCTGCGGACAGCCCGAGAACATGTCGGTGATTCAAGACCGACCCCAGCTGCTGATCAAAACGGAGCCCCCGCACCGCAGACAGTCCACATTGCGGGGCAGGATATTAATTTAACCCCCCGAGATGGTCTCCTTGCTGGAAGCCATCCTAGGACAGGCGCGCCGCCAGGCCCCTGCTCCTCAGGAAAACAATCCCTCTGCTCCTAAGGAAAATCACCGCCCTGCTGCCACAGGGCCTTCACCTTCAGAAGCGGCCAATCCTGGTCCTGCTGCGCCTCAGGAGGATCAGGAGATGACGTCAGGTCAGCAGTCCCTACCTCCAGCGCACACCAAGGAGCCAGCAGCCGCATATACTGCCAATCCTTCCGGTCCGCCTCCACCCGGAGCCTCTCCCCTGTACTGCACTGTGGATCAGATGGATGACCTCCTCAACAAAAGGCTCCAGGAAAGACAGTTGACAGTCATAGCTCCCTTCAAGGAGCAGTCCTCTCATCCATTCACCGACGCGCTCGTCGCTATCAAAATCCCGAAGGATGTGGTTGCTCGGGCCATACCTGAGTATAGCGGTGGAGGAGATCCCACCGTACATGTCAACAAGCATGAGGCCTCCCTTCTGGGTAAGTCAAACGATCCCAATCATTTGGCTTTGCTATTTCCGTCTACTCTTTCGGGTTCGGCTTCGTCCTGGTTCTTCGGCCTCCCTGCAGGATCAATCGGAACTTGGGCAGAGTTAAGAAGCAAGTTCCTGGAGAGATACATGGGCGAGCGCCAGTTGCTGAAGAGCGTGGTCGCCCTTGACTCGGTCAAACAGCAGCCTGGAGAGTCGCTGTCCAACTTCTACGGGCGTTTTCATCAAAACGTCACAGAATTAGATCGCCGAATCTCGGATGGGGAAATCATTCGAGCATTCTACAGAGGTTTGGATGTGGCCAACAAAGGCCTCGAGAAAGCTGCGAAACAGCTATCACGTGAAGGAGATAGAGACATTGGAGGAGTTGGCGTCCAGAGCAAAAGGTTTCATAGACCTTGAGCGCGCAAACATCGAGGCTAACCTCCTGACGACCTCGCTAAGGGTAACCCCTGAACCCCGACGCGATGGTAAGAAGGAGGTCAAGAAGGAGAAGAAGGGAAAAGAAAGTAAGCCGCGAGTCGAGTCTCTTCCAGCGCCTCGCCATCCAGAGGTCCCTGAGTACTTCACGCCTTTAAATAGGCAGATCTCAGCGGTACTAGTCGAGATGGAGAGGAGATCCTTGGCGAGGCCACCGATGCCTCGCCGAGGTGGGTTACCCATGGGCAAGGATGTCGAGAGCTATTGCAGATACCACAAGTGCAAGGGCCATAAGACAGACGATTGCAAGATTCTGAAACGAGACATAGAGAGGCTGATTCAGGGGGGAATGTTGAAGGAATTTGTGGCAGGGCGAGACCGAAGTCGAACGCCCCCCAGGAGACATCGTTCACCAGCCCCTGCAGATCAAGCTGAGCCTTCTGGAAGCAGGAGGAGAGTGAATCTGATTGCAGGAGGATTCGGCGCAGGCGGCGAGAGGTCAAACGCCAGAGAGGTCTACGCCACTCAGATCTCTACGGCAGTTCAGTTGGGGAAGCGGCCCCGACCTGAAGAAAACATTGTCATCTCATTCTCTGAAGATGATTTGGCACATGTCACCACGCCCCACAACGATGCTCTGGTCATTACGGCAGATATTGACGGCTGTGATGTTGCAAGGATTCTGGTCGATGGAGGCAGCTCGACAGATATCCTGTTTCTGGACGCCTTCGAAAAGATGGGCAAATCAAAACGCGACCTGAAGAGGGTCGACTTTCCGCTGATCGGATTTGCGGGAAGGACAACTTATCCACTGGGGGCTATAACCATGCCAGTGATTTTTGGCGAGGGGTGGAAAAGCATCAAGGTGTCGGTCACTTTCCTGGTGGTCGATTCACCTACATCCTACAACGCCATCATAGGGAGGACCACGATCAACCCAAATAAGATTGTGGCCTCCACTGTCCACCAGAAGATGAAGTTCCCTACTCCGAACGGGATTGGAGAGGTCCTCGGAGATCAGCCTTCCTCGCGGCAATGTTATGTGAACTGTTTACGCAGGAAGAACCAAAGGGAGGTGCTCGCCATCGAGACAGAGGCCGATCCCCGCGAGGACCTGGCTCGACCAGCACCCATGGAGGAATTGGAGGAAGTCGAGATCGATGGTCCGGACAAAAAGGTGCGCATTGGGACCACCTTGAAAGAGGATCAAAAGGAGGCCATGACCGCCCTCCTCAAGGAATTCAAAGAGCTCTTCGCCTGGCAGCCGAGCGACATGCCAGGAATCAGCACAGATATTATCTCTCATGAGCTCAGAATAGACCCCTCCATCAAGCCGATCGCCCAAAAGAGAAGATCGTTCGGGACTGATAAACGTTTGGCGATCAGGCAGGAAGTCGGCAGGTTGATTGAAGCTGACTTCGTCAGAGAGGTAAGATTCCAGAGCTGGGTCGCCAACCCAGTTTTGGTCAAGAAATCAAACGGCAAGTGGAGGATGTGCGTCGACTTCCGCGACTTAAACAAGGCTTGCCCCAAAGTTTCATATCCCCTTCCAAGAATTGATCAGCTAGTCGATGCTACCTCGGGTCATGAGATACTGAGCTTCATGGACACCTATTCAGGCTACAACCAGATCAGAATGCATCCAGACGACGAGGCCCACACTGCTTTCTATGCTGACGGCGACATTCTGTGCTACAAGGTGATGCCCTTTGGTCTCATCAATGCCGGGGCAACTTATCAGCGGATGGTGAACCGACTGTTCCAGGACATGCTGGGAAGGAACATGGAGGCCTACGTGGATGATATGCTCGTTAAATCCATCAAAGGCAATCCTCATACCACCGACCTCCGTGAAGCTTTTGAATGCATGAGGAGACACAGCGTTCGCCTGAACCCAGCAAAGTGCGCCTTTGGAGTCAAGTCCGGGAAGTTCCTGGGTTTTATGGTCAGCGAAAGGGGCATAGAAGCAAACCCGGAAAAGCTAAAGGCCATAGAAGAAATGAAGTCGCCAACCTGCCATAAGGAAGTCCAGTGCCTGAACGGACGACTAGCTGCTCTTAACCGCTTCCTTTCCAAAGCAAGCGACAGGTCCCTCCCGTTCTTCAAAACCTTGAGGGCCAACCGTAAGTTCGAGTGGACGCCAGACTGCGAGGAAGCATTCCAGTCCTTGAAAAGGCATATTCAAACACTCCCAGCTCTGGCAAAACCCGTTCCAGGCGAGCAGCTTTTCCTCTATTTAGGCATTAGCGATGTGGCAGCCAGTGCTGTTTTAATAAGGGAGGAGAATAATGTTCAGAGTCCAGTGTATTTTATTAGCAAAATGTTCAACTCAGCAGAAATAAAATATGTCCAGATTGAGAAGTATCTCTATGCCTTAGTTATTGCTGCTCGGAAGCTGAGACCTTACTTTCATGCGCACGACATCACGGTCCTCACCAATCAACCTCTCAAAAACTTCCTGATGAAGCCAGATTCTTCAGGAAGAATGGTCAAGTGGGCGATCGAGCTCAGCGAGTTCAGGATCAAATTTGCGCCAAAAACGGCCATCAAAGGTCAAGCACTAGCTGATTTCATAGTGGAAAGCACGAGTAACGGTCAAGCGGAGGCAGAAAACAGGCCAAGTCAGTCAGCAAACGACAATCAAATCTGGGAACTCTATACGGATGGGTCTTCATCAAAAGAAGGCTCGGGGGCAGGTTTAATTCTTATTCCTCCTGAGGGCGAGCCTCTGAAATACGCGATCGCCTTGACATTCCCGGCGACCAATAACGAAGCAGAATATGAGGCTCTCATCACTGGACTCAGACTGGCAAAAGGAATGGGTATAACAGCGCTTAAGGTAAAAAGTGATTCAGAGCTTATTGTCAATCAGGTTAATGGCGCCTACGAGGCAAAGGGAGAAAAAATGAAGAAATATCTCGGCATCGCCAAAAAACTAGTCGTGGAAATCCCAAATTTCGCGATTGAGTTTATTCCTCGCCAAGAAAACCAGATGGCAGATTCTTTGAGTAAGCTAGCCTTCGGAGGGGCGACAATCCAGGATGTGCAATTTCTGGAAAAAGCCCTATGTTCAGTCCTTGAAAACAGAGCGGAGGTCTTCAACATTCAAGAACAGGTCACCTGGATGACCCCGTTCCAGAATTATTTGAAAGAAGGCATCCTCCCAGAGGACGAAGGCGAATCCACTAGGATTAGAAGACTCGCAGCCAGTTATCTAATCATCGATGGAGAACTCTATAGAAGAGGTTATTCGACGCCTTACTTGAGATGTGTTGCTCTACCCGAAACAGAAAAAGTTCTTCGAGAAGCTCATGAAGGGGCAGCGGCATGTCATGAAGGTGCTCGTTCACTAAGCAGGAAAATATTCAGACTGGGATATTACTGGCCGACCTTGGGAAAAGACGCAGCCGAATTAACACAGAAGTGTGAAATTTGCCAGCAGTTTGCACCACGATCGGGTCGACCATCGACATTATTATCCCCAATGGCGGGTGCCTGGCCCTTCGCTCAATGGGGAATCGATATATTGGGTCCTTTTCCCATTAGCACTGGTCAGCGTACTCACATTATAGTGGCGATCGACTACTTCACTAAGTGGGTAGAGGCGAAAGCTCTAGCTTCGACAACGGAATTCCAAGTTATCAAGTTCATGCAGGTCAACATATTCTCCAGGTTTGGTATTCCCAAAATACTCATCAGCGATAATGGTCCGCAATTCGTTGGAAAGGAGTTGAAATGGCTCTGTGAAGAGTATCATATCGACCATCGCTTCAGTTCAGTACATCACCCTCAAACGAATGGGCAAGCTGAAGCAGCCAACAAGGTTGTCTTAGCAGGACTCAAGAAAAGGGTTCGAGCATTCAAAGGGAACTGGGCAGACGAACTGGAAAACGTATTATGGGCAATCAGAACAACGCCTAAGGCGGCCACAGGAGAAACGCCTTTCAGTTTAGTGTACGGATCAGAAGCAGTAGCACCAGCTGAATTAGCAGTGCCTACCCACAGAGTCCTACACTTTAACACGGAGGCAAATGAGATCGAGCGCAGAACTGACCTCGACTTAGCAGAGGAAAAGAGATGGCTCTCGGAAAAAACACAGGCAAAGATGCGCCTGGCGACCGCTCGGTATTTCAACAGAAAAGTTAGCGCTCGCCAATTTTTCGTGGGGGAGATGGTTATGAGAAGGAATGAATTCACAAGGCTGGACAGTAAAAACAAACTTTCAGCCAAATGGGAAGGACCATACAAAGTAGTAGAGATCGCCGCACCAGGATCCTACTATTTGGAAACCATCGAAGGCGAGAGGTTACCCCGTCCATTTAATTCAGAGCATTTAAGAAGATTTTATGCATAGCTTGTAATCAAACGGATTATGTCAATAAAAGAAAGCCATTCCTTCACAAAGCGTGTCCACTCGAAGCAAGCTGAAGCCAAAAAGCCCTGACGCCAAAGTCAGGCCTCAAAAGCCCTAGCAACAAAGCTAGGCCAAAAGCCCTGACGCCAAAGTCAGGCCTCAAAAGCCCTAGCAACAAAGCTAGGCCAAAAAAGCCCTAGTAACAAAACTAGGCCACAAAAGCCCTAGCGACAAAGTTAGGCCAAAAGCCCTAGCAACAAAGCTAGGCAAAAGCCCTGACGCCAAAGTCAGGCCTCAAAAGCCCTAGCAACAAAGCTAGGCCAAAAAAGCCCTTGTAACAAAACTAGGCCACAAAAGCCCTAGCGACAAAGTTAGGCCAAAAGCCCTAGCAACAAAGCTAGGCCAAAAGCCCTGACGCCAAAGTCAGGCCACAAAAGCCCTAACAACAAAGTTAGGCCAAAAGCCCTAACAACAAAGTTAGGCCAAAAGCCCTAACAACAAAGTTAGGCCAAAAGCCCTGACGCCAAAGTCAGGCCCCAAAAGCCCTGACGCCAAAGTCAGGCCACAAAAGCCCTAACAACAAAGTTAGGCCAAAAGCCCTAACAACAAAGTTAGGCCAAAAAGCCCTAGCAATAAAACTAGGCCACAAAAGCCCTAACAACAAAGTTAGGCCTCAAAAAACCTGACGCCAAAAATCAGGCAAAGCCCTGACGCCAAAGTCAGGCCAAAAGACCTAGCAAAATGTTAGGCAAAATAAAAGCCCTGACGCCAAAGTCAGGCCAAAGAAAGGTTAGGCGATCACTATTGATGATAAAACCTGACAAACTCCAAATCCCCTGTTATTAGGCCAACACCTCAAAGGTTTAAACTTCAAAGAAGGTAATATCTCTTTGAACTTAGAAGTTTACGCTTTTAAGTATCAAAAGTATTATCCTTAGAAAGTTTAACTTATGATTGGTCTACGGCTTTAAGGGTCGACGACATTACAAAGCAAGAAAAAAGTGGAAAGTAATTATGAGTAAGATATTGGATAGCTAAATATGTTCGAAGTCGATTAAAGGCTCAAGAATATAAAAGCATTCAATAGAAAAACCCAAGTCTTCGACAGATAATTACAAACCAAAAACAGAAAATACAAAAATGGCTATCTAAAAAAGAAAAATACGGTCGCCAAGGAGTTAGGGACTTCAAGCTTTGGGGTTCTCGGGGGCAAAGACGCTCTGCTCGCCTTCGGGGGCAGAAGTACCGGGCTCGCCTTCAGGAGCAGCCTCCCCAGCAACAGAGGGCTGCGAAGGCTGACTCCACAGGAAGGTCTTCAAGGAGGCAACTTCCCCAAGAGGAAAGTGGGGATCGACCGCCTGGACCTCCTCCACCAGGCCTTGAAGAAATTCGGCAATCGCCGATTTCATCACCTTCAAGGCCTGGTCCTCAAAGTCTTCGGAGGCCTTGAACTCCTCAATCACGGCATGGGGTGAAGGAACCGCTTTCAGCTGATCAACCAGTCGGTTCTTTTCCTCCTCTAGGGCGACCCCCCTAGCTTCGGCAGCATCCCTCTGGGCCTCCGCGGCGACCCTAAGAGCGTCTGACTCGACCAACTGGGCACGAGCTTCCTTCAACTCGGCCTCCAGGCGAGCACGGACCGCCTCCCCTTCATCAAGGCACTGATGAAGGGCCTCAGCTTCATGAAGGAAGGCTGCAGCATCAGCCTCCCTCTTCTTGACATCAGCAAGGAGGCGCTGCTCCTTCCTGAAATACTCCTCCCGGGCGCCGTCCACCAAGGTGATTGCCATGTCAGCAGTCTTCTTGATGGCCTCCAACTGCCCGGGGGTGACCCCTGTGCTCCGGTATTGCTCCAGCTCGACAAGCAGATCAGAGTGCTTGTCGGCGAGCTCGCCGAAAACGCGGCCGAGGATCACCTCTTCCCGAACGAGCTGACAACAAAAGCACAAGAAAAATGTCAAGTCATCAAAATGAAAAGGAATGACAAGGAATAAATAATGGAAAGAGGACGAGATCATACCAGGGCAACTCGTTCGAAGTGGGTCCGTAAGAACCCCTCGATCTGAGGAAGCTCCGTAGGGACAATCGAACGGTCCTTGGGAGGAATTATCCCATCAAGGAGCCGCATGCACATATCCGGGCTACCCCGTAGGCTCTTCTGGGCGGGGTACCCCTTCTTGGCAAGGTCCCCACAAGGGACCCAAGGCCTCCGAGAGTCCCCAACCTTAAAAGGCTGGAACAAGCTCGCCATGGAGCAGTACTCCTCGGCGGGAGCCCTCGAGGAGCTGGAAGCAGCAGGCCCCTTCTTTTGGGCCCCAGACTCCTTAGTAGGAGCCATGGGCACTGAAGAGGCGGGAGGCGCCAAAGACAAGGCCTTCTCCTTAGCGGCGGAAGGGCCCTGAAGAGAGGGAGAAGGAGACGCCGTGTCCAAACCCTTCCCTTTGCTGGCAGAAAGGCCCTTAGGAGGGGAAGGAGAAGGATGTTGGTCGACATCAGGGTGCTCTTCACTCCTGACCTTCTTAGAAGGAGGAGGAGGAGGGTCCCGGGCCACGTCCGCCAAGGACTCCACTACAAAGCAACAAGACAATAAGTCAGGAGTCAGAGAACCGCAGAATGTAAAAACATTAAATCAACAAAAGGCGAGGTAGTACCTGGTTGACGAGGGCCAGTAGTGGCCGAAGGAAGCGTCTCCTCGGGCTTCCTCTTGGTCGAACGCCTAGAAGGAGGAGAGGGAGAGCTTAGCAGCACCTGGTCGGAGGACAATCCCGCCGATCCCTGGTCATCAAAGAGACCTATCAGTTTTTTGCTCTTGCTTACAACCTTCCCTACAAGTAATAAAACAATGGAAGAGTTAGAAAATTACCCAATCATCAAAGATTGGTGTAGCTTGATGAATGCCCGCCATCTCAAGGGCATTCTCGGTAGTCTCCGCCACTGAGCGGATGGACTTGAACTGAGATGACCGATGCAGCCGATATAAATCGTCGATGGCATTCCGATCACTTCCGGACAATTCTTCGAAGGAGGGAGGAAAATCCTTGTTCGGAGCAAACAATTTCCAAGGTACGCCCCCCTTATACAAGAAGTAAAACTTCTTGTAATTGGAGTTAGTGGCCCGGAAATCATCGATCAGGCGGACATGGACGTTCCAAGCCCATCCTTGAGGGCCTCCCCACTCCGAAAACTTCGGCCAGCGGGATTGGAAGTGGTGAAAGTGGTTAGCCCCTGCTGCCAGCCGGAAGAAGCACCGGAACAGGGCCAGCGAATATACCCATTCCTGGCGTAAGCATAGGAACTTAAAGCCGACCCACATTCTGAGGGCATTCGGGACAAGCTGTGTGGGGTGAATCCCGTAAAACTGACACAAGATCTGTAAATCCTCACAGAGAGGAAAACGCAACTCAGCATCGATCTGGGCCGCATAAATGTAAACCTCTCCATCGTGAGGAAAATGCAGACCTAGGCCAGGATACCTAGGAGCATCCTCCGCACTGAAGCCACCAAGCGCCACCATGGTCTTAAAGTAAGCCGGCTTCAGTTCGTTAGGCTTGATATCTACTCAGAATGATTCAAGTATGGCACAACAAGTATAAAAACAAAGGAAAACATAGGATATTGCCAAAATAGAGCAATAAAAGGGCGAAAGTTTACCTTTTGGGGAAAAAATAGGCGTGTTCAGCTCAGGGCCATCTACCACCACTGGGGTGGCTGCAGACCTTCCCACGTCAGGCTGTTTCCCCGCTGAGGAGGGCACAACTTCATCCCTAATGGTCAAGGGAACACCGACATTCTGAGGAGCGCTGGCTTTGTTAGCACCCTTGATGGCCATGTGTTTTATTCGCTGACTTCTGGGGGCCATGGAAATGGTCGAAATGAGAACTGAAGAGGATTGAAAGAGAAAGGAAAGGTTTGCAGCGAAGTTCTGAAAATCTGAAGGAGTGGATAAGCGTAAAAAACAAAATGCAGAAACTGACGTTTCTTATATAAGCCCAAAAAGGAGTAACCGCCACGAGCAAATCGAAGCGACGCAGAGGAATAATTGCACCCTTTTGGAAAAAACCGAAGCAATGTCAGAATTCCAAGAGACAACGGTTGGCTGGTACAGATAGCTGTCAAGCTACCCTGGGTTTACGGAAAAGTAAATGTCAGGCGTGCCTCAAGTGACCGTTCGATTTCTGGACAACCGTGCAGTTATTAAATGCTAAAATTCCACTAAGGAGACAAGGTGGTCGCCAACGCACTAATAAAGCTTTAGCAGAAACACCTCGGGTAGATAATGATCGCCTAACTAAGAAAGATAGACTTCCATAAGCCTGAGTCACCTCGAGTGATCGCCAAAAGGGAATAAAAGGAAGGATATTCTTTCGGCTTTGAACAGAGAAGGAATTGCTCGCCAAATGAGCTCGAAGTATCTCAAAGGCACTGAACCATTACCAAAGACGTCACTATCTAAAACCCTACCAGGAAATCAAGCTCGACTGAAGGAACTTCAATCAAGCTTCGGGGGCAAATGTTGGGTATCGATAGTGACGGCCCAGTAAGAAAAGGCCTCGAAGGCCCAATAAATATAGAGGGGGTAAACCCATGACACCCGAACCGGATCGGCCCAAGTACAAGCCAAACTTGGCCCACCATCGAGTAATCCAGAATCGAGCCCAAAGTCTATAGAGACGCCAAAGGCTCTCAGACTGCTCGCCATTCTCTACCAAGTCGCGACCTTCCACTGCTCGACATGGGAGTGCTCGCCCCGAAGAGAGCCTTGTCTCTCTCCTCTGGTCCCACTAAACCGTTAATAACAGAGTGGCCAAAATATCCCGCATATCTCGGTCACATATGCACTAAAGATTAGATTTGGTAACTGCAATGTCTCGCAGTAACTGCCATATCCCACGATCCAAATCTTCAGCAACTCAATATACATTAAGATATTCAGTTGCCTTTATACGGTTCTATCTCTCTTACCCTATAAATACCCTTGCTTTACATACGTTCTTTACGTTTTTGAGTTTTATACACGCATATACTCATTTAAGCATCGGAGAGGGACCCAGAGGCACCCCCTCTGTTGCGCTCCCCTACTTGCAGGTTCACCGGAGTTGGAGCTGAAGCGTCATCTCAACCTTGTCTGGCATTCAATTCACTGCCAGATCAGCATAACCATACCCGCCCCGAACCCATGATCATATACCTACCCGACATTACAACACCACACCCCGATCCACACCTCAACCCAACCTGACATTACCATACCCACCCGACTACACCATACGTCCGACCCTACGCATGATCACATACCTACCCGATAACCCGACCCAACCACATGCGACTGACACCACTACACTAATCCAATACACCGTCGAGAATACTCCCGACACACCACCCGTATCCCCACCCCCATGCTATCAAACTCCACATTTGGCCTAAGCCCATACCTGAATAAGATGACACTCAAACGGATCGGGGAGGATATGGAGGAGCAACCAAGGACGAAAAGGAGAAGGATACCGGAGGAGGGGACCGTGGGCATCGCAGTACCAAAAGAGGAGGAGATGCATCAACGAACTAGTCATAGGGTCGGACCATGCACCATTGGTGGTCCAACTCAAACAACCGAAGAAGAGAGTTCGAAGGCGGTTCAAATTTGAGGCAATGTGGCTAGATAACCCAGAGTGTAAGGAGGTAATAAAAGAAGCATGGAAAAGACAAACTACGGGAAGAGCAATCCAAGGAGTATATAAAAAACTCCATAAATGCCGATTGAAACTCACGACTTGGAGCAAGTAAATTTTCGGCCACAACATGCACGAGATCGCAAAAATACCCAACAAAGACGACGCAGCGTGCCAATGTGAGTCCTCCACGGGACGAAGTGAGTCCTCCAATGTGCATCTCGACGACCACACATCACTGTTACGTGTACAACCCTGTGAAGGTCTGCACATAAAAATAATATATGTCATTCGTGCGTGAATTGTAACATTCGAATCACAATTAAAATATCTACATACTATTTTTTTTAATAAATACATAATTTAATTTTTAATTAAACATCGAATCCTCAAAAAAGGGGGGGAAAGTAACCAACACGCTACCCAAGGGTAGCATTTTCTGAACAATTGAATGTTACAATTCAACTTTACCACGAGTTCCATCATATGGTACTAGTTAGTTCTTTAAAGAACACGAGATGCCTTTTAGTCCTAGAATTTAAAAATATGCGTTGACAACTCCACTTTAAGGGGTTCCACTAAAGAGAGTGAAGTCACGTGCATATATTGATAGTTGTGGTTTGTGAAGAATAAGTGCTCGACAGAGAAGAATTAGTTATACTATTGTTGTGAATGCTTCCGAGAGAAAAAAAAATGTTAAGTAACTTTTGAGAGGGGTCTATATTAGCTTAGAGAATTGTTATTAGTGAAAGGAACTAAAGCAATATAGCGAAAAAGCAACGAACTAAAAAGCAGAATGACCAATAAAGTAGTTATGTTTCGTGTTGTAAGGAGTACCAATTTCCAAAAGGAACAACACGAGTGATGCAACGAGGGTGCCACACTAGATACATAGGTTAATGTTATAATATCTATATCTATATCTATATATTAATTTGACTATATTGTATGTAATTATGACAAGTAAATTTTTTGATGCATTTTCTTACTCCTAATGTCAAATTAATCAATTCTAATTAGTCCATGTCAAACATACAATTCTCATTCCTAAGTGGCATGTCATGTAAATCGCTTTAAAAGCTTCCAAGTTTTCTCATTCATTCTCAAAATACGTTACAAAACTTTAATTATTTCTTTTTATTTCACATGTATATTTATAATTTTATCTAAAATATATTTTATGTAGTGGAATTTATACAATACTAAAATACACAATATTATATTTTATGAATATAAATTATGCACATAATAAATTTGTATATTACACATTAAATAAATTAATAATCATCTCATACCTTATTATAATTTCATTTTTAATATAAAATTGAATACGTAAACTAATAATAATAATAATATTATTATTAAAGTGAGTTTTAACAATCTTATAAAAATATATGTTATATATTTATAGACTCAAACATATTTTTTCAACTAACAAAGCGTTAAAATAAATAAATAAATGTTATTTTTTCTATACATTTTTCTATAAGTATATGACAGTACTAGAGGTCATAAAATTTAAGTTGAAAGTATTATATTAACATTAAGATATTGTTTTGCAATTTTATGATAAATGTATCTTAACATATTTTGTGAGTTAAGAAAATAAAATAGTGTTTTTAACATATTTTGCAATTTGATTCATGCATTTTTAATTAATTTTATAAATAATTATACTTAATCTATTTATTGTATAATATACTTTGTAGTATTGAAGCACATGAAATAGATAATATTATAAATAAATACTAATAGTTTTAATATTTTTTAGAAATATGCATAACTGTTTATTATATAATGTTAAATTAAATTTATCCTTAGTTATTTTAAAAAATGTAAAACTAATATATAATATATAATAAATAATTTATATATTTGTATTATATATATATCACGCAACGCCCTTATCAGTTTTCTAGTAAGATATATTCATACTTCCTTATGGTAGAAAGATAAGAGACCACATAGTCTAATTCGTTATTTCTTGACATTATTAAGGATAGTAGGGCTGATCATGGCGGGTTGGGCCAGTCTTAAAGGCAAGACCGAGACCAAGACTGAAATTTCGGTCTTGCCTTCTGGAGGACCGAGATCGAGACCTACCTCGGCCAAAAAAGCCTGCCCGATCCGTCTTTCTTGACTCGGGCCACATGCGACTCACACCACTACACTAATCCAAACATACACTGTCGAGAATCCTTCCGACACACCACCCGTATCCCCTACTCCCATGCTATCAAACCCCACATATCTGGATAAGATGACACTCAAACGGACCGGGGAGGACATGGAGGAGCAACCAAGGACGAAGAGAAGGAGGATACCGGAGGAGGGGACCGTGGGTAAGGAGGCAAGGATTCAAGTAAGCCCGAGGAGGAGAACGAACATGTCAAACCCTAACCGTAAGAAACGGATCATGAAGAGGTCAAAGGAAACTAGGGAGAAGGTGGAGGAAAACAAGAACTTAACGGGTTCTGGTGGTTGTCCTGAAACAACCACGGGTGCTCAATGAGTGTCATCTCATGGAATTGTCAGAATTTGGGGTCTGCCTTGACAATTCAACACTTACAAGACTTCAACAAGAGGTATCGCCCAAACATCATATTCATAATGGAAACAAAAAATAGGAATACCTACTGTGAGAAGATAAGAACACAGATGAGGATGACTAACACGCACTATGTAAGCCCGAACGGGACATCGGGAGGGCTCGCATTGTCGTGGACGGAGGATACTAGGTTTTCGGTTATGTATGTCGACCCAAATTGCATTGATTGTGTGGTACATTTTGACAACCATGCCTAACCAACATTCGTGACATGGATATATGCGAGTACGGACGCACGAGAGAGGACACAATTTTGGAACTTCCTAAGATCAAGGGGGAGAAGCCGAAGGGGTAGATGGATGATACTCGGGGATTTCAATACTATATGCCACCCACATGAAAAACAACGTGGAAGAAGGAAATCTCAAAGTCAAATGGATGAATTCAAGCAAGTGATCGATAACCTAGGAATGGAGGATTTTGGAACAAACGGTAATCCCTTCACTTGGTGCAATAACCGAACTAGGGCGGAGAGGATAAGCGAGCGCCTAGACCGTGTATTGATAAACACGGAATGGGCATCACGGTACCAAAAGGGGAGGAGATACATCAACGAACTAGTCATAGGGTCGGACCATGCACCATTGGTGGTCCAACTCAAACAACCGAAGAAGTGAGTTCGAAGGCGGTTCAAATTTGAGGCAATGTGGCTAGAAAACCCGGAGTGTAAGGAGGTAATAAAAGAAGCATGGAAAAGACAAACTACGGGAAGAGCAATCCAAGGAGTATATAAAAAACTCCATAAATGCCGATTGAAACTCACGACTCGGAGCAAGCAAAGTTTTGGCTATAACATGCACGAGATCACAAAAACACCCAACAAAGACGACGCAGCGTGCCAATGTGAGTCCTCCACGGGATGAAGTGAGTCTTGCACTACGCCGCCGAAGAGCATCCCGGCGACCACACATCACTGTTACGTGTACAGCCGCGTGAAGGTCTGCACATAAAAATAATATATAGATTCGTGCGTGATTGTTTGTCATTCGTCAATTCTCCATGTATTTTGTGTAACAGTAAAACCTATTGACCAGAAAATGAAAATCCACTTGATCAATTGGGAGGAAATAACAAAGCCGAAAAATCTAGGGGGACTTTGTCTGCAGTCGGCGTTGTATCGTAACAAAACACTCCTGGGGAATTTGGCATGGAGATTGAAGAAGGAAACGACTTCTTGGGCTGTGATAATAAGAAATAGAACGTTTAAGCAGGATGGAACTTCTCTCACTACTTCGAATAAAACGCATTGTAATTGGAAAGCAATTAATGAAGATATGAACACCCTTAAATTAGGATCAGGGTGGGTGGTGGCAAATGGTAGGAATATTAAATTCTGGCAAGATAATTGGGTGGGTAATCAACCTCTGCGAGCTGCTATTTATGGTCCACTGAACTATGAAGAAGGCAAATTGATGGTAGGAGATGTCTTCCACAATGACGAGTGGAACATAAATAGAACTTTTTTTGACTTCCCCAAAAAATTTTGGGACATGTTTCGAGGTACTTCAGGGGACAAGACCAATGTCTCCTCGGACACTCAAATATGGAATGTCACACTCTCGGGGAATTACTCCACAACATCATCATACTCTCTCTTAGCAGGTCATGACGACATGACACAAATAGTCAGGTACTTAATCAATGAGGTTGGGTTTGGAAGATTCAGACTATCCCAAAAATTCAGTATTTTATCTGGTTGTGCCTTAAAGATAGACTACCCATCTGTAAACTATTGAACCATAGAGGATGTAATTTGAGCCCTCTCTGCCAAATTTGTTATTCTAGGGTGGAGGACATAGATCACATATTGCGTGGGTGTCAGCATGCTAAAGAGACGTGGAATTCAGCCATTGGCCCGCCAATTCTAGGGCAATCGTTCCACTACCCTTTGAATGAGTGGATCAAGTATGGATGTCAGGAATCAGGAGTCAATATTCAAGGAGTTGAGTGAAAGTACTTTATCCTTATGCTCTATGGAACATTTGGAAAAATAGGAACTCTCTTAATTTTACTAAAATAATTAAATGCATTAGGTGAGAAATTTAATTATATACTTACTCAAAAAAAATTACGGTGCGTAGATAATTTACTTACGAATTAAATGACGCTAACTAAGCGTTAATTATACAGTAAAGTTACCGTATATATATATATATATACGTATATAATTAAATTTATCACCTAATGCATTTAATCATTTCGGTAAAATTATAGAACGAACGATGTTAGGTTAAAAAATTAAATATATATCTAATGGAAAAAAAACCAAAAATATTATAGTACGTACATAATTGAATTTCGCTATAAATGTCGTTAACTGTGTTGAGTTTGGATTTACAGGGTCTGAGTTATATTTTTTTAAGTCAAATTTTCATATCTCAACTTACGGCAGAGCGTATATTCAATCTGTAAGTCAATATTTAATATTGTTTACAACATTCGAATCACAATTAAAATATCTGCATACTATTATTTTTAATAAATACATAATTTAATTTTTAATTGAACATCGAATCCTAAAAAAAGGGGGGGGGGGGGGGGGGAAAGTAACCAACCACTAGTAGCGCATTTTGCAAAAAATAAAAAGTGCTACCACTAGTAGCATATATTCCTAGATTTCTAAATATATTTTTTCTAATATATACTTTGTCAATTTATTTTCTGGCGTGTATATTTTTTTAAAGTAAACTCTAATAATGGGTGTCAATTCAATCTTGTTGTGTTGTATCGGAGACGGATTGTGTTAAAATATATTTAACTCCAAATGATTCATAATTTGTAATCATATAATTTTCAAGACCCAAATATGGTATGTTGGTTTCAAGATCCATGTAATTACACATATGTCATGATCTAGGGATTTTCATTCTTTGGAATACAACATTCTTTCTTAGAGGTGTCAACTATTGAATTTGACTAATATTTCAATGCGCATAAGCGAACAGATCGTGATATTATCAGTTAAGACGTGACATATTCTTCAAGACATTTCTAGTTTGGGATTTTATACGGCTTGCCTAATGGTGGTCAAAGCATGCCAAAAATCAGTCAACATGTTATAAAATTTGACACCCTATCAACGATACATTTTAGATGGAGGGGAACATTTGTTATCTATATGCATATTGCTGGTGTGGATTATCAAGAACTCTACGCATAAAAAGGGGTGATCCAACCTCAAAGAGGTGGATGCAACGCAGATCAATTCTGTTTGACGTTTCATAAACTCCAAACCGTCACAGGTGCTATCAGAGCGGTGTCTTAACTCACGAGGAGACTAAAATAGATATTCTTGTGGACTCTGAATATTGAATGTTACAATTCAACTTTACCACGAATTCTATCATATGGTACTAGTTAGTTCTTTAAAGAACATGAGATGCCTTTTAGTACTAGAATTTAAAAATATGCGTTGACAACTCCACTTTAAGGGGTTCCACTAAAGAGAGTGAAGTCACGTGCATATATTGATAGTTGTGGTTTGTGAAGAATAAGTGCTCGATAGAGAAGACTTAGTTATACTATTGTTGTGAAAGCTTCCGAGAGAAAAAAAAATGTTAAGTAACTTTTGAGAGGGGTCTATATTAGCTTAGAGAACTGTTATCAGTGAAAGGAACTAAAGCAATATAGCGAAAAAGCAACGAACTAAAAAGCAGAATGACCAATAAAGTAGTTATGTTTCGTGTTGTAAGGAGTACCAATTTCCAAAAGGAACAACACGAGTGATGCAACGAGGGTGCCACACTAGATACATAGGTTAATGTTATAATATCTATATCTATATCTATATCTATATATTAATTTGACTATATTGTATGTAATTATGACAATTAAGTTTTTTGATGCATTTTCTTACTCCTAATGTCAAATTAATCAATTTTAATTGGTCCATGTCAAACATACAATTCTCATTCCTAAGTGGCATGTCATGTAAATCGCTTTAAAAGCTTCCAAGTTTTCTCATTCATTCTCAAAATACGTTACAAAACTTTAATTATTTCTCTTTATTTCACATGTATAGTTATAATTTTATCTAAAATATATTTTATGTAGTGGAATTTATACAATACTAAAATACACAATATTATATTTTATGAATATAAATTATGCACATAATAAATTTGTATATTACAAAATAAATAAATTAATAATAATCTCATATCTTATTATAATTTCATTTTTAATATAAAATTGAATACGTAAACTAATATTAATAATAATATTATTAAAGTGAGTTTTAACAATCTTATAAAAAATATATGTTATATATTTATAGACTCAAACATATTCTTTCAACTAACAAAGCGTTAAAATAAATAAATAAATGTTATTTTTTCTATACATTTTTCTATAAGTATATGACAGCACTAGAGGTCATAAAATTTAAGTGGAAAGTATTATATTAACATTAAGATATTATTTTGCAATTTTATGATAAATATCTCTTAACATATTTTTTGAGTTAAGAAAATAAAATAGTGTTTGTATGATTAAAATTACTAAAATGAATAACTACTAATGATTCTAACATTTTTATAAGCATATGATACTGATAAAAGTCACAAAAACATTTAACAAAACACTGTTAATTAGCATTGTATTAATAATTTTTTATTATTGATTCATGCATTTTTAATTAATTTTATAAATAATTATACTTAATCTATTTATTGTATAATATACTTTGTAGTATTGAAGCACATGAAATAGATAATATTATAAAAAATACTAATAGTTTTAATATTTTTTAGAAATATGCATAACTGTTTATTATATAATGTTAAATTAAATTATCCTTAATAATTTTAAAAAATGTAAAACTAATTTATAATAAATAATTTATATATTTGTATTATATATATATATATATATATATATATATCACGCAATGCGCTTATCAGTTTTATAGTAAGATATATTCATACTTCCTTATGGTAGAAAGATAAGAGACAACATAGTCTAATTCGTTATTTCTTGACATTATTAAGGATAGTAGGGCTGATCATGGCGGGTCAGGCCATTCGTGAAGGCAACACCAAGACTGAAATTTCGGTCTTGCCTTCTGGAGGACCGAGATCGAGACCGACCTCGGCCAAAAAAGCCCGCCCGAGTCGGTCTTTCTTGACTCGAGCCGGTCTCAATCCTGGACCGAATCTGGCCCAAAAAAAACTGAATTTGTCCAAATACAAACATCTTTGGAATCAGAGTAACAAATATACAAAGTACATATCAAAGTAACAAATCAGCCAAATAACAAACATACAAAGTTCATTTTCTCTCATATTTCCAAACATACATCATTGGTTTTTAGGGTTTACATAGTAAATTCGGTCTGGGCCGATGCTAATCGGGCTTTCGGAAAAAGCCCGAGACCGAGACCGACTTTCAAGAAGAAAAAAAAACGTCCGCTCGATCTCGGTTCTAGTCGGACCGGTCTTGTTGGGAATTCAGTCCAACAATTTTTTTTTAGCAGCCCTAAAGAATAGTATCTATCCGTTGCAAGTCTATAGGCACTTCATGAATCAATACTCTTATTTATTTTTATTAAAATAACAACTTATCATTTTATTGTATCACGCCTTCAACTATGCGTTAATGTCCATAGGTCGATCACATATCATATTAAAATATACTCAATTTAAACAAAATTTGTAATTGTTGATGAATTATTTTTTAAAATATATGCATGACTGACACAAGTCAACTCACATGACTTATGGATATGCGTTTCGAATTATACAATATAAAATTTGTGAGAAAAGTAGTTGATCCATACAACTAGTAAATGCATGCAACCTATTGATATGCTCTACGGACTCATGAAACCAATAAATTTTATATAATATATAATATATTTTTATATAATGCAATTTATCTTTATTACAGATTGAACAGATTGTTGGTTCTGAAACTTCATGTGCTGACTTGGCAGTGGATTGAATGATAAATAATTGATGATTATGCGATTTCGCTTGAGCTCCGATGAAACTGCAAGAAGGAATCGCAACAGAGTGGGTGTTTTCGGGTCCCACTCCGATGCTTAAATGAGTATAATGTGTGTGTGAACTCAAAACGTTATGAACGTATTCTAAAGCAAGAGTATTTATAGAGTTAGAAGATCAAACCGTTATAGGCAGCTGAATATCTTGGTGAATATTGTGCTGGTAAAGATTAGGATAGCAGATATTACGGTTATGGCGTAATATTGCGGTTACCTTATTTAATATTTATAGAATATGTGCCCGATATACGAGAGATATCGTGGTCATACACTTGATGTCGATTTGTGGAACCAGAGTTGAGATGTTGGACTCTCTTGGCGAGCGCTCCCATGGCGAGCAGTAGGAGACTTTCGCCTTGGCCGATGATGACCTGAGATAGAGCTTTGACGTCCACTTTAGCTTGGGTTTGGTACTAATTCACTTTGTGAGTGTCAGATTACCCTTACCGTGGGTCAACCCGATTCTGAATGATATGGATTTTACCCCTGCAAAATTATTGACTTACGAGGTCTTTTCTTTATTGAGCCGTCAATGTCACGGATCATGTCAACATGTTCCACAAATTAAAAGATATTCAATTCAATATCAGCCCGTGAGCAAATTACTGGTCGTGTTTTAAATTGACACCTCAGATCAAATTGTTACACAAATTATTGCTAATAATAAAGAGATAAATAGGACACCTAATCCTAGACTTGTGGCTACCTTTTATTTTAAATAAAAACTAAAATCCTTACAAATAAATCACTAGCCAACAACAACTAAAGGCATGTTCTTTTCACGGAATGGAAAAGGAATTCGACTTACGGATTCCGTAAAAAGTTGTTCTTTTCGCGGAATTGCAAAAATTTGGCTTACGGATTCCGGGCGGGGTAGGCTTAGACATTCCGTGTGAAAAGCTCGGAATTCCTAAGTCGGACGCGCTAGGAATGAGGAATAGAAGGCGAAATGACCGAAATGCCCTTACTTTAAAATTTATATTAATTCAACAATTTTATCTTAATTAATAATTAATTAAATAAGTTATTTTATTTTTTTAATTATTAATTAATTATATTATAAGCTTTTATTATTCTTAATTTTAAAATTAATTAATACAAATTATATATATTATATACTATACATATACAAGGAGGGGCAAATATGTCATTTTACCACATTCCATTCCCTTTCCATATACAAT
This sequence comes from Chamaenerion angustifolium, assembly GCA_946814005.1. Taxonomy (NCBI): domain Eukaryota; kingdom Viridiplantae; phylum Streptophyta; class Magnoliopsida; order Myrtales; family Onagraceae; genus Chamaenerion; species Chamaenerion angustifolium. The sequence goes on along the minus strand of OX328267.1, from coordinate 29,968,779 downwards.
TCCACCAAATAAACAACAGAATTCCTTATTCCATTCTATTTCATTCCACCAAAGAAACAACTTCATATTCTTATCTCCTATTCCTTATTCCCTATTCCTATTCCTTATTCCGTATTCCTTATTCCGAATTCCATGAAAGAAACGCCCCGTAAATGACAACGTCCTTACATATCACATAGAATTAGAGACAAAAGTTTCAATTATTTCAAAATTTAGCTATAAATAAGAGTATGAAATGGTATTAAGTTATGTTAAAATATACTTAATTTAAATACGTTACAAAATTTTAATCATATTAGGTTACCGAATTAAGTACGATACAAAACTTTACGGGTCAAGTAATGTGATTCATGAACTCAAGTCCATTTCAAATCTAATTAGACTTCTCCATATGCAAATGATTCCATTTTCTCAATCAGGTTCGAGTCAAAAGCAGTCGGTTGAGAGTGGAGTGTAGAAGAATATAATCGTCAAGAAAGGTCAATCAACACAGTTGATGTTCGTCTGTGTCCCTCTCCGGTAGCTTGAGAATTCATACCACCGGCAACGCTAGCTTCACAAGGTTTAATTTATGACGACGCAATGCAATGACATGAGTTTGAAAATCACAAGAGATAATGTTGGTAGGGTATTCTGTTTTGACGGGTTATTTTGTTTTATATAATATTATCATATATATTATTACAGAGTATATAATTCTACATATAAAAATATATAATGCAAATGCAATTCATTCTTCGTGTAATCAACAAATGTTAGTATATTTATATCAAACATGACGTGTGAGCTACTCTAATAGGCCTAGCTAGAACAAGGTCGGGTTCCATCCCACTTGAATGAATAGTCTAATATAAATAAGAACTTAAATTCACAAAATTTATAATAAAATTTAAAATTCATAAGTGATTTAAACATAAATGGAAGAATAAACTTAAATATTAAATATATATACTAGACTGTGTTTAATTATATTTATGCGTATATTTGTAGATCAGAAATGTCTAAAAACAATTAATAATCGTATCTAAACGTATAAGAGTTGTTTAGACACGAGATGTGTTAAAGTTAAACTCATATACACATAAATACAAATCATTACAAATTATATATTTGCATCATGTCTAAATTATTAATCATACATAAAAAAAAACACCAAAGAGATGAAAAGTCCCACATAAAATAGTTGCCAAAGTCCAAGGCCTTGCTTAACTATGAAGCAAAGTAGCGGTCCAAGATAGTTGAACAATCTTAGCGCTCCAAAGTTTTGCTAAAGATATACCACTGGTACTATGGTCTAATGGTTGAGTGCGCTGACTCCCAAGTGGTTTGGCTCCGTAGTCACCAGTTCTAATCTTGGGAAAATATTTCGACTTAGGCCTAACGACTTAGGCCTAACGGGTCCAGTGCAAAACGCTGGGTTCCAAGAGTGAAGTATAGTAACGTGGACGAAAAAGCCGTAGATTACGTAGCGGAAAAGGTTTATCACCACCACTACTAGGTTCATTCCTTTTGTTTTATAAAAATAAATTGGCCAAAAAACAAGTGTTGCTAAAGATGGTATTTTTTTTCGAGCGTCGCTAAAAGATTAGACTTGGCAAGAATATAACATTTCCCAAACAAAGTCTAACGAATATATATATATAAACTCTCCAACTACAAATGTGTACTTTGATATCAAAATATGCAACTTTGTATTTTAGAAATACAGTTATTTTTTGAATGAACTCAAGTGAAAAAAATAATATAAGTGAAAATATGAGTTAAAAATAATAGAAATACATTATCTTGTTGCTTCCTGCATAGAATAGACATAATTATTTTTTATTTGATACTAGAAATTGCTAATTAAAATATACATAAAAATGGCCAATGGCCTACCACAATTTTTGTTTGGTGTGCAGGTCCATGGCATTATCTCCATACTTGGGGAATCTTAGAACAAGAAATAAGACACTCCACTCAATAAAGAATATAATAAATAAAAGACTAACGGGACGTTTATTTCACGGAATTCAGAATAAGGAATACGGAATAAGGAATAAGAGTTAAGAATATGAAGTTGTTTCTTTGGTTGAATAGAATGAAATGTACGTTTCTTTCACGGAATAAGGAATATGGAATAGGAATTGGGAATAAGGAATAGGAATTGGGAATATGAAGTTATTTCTTTGGTTGAATAGAATGGAATGTAATAAGGAATTCTGTTGTTTATTTGGTGGAATTGTATATGGAAAAGGAATGGAATGTGATAAAATGACATATTTGCCCATCGGTGTATATGTATAGTATATAATAAAAATAAATTGTATTAATTAATTATAAAACTTAAAAATATTAAAAACGTTTATTTAAATAATAAAAAAACAAAAAAAAACGTTTATTTAAATAATTAAAAAAATATTTAAAAAAAAACGAATTTTTTATTTATTAAATTTTTAACAAAAGACCAATTTATTAATTTTATTTTAATAAAATAAAGAATGTAAATTGTCATGCAAAATAATATTTCTTAAACAATCAATTGATTACATAACATTAACATGATTAGAAATATCGATAAATACATTATTCGCAATATAACATTTCATGAACCTAAGACAATAGTAGTTCCGAATAAGTGTTAAGTCATTTGCTTGAAACCTAGTAAAAATGACCACATACATAATACAAAATGTTGTTAGTCACCCCATACATTATACAAAATGTGGGTTTGTCCTTAATCAAAATTATACGTATATGGCGATCCGATAAAACTATCATACATCTACAGCTTCATTGCACGCAACCACTCGAGACGGTTGCCTCCAACCAAAATCTTCAAAGACTGCATAACCAAATTTAAGCCACGAGAGTGCTAGCTGTAGTAGACTCACTGCAATACCAACATAAATTCTTAATCAGACACATAGACATAGAGATCAATTAAAGCTGAAATAAAACCAGAATAATACAGCAAAGGATATAACCCAAGTCAATTAAAAAATGGATTTTATCAAGGTAGATATGAGCAAAGCATATGATCGGGTAGAGTGGGATTTTATTGTGCAAACACTTCGGGAGTTCGGATTTGCAGAGCAGTGGTGCAAATGGATCACAGAGTGTATAACCAAGGTTCAATACAGTGTGGTGGTTAATGGGAAGAAATCTGCGAGATTCAGACCATCTAGGGGTATCAGGCAAGGCGACCCCCTATCGCCTTATCTGTTCATTCTCGTGGCAGATGTTCTATCACGTCAAATTATTAAGGAGGTGGAGAAGCATAGATTGGAGGGGATTCGTATGAAGCGAACTTGTCCGGAGATACATCACCTATTCTTCGCGGACGACTCCCTTTTCTTCATCAAAGCCTCCGAGGAGAACGCCCGGGCGCTCAAGGGCACGATCGAGAGGTACTGCAAGGCCTCTGGACAGAAGATCAATTTGGATAAATCGTGCATTCAGTATGGGTGGAACGTAGGGGATGACACTCGACGGAGGGTGTCTTGTATCCTGGGCATTGAGGCAGTTGCAGATGCCGGGAAATACTTAGGCCTCCCAACGAACTGGGGGAGATCTAAGAGGGATGCAATGAGGTACCTAAAGGAGCGGGTCTTGAAGAAGATCCACGGGTGGAAGACAATGTTCCCCAATAACGCGGGGAAAGAGGTCCTCATTAAGGCGGTAATTACCGCGATCCCAACTTATGTTATGTCACTTTTTAAACTGCCTAAAACCTGGTGTGCAGAGATTTCGAGCTTAATGGCAAGGTTTTGGTGGAACAGTCGGGATGAGAAGAGAAAGATCCACTGGGTTCGGTGGGGACGTCTCACTCAAACCAAGGACATGGGTGGCATGGGCTTCCGGGACATGACGGATTTCAACATCGCGATGCTCACCAAAATAGCATGGCGATTGCAGAATGACGGGAAGTCACTATGGGAGAGAGTGTTAAAGGGTCTCTACTTCCCTCGGGAGACTCTTATGGAGGTGGCTACGGGAGGCCGACCGTCATGGGCTTGGTCGAGTATTCTATGCGGCTGAGACATCATGAAGAGGGATGGGGTGTGGCAAGTAGGTGTGGGGGACCAAATCAGGGCATTGAGAGATGCGTGGGTTCCCGGAACCCCGCACAACCGAGTCGGCACCGAGCAAGGCCCGAGAGGGGCGGACGAGGTGATGGTGAGTGACATGATCAATAGGGACCGGAGGACATGGGACCTCACCGCGATTCAAGCTCACATCACTGAGAGGGAGGCTCTTGCTATCCACGCGATACATATTGCGAAGGAGCCACATCTCGATCGGTTGGTTTGGACGGACTCAGTGGATGGGGTGGCCAAGCCGCGACTTGTATATCGACGTATTAGGGAGTTGAGACTGCAGACCGAACCTCTCAACTCGGTGGGCGATCCTACTATCATGGGAAGGGTGTGGAAGGACCTATGGGCCGGAGACACTCTTCCAAAGGTAAAACACTTCCTATGGAAAGCCTTACATAATGCGTTGCCGGTTAAAACTGAATTGGTGAGGCGCGGGATTCAACTGAATCCGACGTGCAGCTTTTGTGACAAACCGGAATCTGTGCTCCATGTAACCTTTGAATGTACTTGGACGAGGCGTGTGTGGTTCGGTGCAATGGGGGTTCGTTTGGACACGGATGGTAACCAAGTCTGGCCTAGTTGGATTCATTTTATGCAGGATTTGAACCAGCTGGAGGGGGAGACGGGGAGGAGAACCAGACTCCTAGGGCAGACCATTGCGTGGGAGATCTGGAAGGAGAGATGCCGGGCTATGCACGAGGAGGATCACCCGCGCCCTGACACAGCCATTCGGACCGCTACAGCGCTGACAGACCAGGTATGGAGGATGGCGAGTCAGGCGGAGGCGGGAGCAGCGCGAACACAGGAACCGAGGCATCCAGCTTGGGCGAGACCGAGCCAAGGCGTTATCAAGATCAATTGCGACGCGGCTTGGGACCATCCATCGTTCAAAGGAGCTACCAGGGCCGTGGCGAGAGATTGGTCGGGACAGATCGTGGCGGGGCATCACTCGACATGTGGAGTAACAAGTGCCAAATCTCTCGAGGCAAAGGCAATCCTAAACGCGGTTCATTTGGCAATCGTTCATGCTTGGCCCGAGGTAATTATAGAGTCGGATGCACAACATGTTATCAACCTCCTTCATGGAGGGCACACGGGTAATGATTGGGAACTTCGGGATGTACTATCAGACATTTTGGAACTCTCCAATTTCATCACCAAAATCCATTGGCGGTTCGTACGTCGTTCGGTGAACAAGTGTGCTAATTGGGTAGCCTTGGAGGCGAAACGGGGGACTTGTCCCCGTGATTGGATTTTATGTAACCCGAGACCTTTGTTTGCTTTGTATATTTCGGATTTGGAGAACTCTTTCTATGATTAATAGAAGTAATTTCTTGGCCAAAAAAAAAAAAAAAAAATTAACAAATAGTGATTGAGAGTAGCATCCTAATTAATTTTGCACAAGTGGCTTACTATTTCCAAACAGGTGGGAGCTTCTTGGCTTTCTTGTAGTACTGAGCGAGCATGTGGATCTTGCTTTCAACAAGAATAAGCCTAAACTTGGAGTCTTTGTCCTTCCTCTTCCTCTCCAAATGCTTCCTGATGGAGACTGCCTTCTTGATCAGATGGTACAGATCCTCCGGGATCTTCGGTGCAAGACCTGACATGTAACAAAATGCAGAGAGAACTGTGAGGACGATTTGTACCCAGAAATTTGTAAGGGGGCATTATAGCTTTCAAGAACTACAAGACTCAATTTTTAGATTGACCATAAGCTGAAAAGAAACGAAACCACATTAATATTGTGTGCTGCTAAAGGTCATTTTTTGCTATGAAGAACTCAAAAGTCAAAATATATGCATTTGAAGAAAACCAAAAAAATCCTAACGTAATGGAACTTCTTTTGGGTATAAGCGATTAGAATATTGTAAGTTTGTAACCAATATTATGAGCAATTACTACACAAATTGAGAAATGAAATTGCATAAATTTGAATTATGAGTACTAACTCAGACATCAGAGATACATTGCGGAGGCAGAGATACCTTTGTCGTGACTGTTCATACGAACCATGACGGCAGCACCGGAGGGGCGCAACGAAGTGCAGCAAAGATGAAGTGCAGCAACGAAGCTCGATTGGCAAGCAGCAGTGTGGGTTAAATGGAATGGAAAGGAGGGGCGCAGCAATTGAATGCAAGGCAGAGGACAGCTCGGTTGCAGGTGAAGAATTGAAGACGCAGCGTTCCGAATTGAAAACATTGCAGTTGATGCTGATGTTGTTGCAGAGGGCAGCTTAGTGGAATTGAAGAAGAGAAGACACGCATAAGAGAAGACACGGAGAAGACATAACGAGGGGCACAGTGGGAATTTAGCAAAATCAGTGAGGGCATAATCGTCTTTTAACCCTCTATTCCGAATTCCAAGCCTTCTAGGCTTAGGAATTCCGAGGTTTTCACCCGGAAAACCTAAGCCCACACCGCCTGGAATGCCTAAGCAAATGTTAGGCAATTCCGTGAAAAGAACACGGGCTTACGGAATCCGTAAGGCCAAATCCTTTGGAATTCAATGAAAAGAACGGGCCATAAAAGAGTTAATTAAAAAAGTACGTAAATAAATATTTAAATAGTATCAATTCCAACTAGATATTTTTTTTAATTACAAATTGTTTTAAAATAAGTTGTTTTCAATTAAGTAGAGCCAACGTTACCAAAACTAGATCAAACTGGCGGTTGATCCACAAACCGGTCATAATGTTGATCTGATTCTTCTAAGAAAAAATTGATTATGTATCGAACTTGGATTTATAAGTGAAAATTGGTCAGTCTTACAAGAGTGATTACTGATTTCTGATTATGGTCGGTCTTTTAAACTATAAGTTGACTTAAAATTTTAGTGATATTTAGATATAACATTAACATTCTTAAAAATAATATATTAACATTTGTATGTCTATTTTCTAAGAGTTGTTTAGACACGAAATGACTTTGCGTTTTGTTTATAGTCATCATAATATTCAACCATACTGAAAACAGTTTACGGGACATTTGAAAATGTAAGTGACATTTTTGTGATTTATTTAATATATGGAAATAAATGTTTTGGTTCATTTAAATAGTATACCAAGACTTCTGCATAAAAACGATTACACATAAAATCCTAACATACCAGTCTTGTGTCATTACAAAGTACATTACACTTAACCAACTATTTGTTTTTTCCGACGTCCCCAGGATTTGAACGTCGTCTTAGCTAATACCGACCAACTATTTTTTTCGACGTCCCCAGGATTTGAACATGCGCATTTTGATACCAATATTTTTTTTATGAATACCGACATCAATCTTTGACCCTTGTCTTAGCCAATACAGACCTTAATCTACTCACGCTGATACCGACATTTTTCGGCTTGAAAGAGGGCACAATCTGATACCAACATTTTCCGACAACTTTTTTTCAACGTCTCCAGGATTTGAACATGGGTAATACCGACCTCAATATTAATCGTCGTCTTAGCCAATACCGATCTCAATCTACCCCCGCTCTAAGAGTATTTTTTCCGGAGTCTGCAAGATTTGAACCTGAGCACTTTGATACCATATAATATTTCAAACGTACACATTAACCATTTGTCTCATGAATCCGAACTTGTGAGAGAATGCATTTGGTATACATTTAAGATATTTTGACATGCTCACTACCAGTTCTATGAAACAACTATTACATATCAACCGTGACATTGTGAAGAAAATTTTAGTGATATTTTTTAAAAATAAAATGAAATTATATATTTGATTAACTTATTCCTCATGTGTTAAGTGTTATTTAGATTTTAAGTTCAAATATATTTGAAAAAAAAAACAATATAATTTGAGTATTGATATGCATGTGTATTATAGAGATTTATTAACCTTCAAGTTATGGGGTTAAATTTTGAAATACGCATACATTCTAAATTTGACCAACCCTAAAAAATCATTAAATTCTGAAAAGATAATTAGTAACAATTGTAGAGAATCTATAAAGGTGAGAGTATAGTGATAAAGTATTGTATTATTATAGCATAATCACATGTTTAATTTTTGATTTAGACATAATTTTATAACAAAAAAAATCACTTGAGTAGTTAGGGCAATAAATATAAGTTAAGTGTATTAAAAAACATTTGAGTACTATTGATCTAGCGGAAGAATGTGTTATTGTAATAATGAAAGGTCTTGAGCTCAAAACAATCTCGAACTTTATAAATAGTAATAAATAGATTAATAAATACTTACTATATATATATATATAATAAATACGATTATAGCTAATTATAATTACGAATAGACTAAAATACTATAATCATAATCATTACAATTAGCAAATTCATCATTATAATCGTATCATACTGATACAATTAATCACGTAAGAAAAATAACAGATATAATTACGGATTTTGAATTTTAACAGCATATTACCTACCCTAATATATCTTCCTTTAATAGGTAACTAATCTTTAACTTAATATTCCACATGTAGGACGAAATCAATTTATTTTTTTACTCGATTTGATATATATATATATTATTGGGCCTTTAAGGCAAAGTAGTTTTTTTATGACACAATGTTTAATTAAAAATTAAAATATGTATTCATTAATTTTTTTAGAGTAAGTAAGAATTTTAATTGCGATTCAAATTATGCAAAAAAATATTAATTTTGGAATTACGGATTGACCATACGCTTTGCTCTAAGTTGAGATATGAAAATTTGACTTAAAACGATTTAACTCAGACTCCGTAAGTCCAAATTCAACACAATTAACGCCATTTATGGCAAAATTTAATTATAAGCTTACTCTATTTTTTTATTTTATTTTTTGATTAAATATATATTTAATACTTTAACGTAACATCGTTTGTTCAATAATTTGATCGGAATGATAAAATGAATTAGGTAAAACTTTTAATTACATACTTACTTTAAAAAAAACAATTATAGCACATATGTAATTTAATTACGACATAAATGACGCTAATTAGGTGTTGAGTTTTGCCTTTCTGACTGACCAGTATGATACGACATATAAAATAAATTATACACATATATATACGATCAATATGTGTATAATTTTTTATATGTCGTATCATACAGTTAGTCAGAAAGTCAAAATTCAACACCTAGTTAACGTCATTTATGTCATAATTAAATTACCTAGAAGTTGTAATTTTTTTTGAGTAAGTATATAATAAAAAAATTAACCTAATTAATCATTTTATCATTCTGATCAAATTATTGAACAAACAATGTTAGGTTAAAATTTAAATATATATCTAATAAAAAAATCCAAAAAAATTAGAGTGGGTAGATAATTGAATTTCGTCATAAATGTTGTTAACCGTGTTGAGTTAAATCTTTTCAGATCAAATTTTTATATCTCAACTTAGGACAAAGCGTAAGGTCAATCCGTAAGTCCAAACTTAATATTTTGTATGCATCATTTGAATCGCAAATAAAATATCTACTTACTCTATTTTTTTAAAAAAATTTAATAGATACATAATTTTATTTTTAATTAAACATTATGTTGTTGAAAAAAATATTTTCCTTAACACGCCACCCATAGTGGCGTGTTGTTCCATTTTGGCATAACAAGCTACCCTGGGTGGGAGTTGTAATTTACTTCGTACCCCAGAGCCGCATGTTTACCTAGTTTTAGAAATATTTATTTTTGAATATATACTTTTCTAAATATTTATTTTTTTATGCATACTTTTTGAAAAAAAAAACTATATAAGACCCTATAACACTTTTTTTCCTCGTGATGGTACACAATTAAATTTCAGCAAATATCATAATATTTTTTTTCTTATCTTATTTAAAATTATGTTTCCATTGGCATGAATTTAAATATCACTGTCTCCTCTAATATTTGAGCCATTTTTAAATATTTAAAACTAAAAAATTTGTTCCTTCATATTTATTTATCAATCGAGTTTATCTCTTCCTTTAGATTTTCCATAAAAACTTAATAGAATATGCTTTGAATACAAACATAATAGAAACTTTTACAAATATCACAACAAAATCATTCAAAACTTTTTTATATATTACAATTGAGTCTGAATTCGATAGAGACTCAATTAAGTCTTAATCAAATATGCTAAGGTTTTAGTGTTAACCCATACCTGTTCACCCATGAGTTGGGTGCTCCGGTCCGTGTCTTGACCGCCCCAACCCATGGGCAAGTTGGTATGAGGCAAGACCCTAGCCCCTTCGAAACGAGACTCAATTCTATTGGGGTCAGTCCAGTCTCGATTCAGTCAAGATATAGATTCTATCCCCCACGAATGGAGCTCAATCAAATTAGGTTTGGCTTAGCCTAAATTCGATTGAGGCTCAATCGAATCCTGAACAAATTAGGACTCAATTGTAAATTATAAAAAAGTTTCAAATGGTTTTATTGTGATATTTTTAAAATTTTCTATTATTTTTGTAAAATTCAAAACAATATTTTGTTAAATTTGAATGAAAAATTTGACGAAAGTGGGTAAACTCGATTAATGACAAAAAATAAATAAACGTTTTTTTTTTAAAAAACTTTTAAAAAAAAATCAATTTAAACCAAACATTAAGATACACAATAGTATTTTACATTTTTCTATACATAAATAAATATTATATTTTTTATACATTTTTCTATAAGTATATGACAGTACTAGAGGTCATAAAATTGAAGTTGAAAGTATTATATTAACATTAAGATATTGTTTTGCAATTTTATGATAAATATCTCTTAACATATTTTGTGAATTAAGAAAATAAAATAGTGTTTGTATGATTAAAATTACTAAAATGAATAACTACTAATGATTCTAACATTTTTATAAGCATATGATACTGATAAAAGTCACAAAAATATTTAAAAAACATTGTTAATTAGCATTGTATTAATAATTATTTATTATTGATTCATGTATTTTTAATTAATTTTATAAATAATTATACTTAATCTTTTTATTGTATAATATACTTTGTAGTATTGAAACACATGTAATTATATAAAAAAAATCTAATTGTTTTAATATTTTTTGGGTTAAATACCAAGTAGCTACCTGAACTTTGGACGATTTGCAACGAGTTACCCGAATTTTGAATATTCAACCCTAAACCCAACGACTTTCCGACGACATTTGACGGAAAGTTGGACGGAGGTAGCTATTTGCACGACGACGTTTTGAATTTTCAAAGTTCCGGTAGGTCGTTGCAAAACGTCCAAATTTTATGTAGCTACTCGGTATTTAACCCATATTTTTTTATAAATATGCACAATTTTTTATTATATAATGTTAAATTAAATTTATCCTTAATTATTTTAAAATATGTAAAACTAATATATAATATATAATAAATAATTTTTATATTTTTATTTTATATATATATATATATCACGCAACGCGCTTATTAGTTTTCTAGTATACTTCCTTATGGTAGAAAGATAAGAGACCACATAGTCTAATTCGTTATTTCTTGACATTTTTAAGGATAATATCTATCTGTTGCAAGTCTATAGGCAGTTAGGCACTTCATGAATCAATACTCTTATTTATTTTTAGATTTTTTTTCAAAAAGTATGCATTTTTTTTTTAAAGAAAAGTAAGTATAGAAAAACATATTTCGAAAAATAGATATACGCGCACCCCGGGTAGCGCGTAATGGCAATACACACACCCTAGGGTGACACCTATTTGCCACAATAGTTTCTTTTAAAACAATTTTGTTCGATAATGATGACTCGATGTTTAATTAAAAATATAATTATGTCTCTATTAAAAAAAATTATAGTGAGTAGATATTTTAATTGTGATTCAAATGATGCAAAAAATATTAAACTTGGATTTACGGATTGACTATACGGTCTGCCGTAAGTTAAGATATGAAAATTTTACTTAAAAAATTATAACTTAGACCATGTAAGTCCAAACTCAACACGGTTAACGTCATTTATGTCGTAATTCAATTATCTATCTAGGGTCATGTTTTTTATTGGAAATAAAGTGATTTTGTAACCTAACATCGTTCGTTTTATAATTTGACCGAACTAATTAAATGTACTGTTTAAACAGTAAATTTACTGTTCAAAATACTATTTAGAAGTTTTTGTATCGTATGTAGAGTTTTTTATGTATCGTATTATACAGTCAGTCTAAAAGTAAAAAATTAACGCATAGTTAGCGTTATTTAATTCGTAATTAAATTATCTACGCACCGTAATTTTTTTGATTTTTTGAGTAAGTACATAATTAAATTTATCACCTAATGCATTTAATTAGTTTAGTCAAATTATAAAACAAACGATGTTAGGTTACAAAATCACTGTATTTCCAATAATAAATATTACCCTAGATAGATAATTGAATTACGACATAAATGACGTTAACTGTGGAGTGTTTGGACTTACATGGTCTCAGTTATATTTTTTTAAGTAAAATTTTCATATCTCAACTTACGGCAGGCCGTACAGTCAATCTGTAAATCCAAATTTAATATTTTTTGTATCATTTGAATCGCAATTAAAATATATACTTATTATAATTTTTAATAGAGACATAATTTTATTTTTAATAAAATATCGAGTCGTTATCGAACAAAATTGTTTAAACAAAAATACTATTGTGGCAAATAGGCGCCACTTTGGTGTGGCGCCTATTGAATAGTCGCTACCCTGGGTGCGCGTATTGCCAATACGCCTACTCGGGGTGGTGTATACCTATTTTTCGATTTTTTTTCTATACTTTTCAAAAAAAAATGCGTACCTTTTTAAATAATTTTCTTATTTTTATTAAAATAACAACTTATCATTTTCTTGTATCACGCGCCTTCAACTATGCGTTAATGTCCATAGGTCGATAACATATCATATTAAAATATACTCAATTTAAACAAAATTTGTAATTGTTGATGAATTATTTTTTAAAACATATGCATGACTAACACAGGTCAACTCACATGATTTATGGATATGTGAGAAAACTAGTTGATCCATACAACTAGTAAATGCGTGCAACCTAATGCTCTACGGACTCATGAAACCAATAAATTTTATATAATACAATATATTTTTATATAATGCAATTTATCTTTGGTGCATATTGAATGAGTCATGTCAACATGTTCCACAAATTAAAAGATATTCAATTCAAACATCAGCCCGTGAGCAAATTACTGGCCGTGTTTTAAATTGATACCTCAGATCAAATTGTTACACAAATTATTGATAATAATAAAGAGATAAATAGGACACCTAATCCTAGACTTGTGGCTACCTTTTATTTTAAATAAAATTTAAAATCCTTACAAATAAATCACTAGCCAACAACAACTAAATGACAACGTCCTTACATATCACATAGAATTAGAGACAAAAGTTTCAATTATTTCAAAACTTAGCTATAAATAAGAGTGTGGAATGGTATTAAGTTATGTTAAAATATACTTAATTTAAATACGTGAAAATTTTAATCATATCAGGTTACCGAATTAAGTACGATACAAAACTTTACAGGTCAAGTAATGTGATTCTTGAATTCCTATCCATTTCAAATCTAATTAGACTTCTCCATATGCAAATGATTCCATTTTCTCAATCAGGTTCGAGTCAAAAGCAGTCGGTTGAGAGCAGAGTGTAGAAGAATATAATCGTCAAGAAAAGTCAATCAACGCAGTTGATGTTCGTCCGCATCCCTCTACTCCGGTAGCTTGAGAATTCATACCACCGGCAACGCTAGCTTCACCGTTGATGTTTATTTTATGACGACGCAATGCAATGATATAAGTTTGAAAATCACAAGAGAGAATGTTGGTAGGGTATTCTGGTTTGACGGGTTATTTTGTTTTATATAATATTATCATATATATTATTAATATTATACGACTTTACAGAGTATATAATTTTACATATAAAAATATATAATGCAAATGCAATTCATTCATCGTGTAATTAACAAATTTTAGTATATTTATATCAAACATGACATGGGAGCTACTCTAATAGGTCTAGCCAGAACAAGGTGGGGTTCCGTCCCACTTGAATGAATAGTCTAACATAAATAAAAACTTAAATTCATAAAATTTATAATTTAATTTTATAATAAATTTTAAAATTTATAAGTGATTTAAACATAAATGGAAGAATAAATTTAAATATTAAATATATATACTAGACTGTGTTTAATTATATTTATGCGTATATTTGTAGACCAGAAATGTTTAGAAACAAATAATAAACGTATAAGAGTTGTTTAGACACGAGATGTGTTAAAGTTAAACTCATATACACATAAATACAAATCATTACAAATTATATATTTGTATCATGTCAGAAATTAGTAATAATACATAAAAAAAAAATCACCAAAGAGATTTGAAAAGTCCCACATAAAATAGTTGCCAAAGTCGAAGGCCTTGCTTAACTATGAAGCAAAGTAGCGGTCCAAGATAGTTGAACAATCTTAGCGTTCCAAAGTGTTGCTAAAGATATACCACTGGTACTCTATGATCTAATGGTTGAGGGCGCTGACTCCCAATTGGTTTGGGTCCGTAGTCACCAGTTCTAATCTCCCTGGAAAAAAAAAGGGAAAAAGATTTCGACTTAGGCCTAACGGGTCCAGTGCAAAGCGCTGGGTTCCAAGAGTGAAGTACAGTAACGTGGACAAAAAAATCGTAGATTACGTAGCGGAAAATGTTTATCACCGCCACTACTAGATTCATTCCTTTTCTTTTATAAAAATAAATTGGCCAAAAAACAAGTGTTGTTAAAGATGGTATTTTTTTTTCGAGCGTCGCTAAAAGATTAGACTTGGCAAGAATATAACATTTCCCAAACAAAGTCTAACGAGTATATATATGTAAACTGTCCAACTACAAATGTGTACTTTGATATCAAAATATGCAACTTTGTATTTTAGAAATACATTTATTATTTTAATGAACTCAAGTGAAAAAATAATATAAGTGAAAATATCAGTTAAAAATAATAGAAATACATTATCTTATTGCTTCCTGCCTATATAGAAAGGAAAAAGTATGAAATTGCACCCGGATGTTTACCGATTTTTGTAACTGGACCTATATGTTTTTAGCCGCAATTAATTACACCCGTATGTTTCAATTTGTTGGTAATTGCACCAAACGTTAATAATCTCCATTAAGTGTCACATGGAGTCGTTTATTTTGAAACGATGCAATGGAAAAATACTAATTTACCCCTTAGGCCATCCCATAACCTTTACATTTTCTTCTGGTTATTTCCTCCCAAGCAGGACAAGAAGAAAGGGTAAACTGCAGTTGTTCAAACATTGAAGAAACTATGAATCCTTCTGCAACAAGAACCTTCAATGGAGATTATTGTCCTACTTCTTCCCACAATCAACCATCCATTCATTATTCCAGCAAAACAAAATCAATCTGGAAACTTCCCAGATCTGAAAACAGCAAACTTGTTCATCTTTGAGTAAGAGTACTTCACTCCACTCTCCTGGAACAACTCCTCATTTCTTATCATTCTCTGCCACTTCCACACAAAAATAAGACTACAACCCAACCAACATTGCAAACCCATGCAAGTGAGTTCTACTTATTCCACCAAACCCACAACACACAAGCTGCAACATTCATAATAACTACACTTCCAGGATGTAGCAGACAGACATGGAAGTTGTTGCAGACAATCCAATTCAATCACATCACTGCTGAACCAGATACTCAGTCTCGCGCGCAATCTTAGGGCAACGTGAACTTGCCTTGATCCCCTCATCCTCTTCTTCGTTCTCAGCAACAGTTTCCTCCTCTCCATTCTTGATGGCCTCAAAGATCAGGGAACTGACTTCCTGAGTGACACCTCAGCAAGGAGCTTCCATGCACTATCTTCAGATGCCTCTTCAAATTCACTCCTCCTATTAAGAACCATATGTCCACTAATCTCCCACACCGCAGGGTTCACCTGAGTGTCGAGAAGATCGACACTTACTTCCCCTAAAGTTTGTTTCTCTGCATAGCACTGAAAAAACAACACAACGGTTATGTATTATTATTATGAATCGATATCAATCTTTTGATTTAAAAGTACCTGAGGAAGAGGCAACTCCACTCTCCTGCAACAACTCCTCAGTCGATTTCTTATCATTCTCTGCCTCAGAGCTCTCACATTCGATCTCATAGCTCGTGCCGAAATCATACAATGTCTCATCAATCTCCAATTTCAGACCTTTCCAATGATAAATACCTCTCACATTTCTAAACCCACCCAAACAGACCAGTTCTGCAACTCCATAATCTTCACTCACCCGTTTCACCATGTGGAACCTCCAAGCGATAGTATCTTTGATGGATCAATAATGTAAGTCCGCCCGATAGAAGGGTCGATGTCTTCTTCAAGCTCCTCCACGCATTTTCTCCCCAACAAAAAAGGGGACAACGATATGGGAGATGAAGCAGTAGAGGCCATGGTCGATTCCGTTGGGTTCGAGAATAAACCGAAGAAGATGGGTTTGGTTAGAGGAGAAGAAGAAAGGGTAAATTAGTCTTTTTCCATTGCATTATTTCAAAATAAACGACTTCACGTGACTTCTACGTGACACTTAACGATGATTATTAACGTTTGGTGCAATTAACAATAAAATGAAACACAAAGGTGTAATTAATTGCGACAAAATACATATAGGTCCAGTTACAAAAATCGATAAATATCCGGGTGCAATTTCATATTTTTCCCTGCATAGAATAGACATAATTATTTTTTATTTGATACTAGAAATTGCTAAATAAAATATACATAAAAATGGCCAATGGCCTACCACATTTTTTGTTTGGTGTCCAGGTCCATGGCATTATCTCCATGCTTGGGGAATCTTAGAACAAGAAATAAGACACTCCACTCAATAAAGAATATAATAAATAAAAGACTAAAAAAATGAATTAAAAAAGTATATAAATAAATTTTTAAATAGTATCAATTCCAACTAGATATTATCATTTTTTATTTTTTAAATTGCAAATTTTTTTAAAATAAGTTGTTTTCAATTAAGTAGAGCCAACGTTACCAAAACTAGATCAAACCGGCGGTTGATCCACAAACCGGTCATACTGTTGATCTGATTCTTCTAAGAAAAAATTGATTATATATCGAACTTGGATTTATAAAAGAAAACTGATCGATTTTACGAGGGTGATTACTGATTTCTGATTATGATCGGTCTTTTAAACTATAAGTTGACTTTCAATTTTAGTGATGTTTAGATATAACATTAACATTCTTAAAAATAATATATTAACATTTGTATGTCTATTTTCTAAGAGTTGTTTAGACACGGAATGACTTTGCGTTTTGTTTATAGTCATCATAATATTAAACCGTACTGAAAACAGTTTACAGGATATTTGAAAATGTAAGTGACATTTTTGTGATTTATTTAATATATTGAAATAAATGTTTTGGTTCATTTAAATAGTATACCAAAACTTCTGCATAAAAACGATTACACATAAAGTCCAAACATATCAGTCTTGTGTCATTACAAAGTACATTACACTTAACCAACTATTTGTTTTTTCCGACGTCCCCAGGATTTGAACGTCGTCTTAGCTAATACCGACCAACTATTTTTTTTCGACGTTTGAACATGCGCACTTTGATACCAATATTTTCTTATGAATACCGGCATCAATCTTTGACCCTTGTCTTAGCCAATACCGGCCTTAATCTACTCACGCTGATACCGACATTTTTCGGCTTGAAACAGGGCACACTCTGATACCAACATTTTCCAACAACTTTTTTTCAACGTCTCCAGGATTTGAACATGAGTAATACCGACCTCAATCTTAACCGCCGTCTTAGCCAATACCGATCTCAATCTACCCCCGCTCTAAGAGTATTTTTTCCGGAGTCGGCAAAATTTGAACATGGGTACTTTGATACCATATAATATTTCAAACGTACACATTAACCATTTATCTCATGAATCCGAACTTGTGAGAGAATGCATTTGGTATACATTTAAGATATTTTGACACGCTCACTACCAGCTCTATGAAACAACTATTACAAATCAACCGTGACATTGTGAAGAAAATTTTAGTGATATTTTTTTAAAATAAAATGAAATTAGATATTTGATTAACTTATTCCTCATGTGTTAAGTGTTATTTAGATTTTAAGTTCAAATATATTTGAAAAAAAAAACAATACAATTTATTATTTGTTTGAGTATTGATAGACATGTGTATTATAGAGATTTATTAACCTTCAAGTTATGGGATTAAATTTTGAAATACTCATACATTCTAAATTTGACCAACCCTAAAAAATCATTAAATTCTGAAAAGATAATTAATAACAATTGTAGAGAATCTATAAAAGTGTGAGTATAGTGATAAAGTATTGTATTATTATAGCATAATCACAAATTTAATTTTTGATTTAGACATAATTTTATAACAAAAAAATTAACTTGAGTTTTTAGGTCAATAAATATAAGTTAAGTGTATTAAAAAACATTTGAGTACTATTGATCTAACGGAAGAATATGTTATTGTAATAGTTAAGGTCTTGAGTTCAAAACTTCGCTGGAGTTTTTTTCAAGAGATTTTCTATCAATAAATTGCATTTAAGAAATTGTTGAAGAGAGAAAATATAAATGACCAAAATAATCATAATATATTTAAATTAATTAGATTATATTGACGGATACAAAAACAACCTCGAACTTTATAAATAGTAAATAATAGATTAATAAATACTTTATATATATATATATATATATATATATAATACGATTATAGCTAATTATAATTACGAATAGACTAAAATACTATAATCACAATCATTACACGTAGCAAAATCATCATTATAACTGTACCATACTGATACAATTAATCACGTAAAAAAATAACAGTTATAATTACGGATTTTGAATTTTAACCGCATATTACCTACCCTAATATATCTTCCTTTAATATGTAACTAATCTTTTTTCATATTTACTTGCTTAATATTCCACATGTAGGACGAAATCAATTTATTTTTATCACTCGATTTGATATATATAGTAATATGTAAATTATTTGGTATATCAGCAATCATCATTCAATCTCTAAGGGTTTTGATATTTATTGATAAATTTGAATTTTGGTCAAACATGCGGAAATAAAATTTTACGATTTAAACTTTAAATGAGAAACATAAACTTTACCAAATATTAGGGGTAATATAATATGTAACGCTACTTTTTGAAAAAAAAACTCTCCACATTGAATGTTTTATATGTGAAAAAAATAGTTTTCTTAATATTATTACTCACCAAATAAGAGTGTAGTAAGATTTACATTATTATTTTTTTATATCATATCTCGAAGCATATATATTTTTTCATACGGGAGTTTTATTTGAAATGAGATCGCTTTTACTATGTACCAGTACCATAAGATTTAAATAATTTATTGTGAAAAGTATAAAAAATATGTAATATGTTTGTCGAAATTGGTGACCTGTTCACCCATGGGTTGGGTGCTCCGGTCTGTGTCTTGACCGCCCCAACCCATGGGCAAGTTGGTATGAGGCAAGACCCTAGCCCCTTCGAAACGAGACTCAATTCTATTGGGGTCAGTCCAGTCTCGATTCAGTCAAGATATAGATTCTATCCCCCACGAATGGAGCTCAATCAAATTAGGTTTGGCTTAGCTTAAATTCGATTGAGGCTCAATCGAATCCTGAACAAATCAGGACTCAATTGTAAATTATAAAAAAGTTTCAAATGGTTTTATTGTGATATTTTAAAGATTTTTTATTATTTTTGTAAAATTCAAAACAATATTTTGTTAAATTTGAATGAAAATTTGACGAAAGTGGGTAAACTCGAGTAATGACAAAAAATAAATAAACTTTTTTTTTTTGAAAAAAACTTTTAAAAAAATCAATTTAAACCAAACATTAAGATACACAATAGTATTTTACCATTTTTTTATATTATTAATACTCATTATATATAAACACACTATTTATAACCTACCTAAATTATTATAACAAATAATATATATATATATATATATATATATATTAATTTTCAAACATAATTCTGAATCCTGCACAAATCATTGTAACAAGTTCATAAAAATAAAGTATATATTTTCTCGTGTATTCTTTTTAAAACAAAACTGGAATCCTTATCCTATACATCATCATGAATCAGTATAATAAGAGGTACTGCTTTTTTCTAAAATATAAATTTATTTTATGCAAAAAAATCCTTCAAAACGCTTTCTCTTTATAAGGGCAAGAAAGAGAGCATTGGATAGAAGTCAAGAAATGGACCATCGTCTTCTCCTTCTCTCACTGCTCCTTCTCTCAGCAGCCATAGTCGGAACCGCCGCCGCCGCTGCATCGAGTGGCGGCAACTGGACATGGTGCGGCAGCAAAGGTGGAGAAGATTGCGGTGATCATGATCAACTACTCATCGCGGACTTGCAGCCAGAGCTGGAGTTCATGGCTGACTCCGAAATCTCACGCGCCAGAATGTTAGTAGGGATCAAGTACAAACAATTTACAGACGACACCAAGAACAAAGAAGACCCAACGTGCCAACGTGGGTCCCACATGGGACGAAGTGACTCTTGCACTACGGTGCCGATGCCCATCTCGAAGACCTCGCAGCACTGTGACTTGTACAACCGGGAGAAACCCTGCCAATAAAAATAATATATAGATTCGTGCGTGATTGTTTGTCATTCGTCAATTCTCCATGTACTTTGTGTAACAATAAAACCTATTGCAAGAAAGATGGTTGATTATTAATTAAATCAGTATATCGAAAAGATTAAAAATGTATTTTGGCAAATAAATAAAATTAAAAAAAGTATAATTAATGGATTACTTTTATAATCATCAAATAGAAGTTGAACAAAAAAATTGTTACAAAACTTATAATACGCAACAATAATTATAATACGTGATTAATTATGTTAAAAAGATAGTATACCAATTAATAAAATACATATAAGTGATGATTATGTAATTAATCATCCATTTTAAGGTTAAACTGTGCATTAAGTAGAGTTAAAAAATGAATATGATTATTTTGTAATCTGAAGTGGTAGGCAATTATTGGTAAGGATTGTTTTTGATGTTTTTCGTCTTCTTCTGCCGACAAAAACGAATCTTTTTCCTCTCTCTAGAATTATTATATTTCTAGCCAGTTTGTTTTAATGAATTTACGTGATACATAATAATGATAGTTTTTTTTGAAAAATATACCAAATTTTTTCAACAAAGTATATATTTAAAAAATATATTTAGAAATTTAGGCATTTGCACTACCTAGGGTAAAACCACAGCTAGGCAACCCAGTCGATCAACCGAAGATATGGATACCGACTCCATGAGCATAACCATACCCGCCCCGAACCCATGATCATATACCTACCCGACATTACAACACCACACCCCGATCCACACCTCAACCCAACCTGACATTACCATACCCACCCGATTACACCATACGTCCGACCCTACGCATGATCACATACCTACCCGATAACCCGACCCAACCACATGCGACTGACACCACTACACTAATCCAATACACCGTCGAGAATCCTCCCGACACACCACCCGTATCCCCACCCCCATGCTATCAAACTCCACATTTGGCCTAAGCCCATACCTGAATAAGATGACACTCAAACGGATCGGGGAGGATATGGAGGAGCAACCAAGGACGAAAAGGAGGAGGATACCGGAGGAGGGGACCGTGGGCATCGCAGTACCAAAAGAGGAGGAGATGCATCAACGAACTAGTCATAGGGTCGGACCATGCACCATTGGTGGTCCAACTCAAACAACCGAAGAAGAGAGTTCGAAGGCGGTTCAAATTTGAGGCAATGTGGCTAGATAACCCAGAGTGTAAGGAGGTAATAAAAGAAGCATGGAAAAGACAAACTACGGGAAGAGCAATCCAAGGAGTATATAAAAAACTCCATAAATGCCGATTGAAACTCACGACTTGGAGCAAGTAAATTTTCGGCCACAACATGCACGAGATCGCAAAAATACCCAACAAAGACGACGCAGCGTGCCAATGTGAGTCCTCCACGGGACGAAGTGAGTCCTCCAATGTGCATCTCGACGACCACACATCACTGTTACGTGTACAACCCTATGAAGGTCTGCACATAAAAATAATATATAGATTCGTGCGTGATTGTTTGTCATTCGTCAATTCTCCATGTACTTTGTGTAACAATAAAACCTATTGCAAGAAAGATGGTTGATTATTAATTAAATCAGTATATCGAAAAGATTAAAAATGTATTTTGGCAAATAAATAAAATTAAAAAAAGTATAATTAATGGATTACTTTTATAATTATCAAATAGAAGTTGAACAAAAAAATTGTTACAAAACTTATAATACGCAACAATAATTATAATACGTGAGTAATTATGTTAAAAAGATAGTATACCAATTAATAAAGGGTTAATTACCTCAACCGTTACTTATGTTTGACCCATGTGATTAAAAGGTTACTCATCTTTTTTTGTGTAGCTGAAACGTTACTTAAGTTTGAAGATGTGACTGAAAGGTTACTCCGTGAACTTTCCGTCAAATCTGACCGTCAAAGTGTCACGTGCAAGTCACGTGACCTAATTTAAAGACGATTATACCCCCCTTTTATGTTTATGGATTATGAAGTAGTAACGGTTAGGTAACAAAATGTTCAAACTAAAGTAACCGTTTAATAACATTTAGAAGAAGATAAAACATCATTTAACAACTTCTCCACAAACATAATTCACCACATTTGCAACCATTTTATTTTCTTCTTAATATCTGATTCCGTTTGATGAAAATCCAGTGAAATAAACATCAAGTAGCATCAAACGAATTTATAATACATACAACAATTTTTTATTTTCTATATTTTCTCACTATCACTATTCCTATTCGTATCTGTCAAGACAATATTTTCCTATTCGGTTGACACCTCAACTTGATCATTCTTCTCTTCTGTTCCAGTAACTCCTTCAATCGTGTCATCCACTGGAAGGATGTGCACTCGCTTTTCGTATTTGACATCAGCACACTGATGCATAGAAACAACATCTCCCAGTCTAACACTCAGGTTCGATCTCACAACCATTAGCAAGAGCAATGCAAATAGTATCTTTCCTTTTCTTTCCCTATAAAATTAGCAAATATAGTTACGTGGAGCTGACTAAGCCGGTCAGTTTGATGAAACACAATGTGTTACTGATGACTATATCGAGCTCAACACTTACATATAAGCATGTTATTATGTCATCATGTCCGCAGAGGATGTGGAAAGGTGTATCAGAGATGACAAGGTCTTTACGGGCAATGTCTAGTTGAGAGTTCCGACCTCGTTTCTCTGGAACTCTCGCACAGTTAATTTCCCATACCATGACAGTGGTGTCATAACTTCCAGTTGCAAGGATACTTCCATCAGATGTTGCTGAATCAAAAAGAAAAAAAAATACCATTTACACAAAGAAATTATCATAATACTCAACATTAAAAACAATATACCTTTTCACTGCAAATTATGTGACAAGACACACACAAAAAAAAGCTTCTCTTGGCTAGAGAAGGAAAGGCAGATCCTTCAAGGAACCTTGAAAATATTTTACCATTTTTTTAAAAAAACCGAGAAAAAAAAATATTTCATATATATACTAGAAAGAATTCACAAAAAAAAAATGGACCACAAGTAAGATAGATCCACAAGTAAGACACAGTATGGCATAATATGCTTAGCAATTAGAATGTACATGTATAGTCTTAGTACCTGCAACACAGCTGACCATGTCTTTGTGTTGTCTGATGCTCTGTACCATTCTTCCATCACTTAAAGCTATTACTTGAAAACTGTTTTCCCAGTTTCCGCACGTTATCAAAAAATTCTCAGCAGCTATTTGCATTGTTGTAAAATATTGTGCTCCAGATTCAGCATTTCCAGCTAAAGGACACCCAATTTTCCTCGGGGAAAGAAAATCAGCACCAACTCCAAAGAAAGGATTCTAAAATACAATTATTGAACACTCTCAAGAACTCATAAAACCCATTAAGCACTACTAGTGTGAAGTACAAAAATGCACCACACATGTAATAAAAAGCAGATATAATGACCTGGGATCCAGTTAAGGTGAAATTGCCCCCAGATTGCAACTGAGTTGTCAGCCACATCTTAACTGACAAGGTAGACCCATTAGCCTGAGCGAGGAGGATTATATCATATATACAAGTCAAATTGCTTCATCTTTAGCTTTTCATTCAACAAAGCTTCCACTTCTTCCTTTGAAAACACAATATCCTCAGAAACCTCTGTATTGGACACGTCTGAATTTGCTGCTCCTTCCTTCTTGCCGTTCATATCTGCAAAAGGCTGCCTTCTAGCAACACCCACTTTCCTTCGCTTATCCAGAGGACCTTCGGTAGTACCATTTTTTTTCTGAATCCAACATATAGACAAAGAAAAAGTAGAGGAAAAATCAGATGAAAACATCAGTGAACGATTTAGTCTAGCAAAATAATGTACTCAAACAATCACTTTCTGGCAAACTATCTACTATGGAAACACGTTGAAATTGAATAGAATACTGAAAGCAGACTGGCAAGCCCGATTAAAGGATTAAAGGAAACAAGCTAACATGGTGTTCAAATTACGAAATCAACAATCAAGCCCGATTTTCATGATTTAGGGTTTTCAAACGATAGAATCAAGATTAAAGAAGAAATCAAGATGAAAGAAGGGGGCTTACCTTCACTGTGAGAACGGTTTCAAAATTTCGAGCGTCATTTCCTGTCCAGACCGAGGCAGCCGCCATTTCCGTTCCAGCTTCTTCTCCAGACCTAAGAACAACCTCTCTTAAGTAGACAAAGTTGTGTTTAGGGTAGTTTAGGAACTTCAAATTACAAGTTAATCACGTGACAAGCACATGTCACTACTTAACGGGAAGAAATAACGCCAGTTAGGTGATAGTAACGGTTCAGTCACATGTGTCAACTTAAGTAACGGTTGAGCTCAAGTTTGAACGGTTCAGTCACATTGTCAAACATAAGTAACGATTGAGGTAATTAACCCATTAATAAAATACATATAAGTGATGATTATGTAATTAATCATCCATTTTAAGGTTAAAGTTAAACTGTGCATTAAGTAGAGTTAAAAAAATGAATATGATTATTTTGTAATCTGAAGTGGTAGGCAATTATTGGTAAGGATTGTTTTTGATGTTTTTCGTCTTCTTCTGCCGGCCAAAACGAATCTTTTTCCTCTCTCTAGAATTATTATATTTCTGGCCAGGTTTTTTTAATGAATTTACGTGATACATAATAATAATAGTTTTTTTGAAAAATATACGATTTTTTTTTAACAAAGTATATATTTAGAAATTTAGCGTTATTTATTTTTACCCAGGTATCGCATTATTTATTTTTTATAAAATACGCAACCCCGAATAGCTTTTTTCTAAAAATGCTACTCGGGTTACTTCCCCCCTTTATTACGATTTAATGTTTAATAAAAAATAAATTATGTATTTATTAAAAAAAACTATAGTAAGTATATATTTTAATTGCGATTTGAATAATGCAAAAAAATATTAAATTTGGACTTACGAATTGAATATACGCTCAGTCATAAGTTGAGATATGAAAAGTCGATTTAAAAAAATATAATTAAAACCATGTTAGTCCAAACTCAACACAGCTAACGACATTTATGACGAAATTCAATTATTTATTTATTTTTTGTCAAAATTCAATTATCTACCTACTATAATTGTTTTGGATTTTTTGATTAGATATATATTTAACTTTTTAACCTAACATCGTTTCTCCTATAATTTTACTGAAATGATTAAATGCATTAGGTGATAAATTTAATTATATATTTACTCAAAAAAAATAAAATTACAGTGCGTAGATAATTTACTTACGAATTAAATGACTCTAACTAAGCGTTAATTGTTACTGTATATATAAGTATGTATAGTTTTTTACGTATCGTATTATACGATCAGTTCCAAAAGTAGAGGAATCAATACGGGTCAACCCGCCGGGTTCGACCCGACCCGCAGCACTGCGCGGGTCAACCCGAACCCATCCCGTCGTACTGTGCGGGTCAGGTTTCGTGACCCGAACCCAACCTAGCGGGTTGGCGGGTCGACCCGCCTTACCCGCCTGTGGAGAAACAACCAGAAGCTGCCCCAGTAATTTGAACCACCATATCAAACTATCAAAGTTTCAAATTTCAATGCTACAGATAAATTTCTCAATTCTAAGGTTCCATTCTTTCAAACTCAGTTATCAGCAAATGGATTAAAAAATTAATTTGTTAAGCATTAAAAACGACGTTTATGAACTTGAGTTTTCACCTGAAATGTCAAACAGACCAATAGATGATAACAGTGATAAAGAAAACTACTCCATGAGTTTGTTAGATAAAATACAAGCATACACCAGCACAAAATTCATACTTGATGAACCTTTACTTGGGTTGAAATGATAACCGCAAAACAAAGAAATGAATTGTCAACAGATGGTTGGTTTTATTGCCTTATATCTAAAACTCCACAAGAAAATGATCATGGTGGAACTAAAATTTGATTCGATCAGTAACATAACATAGATGCAAATGTGATATGTACAGAATGAGATGCCATGTCCTAAATTGATTTAGAAAATATACCATGAAAAGCTATACTCTCTCGAACGCTCGAACCAATAATCTACCATAATCTCTCCCAATTGTATAACAAGTTATCGAAGTATACTCACTTAGAAGATAAGCCACTTCGACAAAGGAACTGCTTTTATCCAACTCTTCAATTGGGTATCCTCTGTACCTAAGGATTCCACCGCGATTGAAGAATCCCGACGCCATTGAAGAATCCAAGACGAGGAGAACCACCGCGATTGAAGAATCCCGACGGATTGAAGAATCCCGGCGGATTTCGCCATTGAAGAAGCCAAGGCGAGGAGAACCACCGCGATTGAAGAATTCCGACGGATTCCACCGTGATTGAAGAATCCCGACGAATTCCACCGCGATTGACCAGAGAAGTAGAAGTGTAGAACTGACAGTCAGAGACTCAGAAGAGCAAGAAAACGACACCAAGAACTTGAGAAGTAGACTTAAACTTAAAGCCTATTTAGGTTTAGTTTTTTTTACCACGGGTCAACCCGAACCCGACCCGTCTCTTGTGGCGGGTCAGACGGGTCGACCCGAAAATGACATGTCGCACCTTTTTTGTGATCCAAGTCCGGGTCATTTTCGGGTCGGGTCATATTTTGACAGGTCTATCCAAAAATAAAAAATTAACGTCTAGTTAATATCATTTAATTCGTAAGTACATTATCTACGCACTGTAATTTGTTACTTTCAGACTAACTGTATAATACAATACGTAAAAAACTATACATATATATATACAGTAACTTTACTGTATAATTAACGTCTGATTAACGTCATTCAATTCATATGTAAATTATCTACGGATTGTAATTTTTTTTAGTTTTTTTTTGCAGTAAGTATATAATTAAATTTATCACCTAATGCATTTAATCATTTCGGTAAAATTATAGGACGAACGATGTTAGGTTAAAAAATTAAATATATATCTAATGGAAAAAACCCAAAAATAATATTGTAGGTAGATAATTGAATTTCGCGATAAATGTGGTTAACTGTGTTGAGTTTGGATTTACATGGTTTGAGTTACATTGTTTTTAAGTCAAATTTTCATATATCAACTTATGATAGAGCGTACATTCAATCTGTAAGTCCAAATTTAATATTTTTACAGCATTCGAATCACAATTAAAATATATACATACTATAATTTTTTTTAATAAATACATAATTACACTTTTAATTAAACATCGAATCCTCAAAAATGGAAGAAAACAAAAAGTAACCAACGCTACCCAAGGGTAGCGCATTTTGCCCAAACAAAAACGCGCTACCAGCATATATTCCTAAATTTCTATATTTTTTTTGAATATATACTTTGTTAATTTTTTTTTCTGACATATATATTTTTTTAAGAAAACTCTAATAATGGGTGTCAATTCAATCTTGTTGTGTTGTATGAGAGACGGATTGTGTTAAAATATATTTAACTCTAAATGATTCATAATTTGTAATAAAATATTTTTCAAGACCCAAATATGATATGTTGGTTTATGGATCAACACGCATGACTCGTGCCCAAATTATTTTGTATTATATGAATTTTGTGGGTTGACCCGTTCGACCCTTAGATGCATGTGACCGACCCATGAATTATGCAACCCAGGGACCTATGAGACCCATACAACATGTAAGATCCAAACAGTTTTATAAAATAAAATATCGATAATATTATGTATTGTAAGGGTCTCAACCCAAACACGATCCGTTTCTCGCATTGGTTGGATGTGTCGTGTCAAAATGACTCGTGTATCGAAAATGCCCAATCCAAACATGACCTGTAAACAGATCACCCATAATTCCGGTCTAAAATTAATACCATGTAATGATACATATGTCATGATCTAGGGATTTCATTATTTGGAATACAACATTCTTTTTTAGAGGTGTCAACTATTGATTTTGACTGATATTTCAATGCGCATAAGCGAGCAGATCGTGATATTATCAGTTAACGTGACATATTCTTCAAGACATTGCTAGTTTGGGAGTTTATACTGCTTACCATTAAATGGTGGTCAAAGCATGCCAAAAATCAGTCAACATGCTATAAAATTTGACACCCTAGCAATGATACATTTTAGATGGATGGGAACATTTGTTATCTGTATGCACACTGCTGGTGTGGATTATTAAAAACTCTACGCATAAAGAGGGTTGATCCAACCTCAAAGAGGTGGATGTCCTGCGGGTCAATTCTGTTTGACGTTTCATAAACTCCAAACTGTGACAGGTGCTATCAAAGCGGTGTCTTGACTCACGAGGATGCTAAAATAGATATTGTTGTGAACTATGAACAATTGAATGTTACAATTCAACTTTACCATGATTTCTATCATATGTTACAATTCAACTTTACCACGATTTAGAAATTTGTGTTGACAACGTCACTATAAGGGGTTCCACTAAAGAGAGTGAAGTCATGTGCATATATTGATAGTTGTGGGTTGTGAAGAATAAGTGCTTGACATAGAAGACTTAGTTATACTATTGTTGTGAAAGCTTCCGAGAGAAAAAAATGTTAAGTAACTTTTGAGAGTCCCGACCTCTTCCCGTCTGAAAAAAATGTATTCCTTATTCTCTCTCCGTGTCTGAAGAAGCCCCGACCTCTTCCCGTCGCATGAGAGATCAGTGTCTCCGCTCGTCGGAGTCAAGTTCTCGTGGTGGTTTTACTTCAAGCTATAAGGTTCTTACCAGGTTTCCGTACCGGACGGAACAAACAGAAACGACTGCGTAAGGAACAGCTAAACCCTTGACCTAGCCATCGACAAAGCCAAATCAGCCACCCATTCTCCAATCAAGCCAAATTCGCCCAACCGAACCAAGATAGGAACTTCCTAGACATCAAGCCAAACCAAACAATGGTGCAGAACAGAATTAATTGGACAACCTAGAAAACCAAGCACGTTAAGTGTAACAATTCAATTGGGATATACTGTATTTGGTTTTGCAAGAGATGGACCAAATGGAAACGCTGAACTTGCGGCATGTTCCACACGAAGATGATGATAGAATAAGCCTAGGGAAATACGTCGACATCCCAGGGAATGCTGCGATAAAAACAGACAATCTGTGTATTGGCAAGGTACTCAGCACAAAGCCAGTTCGATCTACGGTAGTGCACAGCGTTCTTCAGCATGCTTGGGCACGGTATGAAGGGGTTCGAGTGCAGGAAATGACTGGAGAGGTAATTCTCTTTGAATTCAGTCTTGAAAATGATATGCAAGATGCTCTAGATTTGAGTCCTTGGGGTGATACAAGGACATTGCTTATCTTTGAAGAAGTGGAGTAAGGAGGTTAGCATTTTGGAAGTTCAATTTCATATTGTGCAGTTCTGGGTACAAATTCACGAGTTAGAGGTTGATAAGTTTAGTAGCCAAAATGCAATTAAGTTGGGAGACTGCATTGGGGTAGTAAAAGAAGTAGATGAAATTCTAGGGCCAATGGGGTTAGACCGTGACTATCTGAGGGTCAAGGTAGAAGTGAACACCAATTATCCGTTGTTAGCTAGAATCTGGTATACTAGAATGAATGGGGAGAAAGGTAGGGCCGAGATAGGATACGAAAGGCTGCTGGATTTCTGTTTTGGATGTGGAAAGATAGGGAATAGCGAGCGAGGTTGCAGCTCACAGATAGTCATGACAGAGACAGTGGAGGGGGGCCGATGTATGGGCCATGGACAAGGGTGGATAGATCGATAAAAAGAGGGCAAAAGTGCAGGATAATAGGCAAGCAAGGTAGTGGGAAGACAAGTGACCAGAAGAAGAGAACATAGAAAGAGATAATGAAGGAGAAACAAGAAAGAGATCATGGAAAACAAGAGGGACTGAAACAGAAAGAGGAACTGTCAAGGGAGGGAACAACACCGATGGAGAAAAGGGGGCGAAAGCTGGGCAAGACAGGAAAATGAATGTGCTAGGGAGAAAGGAACATAGCAGAACAAGTAGTCGGAAGTTAGGGAAACAGAAGTGCAAGAGGGGATGGAACATAATAACATGGAAATAGAGATATGGAAGGGCAAGACAAAGGAAGAGGATGGCAGGGATAAGGAGGGGAGGCAGATGATAGAGTGGGGGTCGGTTAGGGAACTAGATATGGGTCGACAAGAGCCAAGTAAAGAGGTAGGGAAATTGGGGGAGGGGAGGAACACGAGGTACATGATGAAGCAGGAACGATGCACCTCACTATCCACCACCCAAACTTAAGTAGACTATTGGAAAGGAGACAAGCTCTCAGGGGAACCGGGCCAGAAATGTTGCCTTGGATTGAAAAGGGTGACGAAGGGAAGAACGACATAGAGCATAACGTTGGAAGGGGTAGAGGATTGGTCGAGCAAGTAAAAGGCAAGGAGGCAGTGCAAGGAAACCAAACGTGGGAAATAACTGAAGTTATGGTATCAGAAGGGGACAAAAGGCAAACAAAGGAAGGACCGAAGGACATTCAAGCATAAAATTACTAAAATGAATAACTACTAATGATTCTAACATTTTTATAAGCATATGATACTGATAAAAGTCACAAAAACATTTTTAAAAAAACATTGTTAATTAGCATTGTATTAATAATTTTTTATTATTGATTCATGTATTTTTAATTAATTTTATAAATAATTATACTTAATCTTTTTATTGTATAATATACTTTGTAGTATTGAAATACATGGAATAGATAATATTATAAACAACAAATACTAATTGTTTTAATATTTTTTGGGTTAAATATCAAGTAGCTACCTGAACTTTAAACAATTTGCAACGAGCTACCCGAATTTTGAAAATTCAAAACGAGCTACCTCACCTTTGAAAAATGTGAAAATAGCTACCTCTGTGCAATTTCTGACGAATTTCTAACGAATTTCCAACGACCTTCCAACGACTTTCCAACAACATTTGACGGAAAATTGGACGGAGGTAGCTATTTGCACCTTCTTCAAAGTTGAGGTAGCCCGTTTTGAATTTTCAAAGTTCGGGTAGGTCGTTGCAAAACGTCCAAAGTTCAGGTAGTTACTCGGTATTTAACTACGTACCGAAATGTTTTTGATATATACTTACTTTTCTAAAAAAAACATACCTTTTTTAAAAAATTCTTATTTTTATTAAAATAACAACTTATCATTTTCTTGTATCACGCCTTCAACTATGCGTTAATGTCCATAGGTCGATCACATATCAT
Organism: Chamaenerion angustifolium; assembly: GCA_946814005.1. Classification (NCBI taxonomy): domain Eukaryota; kingdom Viridiplantae; phylum Streptophyta; class Magnoliopsida; order Myrtales; family Onagraceae; genus Chamaenerion; species Chamaenerion angustifolium. Next base: position 29,936,843 of record OX328267.1, on the reverse strand, counting down.
ATTAAAATATACTCAATTTAAACAAAATTTGTAATTGTTGATGCATGACTCACACAAGTCAACTCACATGATTTATGGATATGTGAGAAAACTAGTTGATCCATACATCTAGTAAATGCATGCAACCTAATGCTCTACGGACTCATGAAACCAATAAATTTTATATAATACAATATATTTTTATATAATGCAATTTATCTTTGGTGCATATTGAATGAGTCATGTCAATATGTTCCACAAATTAAAAGATATTCAATTCAAACATCAGCCCGTGAGCAAATTACTGGCCGTGTTTTAAATTGATACCTCAGATCAAATTGTTACACAAATTATTGATAATAATAAAGAGATAAATAGGACACCTAATCCTAGACTTGTGGCTACCTTTTATTTTAAATAAAATTTAAAATCCTTACAAATAAATCACTAGCCAACAACAACTAAATGACAACGTCCTTACATATCACATAGAATTAGAGACAAAAGTTTCAATTATTTCAAAACTTAGCTATAAATAAGAGTGTGGAATGGTATTAAGTTATGTTAAAATATACTTAATTTAAATACGTGACAAAATTTTAATCATATCATGTTACCGAATTAAGTACGATACAAAACTTTACGGGTCAAGTAATGTGATTCATGAATTCATATCCATTTCAAATCTAATTAGACTTCTCCATATGCAAATGATTCCATTTTCCTAATCAGGTTCGAGTCAAAAGCAGTCGGTTGAGAGCAGAGTGTAGAAGAATATAATCGTTAAGAAAGGTCAATCAACAAAGGTCAATCAACACAGTTGATGTTCGTCCCCATCCCTCTACTCCGGTAGCTTGAGAATTCATACCACCGGCAACGCTAGCTTCACCGTTGAGGTTTATTTTATGACGACGCAATGCAATGATATGAGTTTGAAAATCACAAGAGATAATGTTGGTAGGGTATTCTGTTTTGACGGGTTATTTTGTTTTATATAATATTATCATATATATTATTAATATTATACGACTTTACAGAGTATATAATTCTACATATAAAAATATATAATGCAAATGCAATTCATTCTTCGTGTAATCAACAAATTTTAGTATATTTATATCAAACATGACATGTGAGCTACTCTAATAGCTCTAGCAAGAACAAGGTGGGGTTCCGTCCCACTTGAATGAATAGTCTAATATAAATAAGAACTTAAATTCACAAAATTTATAATTTAATTTTATAATAAATTTTAAAATTTATAAGTGATTTAAACATAAATGGAAGAATAAATTTAAATATTAAATATATATACTAGACTGTGTTTAATTATATTTATGCGTATATTTGTATATCAGAAATGTCTAGAAACAATTAATAATCGTATCTAAACGCATAAATGTTGTTTAGACACGATATGTGTTAAAGTTAAACTCATATACACATAAATACAAATCATTACAAATTATATATTTGTATCATGTCAGAAATTTTTAATCATACATAAAAAAAAATCACCAAAGAGATATGAAAAGTCCCACATAAAATAGTTGCCAAAGTCCAAGGCCTTGCTTAACTATGAAGCAAAGTAGCGGTAGCGGTAGCGTTCCAAAGTGTTGCTAAAGATATACCACCAGTACTATGGTCTAATGGTTGAGGGCGCTGACTCCCAAGTGGTGTGGTTCCGTAGTCACCAGTTCTAATCTCCCTGGAAAAAGATTTCGACTTAGACTTAAGTTGCCTAACAGGTCCAGTGCAAAGCGCTGGGTTCCAAGAGTGAAGTATAGTAACGTGGACGAAAAAGTCGTAGATTATGTAGCGGAAAAGGTTTATCACCACCACTACTAGGTTCATTCCTTTTCTTTTATAAAAATAAATTGGCCAAAAAACAAGTGTTGCTAAAGATGGTTTTTTTTCGAGAGTCGCTAAAAGATTAGACCTGGCAAGAATATAACATTTCCCAAACAAAGTCTAACGAGTATATATATATAGACTGTCCAACTACAAATGTGTACTTTGATATCAAAATTATTTTTTATTTGATACTAGAAATTGCTAAATAAAATATACATAAAAATGGCCAATGGCCTACCACATTTTTTGTTTGGTGTCCAGGTCCATGGCATTATCTCCATGCTTGGGGAATCTTAGAACAAGAAATAAGACACTCCACTCAATCAAGAATATAATAAATAAAAGACTAAAAGAGAGAATTAAGAAAGTATATAAATAAATATTTAAATAGTATCAATTCCAACTAGATATTTTTTTTAAATTACAAATTGTTTTAAACTGAGATGTTTTCAATTAAGTAGAGCCAACGATACCTAAACTAGATCAAACCGGCGGTTGATCCACAAACCGGTCATACTGTTGATCTGATTCTTCTAAGAAAAAATTGATTATGTATCGAACTTGGATTTATAAGTGAAAACTGATCGGTTTTATGAGAGTGATTATTGATTTCTGATTACGACCGGCCTTTTAAACTATAAGTTAGACTTTCAATTTTAGTGATATTTAGATATAACATTACCATTCTTAAAAATAATATATTAACATTTGTATGTCTATTTTCTAAAGGCCCAATCATCCGATTGTGTGAAAAGTGTCGTCTTTCTATTCAATTTATTTTTATTGACGGATTCGGTTTTGATAAGACTAGTTAGCTAGAAGCTATCATTTGAGACAAAAATTCAATAGCAAGAAAATATATCTTGAATTAACTATACGTTTTTACAATTTATTTCAATTTTTAATATTAGTATATAATAACAGAACTGAAAATCCACCTCATCTCCATCTCAGTGTGATCTAAATATAAGATCTTTTCCCACTTGAATTCCCCCATTTGTTAACTATTTTGTGGACAGGAGGTATATTCTTGATTACAGGCACGAAATGGGCGATGCTAAAGTTATATATGTGATGTCAATCTCTCATTAGAAAAGAAAAGAAAAACCTTAATTTTTACAAAACAAAATGGAGACAGATTAGTTGTTTTGATCGCTTGTACGTGCGGAAAAAACTCAAACTTTGTCTGGTTGGTAGCTGTTGGTATCAGCGACATCGCCAAGAAACATCATGAGACTCTGGTAGAAATTGTCTTTATTTTTTTAAGCTTTTCTCTCCATAGACCACGAAAGTGTTGGGTCTGTGTTGAAGATCATCACAGATGGGGAAGAAGCAGCACCTGGATTGGACCTCAGGGTCTATAATCAAAGCTGGAAGTGAAAGGGTTTCTCTTTTGAATAAGGATGTACGTTCCCTGGCTCTCTGATTCCTTATATATATATATATATATATATATATATGTGTGTATGTATGTATTCCTTGTACTTTTGTTCTTGCTTGCGTTCATGTTGGTAAGTTTGTTTCTGGTTATGAGCAGCTTATGGTAGTTTCTAGGTTGTTCATCTGCAGATTCTGCAGGTAAGAATGAAAGTTTGATTATTTATGTGTCTCTAACTAATAAATGATGATTGATATATCTTGTAAAATATAGACAAGGAAGAAGGCGAAAGAGCCGAATTCGACCGATGATCAAATATCGGATCTCGAGCACGGGGATGCGATTGAGGTAACGAGTTGAATCAACTTCGTAATTAGTAGTATGATGGCTTTTGTTCATACAACCTATTATATTGATCAACATCAGTTCTTCTTTTTGTGGTAATCCCAGGCTGCAAATGTTGGATTTGGTAGAGTATTTGCTTTGGTAAGTGGACTATTAACAAAAGGGTCATTTGGTCATGAATACAAAATATGCATGTGATTTGTATAATTAATAAATTACTAGTTAAATTTTGAAAAGTTAACTAAACTTCTTGTTTTAATAAAGTATTAATTAAACTTTTGGAATAAGATAATTTTGTTAATTGTTTTTTTTTAAAAGGTGTAATTACTTATTTACTAGCTAGAACTTTAAAGGTTTATACCAAATTTGCTAGTTGAACATTTTGTTGGGCAAATTGCTTTTTGACTTTACATAAAATCGTAACTTTCGTCTACTTTACTATTATCTGACGTTTTTTATGTGTAAATGCTACTTGAACTTTTGAGAAAATTTACAATTTACTATATGAATTTTGCAAAAATATTACATTTGCTTGTTGAATTTTGGAAAAAAGAAAAATACAATTTGCTACATGTTATCGCCATTTAACATCAAATTAGGCAGTGTTAGCAAAATTACAACTTTATAGGTAAATCTAATTAACAACTTATTTAAAAACAAATTTAATGCAAATTAATTAAACCCTCAAAATACAGCTAGTAGGTAATTTACATAGTAATTACATCTTCAAAATTCTTTTTTTCTATCGCTTTTAACAGTAATTTTGCAGGCAAAGCCTGATGCAGGCAAGTTAATTGTCGGTACCGTCGCACTACTAATTGCATCCACATCAAGCATTCTAATAGTGCGTGGTTGCTCATTCTCTCCTTTTAATCCATATAACAAATTCTTCTCATATTTACCGACGAATCTAAACTGATGGTAATGCAGCCCAAGTATGGGGGGATTATCATAGACATTGTATCAAGAGACATTAACAACTCTCAACAACAAATGGAAGCTCTGAATGCTGTCAAGAATACAATACTACAGATCGTTCTTATAGTCATTATTGGGTAAGTCGAATTTTGGGGAAAAAATAAAATGATTAAGATCTTGATGTTCCTTTTCTTATCTCGATTTTGTGTAGATCTTTAGCGACGACACTTCGAGCGTGGCTGTTTGCTTCTGCTAGTGAAAGGGTTGTTGCGCGGTTGCGAAAGGACTTGTTTGGCCACCTAATTAATCAGGTAAGAAGAAGTTGATTTCAGTTGTGTTACTGCAAATGTCGATTCGGGAACAATGGGTTAATTACTAAATAACATGGTGAACTTTCAACTTTTTGAAAAAAAAATACTTTTTTCCATTCCGTCTAATTTTTAATTCCAACTTGATGGAATATATTTATAAAATTGTAAGAATAGCATAATACATTTTCAGGTATGATTCGATCAAAATTCAAGTAAGTTTCAATTTAGAGATTTATGATTCGGGTCTTTTATTCAAATAATACTCCATTCAAGGGAGAATTGACCCGAATTAAAAGTCACATCTTAACTCTCTCAATCAAGTCTCAATCAGTATCAAATTGTGTTCAGTTATGAGTCACTCGATTGGGGTTAGGTTGAACTCAACTTCAATTGAGACTTAATCAAACTCATTGTCATATATATATATATATATAAAAGTTTAGAAATATTTAATGATTACATTTGAAAAAAAAATTCTATTACTTTTGTAATCTTATAAATATATTATATTAAATTTGAATGAAAAGTCAAACAAAAAGAGAAAAAATAAAATTTGCCCAAATTTGAAGGATGAAAGTTTGAAAAATGACTCTAAAGATAAATTATCAGAAACACCCCAAACTTTGTATACTTCCTTAAATGAAGATGTTTCCTTTTCTTTTCTTTTTTGATGGGTGGGTGGGAAATATCAGGAAATAGCGTTCTTCGATGTTACTCGCACTGGGGAGCTCCTAAGCAGACTGTCGGAAGACACTCAAGTTATAAAGAACGCCGCCACGACAAACCTGTCGGAGGCACTCAGAAACTTGACGACGGCGGTCATCGGCGTTGCCTTCATGTTCACGTCTTCCTGGAAATTAACGTGTAAGACACAGTACGATGTGGCCTGTGGGTGAAGTAATTTTGCATGTTTTTTTTATTGTGTTTTTTTTTTTTGGCTAGTGCTTGCTTTGGCGGTTGTTCCAGTTATTTCGGTTGCCGTGAGGATGTTTGGACGGTATCTTCGTGAACTGTCGCATGCTACTCAAACTGCTGCAGCCGTTGCTGCATCGATTGCAGAGGTGTGCTGTCTCTCCTTCATTTGATCAAAATATTCGGTAGCTTCATTGGTTATTTTTAAGATAATTTGCATATAAAAAGAAATACATTAGTTAAATTAAAAATTGAAAAAACAGTCACTAACATTATTTGAATATTACACACAAAAAATTATATATTGTTTTTTGAGAAATTTAATTACTAAAGTACATACAAAACTTTGGAGGAACTGAAAATAAAAAGATTGAAAATTATTTTTATAAATAACAAATTAAATTTAAGTGTATATATATATGCAAACGTCATACTTATTTAACTTTTTTCTAATGTATTTTGTTTTTAAAAATTAGAAATACTACAATTAAAAAAATTATATGGAGTAACGAATTAAAAATAATTTCTCAATTTTATATTTTAATTTTAAAAATAGAAGTATTTTTATCTTTGTCAATAAAATTATCATATATGTAAAAACAAAATATGTTTGCAAAATTAGGTTAATGTTCAGTATGCTATTTGTAAAAAAAAAAAAAAAAAAAAAAGTTAAGTGTTTTTTGTTGCAATTAATACTAATTTTGGTATGCAATTTAGTAATTAACCCTTCTCAATATATTCCTCATAGATGACATAGTTCTCACATTCATACTTGTGTCTCAAGCAACCTTAACATTTGAATCTCGCACAGGAATCTTTTGGAGCAATTCGAACGGTCCGATCCTTTGCTCAAGAGATACACGCAATATCAAACTACTCCGACAAAGTCGACGAGACACTGAAGCTCGGACTAACACAAGCCGTAAGCTCTTTCATATATAGCCCAAATCACCGTTCGAACCGTCGGTAATGTTATTCTTGTCTTCAATGCAGAGATTGGTCGGTCTATTCTTCGGAGGACTCAATGCAGCATCTACATTATCCGTAATGGTAGTGGTGATATACGGAGCATATTTGACGATAACCGGATCCATGACGGCGGGGTCCCTTACATCCTTTATACTCTACAGCCTCACAGGTTTTTAGCAACGTTTCATCTTAGTCGTCGGTAAAAAAATAGACTTAACCGGTCAAAGAGTCTCACATCATGTTTCGATCGTTTCTTGCAGTCGGGTCTTCGGTGTCGTCTCTATCGGGGCTATACACCACCGCTATGAAAGCTGCAGGGGCAAGTAGAAGAGTGTTTCAGCTCCTCGACCGCGTATCCTCGATGTCGAAATGCGGGGATAAATGTCCAATTGGGTCGGTCTCCTTCCCTCCCTCCCTAAATTGCATACCGAACCTCTCGATCTAGAGTCAGCATCTCTCAAGTGTTACAGATTAGTCTGATCCAATTTCATCTAAACTATAACAACTTGCTTGCAGAAACCCCGATGGGGATATCGAATTAGACGACGTTTGGTTCGCTTATCCTTCCCGACCGAGTCATATGGTGTTAAAGGTGAAGAAAACCTCCTTCCAACTTCATTTTCTAGTTATTCTTCATTACTTGATGCAACAATGTCGGGTTTATGGTTAGGGCATATCGTTGAAGATGCAACCCGGATCGAAGATCGCCCTCGTTGGCCCGAGCGGTGGTGGCAAAGTATTGCTAAATTCTTCATCTTCATCTTCTCTAAACTCTTTTCTTACACCGCACGTTTCTTACTATCCGTATTTTGCTTACAACATGACTTTTTGATCGTACTGCAGACTACTATCGCGAACTTGATCGAACGATTTTACGATCCTCTCAAAGGGAAAATCTTGCTAAATGGGGTTCCTTTAATCGAAGTATCGCACGAGTATCTTCACCGAAAGGTGATTGTCCATTTTTACTTCCTCACCTTAGAAGTGGTTGGATTTCTTGCTGAACAAGCAATTTACGTATTGGATTACTTATGCACTAAGTAATCTTAATTATTTCGTATCGTATGTTTCAACAATGTATTGAATGCAGGTAAGCATAGTGAGCCAGGAGCCGGTTCTATTCAACTGTTCTATCGGCGAGAACATCGCGTATGGCTTGAATAGCAACGCGAGCTTTGCCGAGATCGAAAATGTTGCGGTAAGTTTGCTTATGTTATCTTACCCCCTTACCTGTACTTAGTCCTACTTTACCCCTTACCTATTATAGTCATCCATAATACTCCTCCAAGTTTGATGAACTTTAGGATGCATCGAAAATCAATTGAGGTCTTCATGTCTTATGGATGGATGATCTAAATGCAGAAAATGGCGAATGCCCACGAGTTCATTGAGAAGTTCCCAGAGAAGTACGAAACTGTGGTGGGGGAACGCGGGCTACGGTTATCCGGAGGGCAGAAGCAAAGGATAGCCATTGCACGAGCTCTCTTAATGGACCCGAGAGTGTTGCTCCTCGATGAAGCCACGAGCGCCTTAGATGCGGAGAGTGAGTACCTCGTTCAGGTGAGTTTTTAACAAAGGATTAAATACCATATTGCTAGTTGGAGTTGTGCCTGATAGGAGGGTTTATGCAACAGAAATAAGGGGTTAGTAAAGAATCTGTCACTAAAGGGGTTAGTGAAATCTCTGACTAAAGGGGTTAGTAACACAACTGTCACTAAAAGACCCAAACCCTCTCATACACATAAATTTTTATTAGCAAAATGTCGCAAAAAAAATGTCGCAAAAAAAATGTCGCAAAAAAAGTGCGGTCAACATCCAGCATGATAGTTCAACTATTAATTTGGTATGTTAACCTTCGTATTTTAAAAACAAAATTATTGGAAAATTTGAGTTTTTAATATAATATTTTTATTAAAAATATGAAATTAAAGACTAATTAATTATAAATTTTTTGTTATTTTATACTTTCAATAAAAATTGTATCTTAAAAAATTATTCTTTCCCTTTTTTAGAATTTGTACTAGTATTTTTAAAAAATAATATAGTTTTTTCAATCATACGACACGTCATTTTCTTTCGAAATTTAATGAAAACAAATAAAGTTAGTATTTGGCTCAAACTTTGAACATATAGATAGAATTGAAAAAGAAAAAGTCAAACAAATTTTTGTAGAACAGTTAAAATTCATATAGCTATTTGATTATTAACTTCTTTTTTTGGTAGAAAATTTGATTATTAACTTAACAATCAAGTTTTTACATCAGTAGAATTGTTTGCTAATGTACACCAAAACTCTTTATTTTTTCCTTTCTACTTGGGTTTTATAGGATGCGATGGATTCTCTAATGAAGGGTCGGACAGTCCTAGTGATAGCTCATCGACTTTCGACGGTGAAAACCGCAGACAAGGTTGCAGTAATTTCTGGTGGTCAAATAGCGGAGATCGGAACTCATGAGGAGCTCTTTTGTAGAGACGGTATCTACACTGCGCTTGTCCGAAGGCAACTTCAGGAGGCGCCCCGAATCTCGCTCGAGTCCTCAACTCAAAATCATGAATCCGTAGAATCGATTAGTGAAGAAAATTAGTGGATCAAACTTGTATCATCGTGGTTAAATTACTAGTTCCATATAGTTAGAAGCAAAAAAAAATTGAGAATTCAGCTGCTTGTTGGGACACCAATGTATTTTCGTCTTTAGAAACCATCGTAAAAGTTTATAACACAGACAGAGACATGCTTAACAACATTACTTAGTGAGTGAATTACGTTGACTCTTTAGAATCCAATTTTAAATTCATCTTGATATATTAAGTTTATACTTGTTAGTTTTTAGATATATCATATTCTTTATACTAAATCATACATATGCATAGTATTTATAACATAGCCAAGTTAGCTTTAACTAGTGACTAGTGATGCAATTACGGTAGGTTCAACAATGGTACGATAAATTTGAAATTATTGTACTTTGTATTATTTGTTACGGTTAATCGTACTATTATAATGAGATTGACTATGATAATACATTTTATATTCGTAATAGTTATGATTACAATTATAGTATTATAACTACTATTGTAGGGTATAATTTTTATGAATTAAAACATATCTAAAATATATTCATGTATGATTTTAATGTTCAATATCCTAGTATAAATTTCCTAGTATTGAATGGTGTTATAATCAATCTATATTAATTAGGCTAGATTATTTAGAATTGTGACAAATAATAAAATAGGGTAGTTACGTGTCAAAATCCAAACATTTATTGGCCCACATCAATGTATATTTTTCCGTGATAGCGTGGCACTGTCATGTGTGTACCTAAACTGAGTTTAATTTTCTTCAAGCACTCACAATCAATTCAAAAAATAATTATAGTATTTTGAAGATTTCGAATTTTTTCAAAAACTATACATTTTCGTTTTTTTAAGAAAAGTAAGTATAGAAAAGAAATATTTCGAAAAATAGGTATACGCGCACCCCCGGGTAGCGCGTATTGGCAATACGCGCACCCCAAGGCGCCACCCTAAGAGGCGTCTATTCATATGGCACCCAAGGTAAGTTTACTTTTTTTTTTTAAAACAAATTATTCCATAATGACGACCGATGTTTAATTAAAAATAAAATTATGTATCTATTAAAAATATTATAGTAAGTAGATATTTTAATTGCGATTCAAATGATGCAAAAAATATTAAATTTGGATTTACGGATTGACTGTACGGCCTGCCGTAAGTTGAGATGTGAAAATTTTACTTAAAAAATTATAACTCATACCATGTAAGTCCAAACTCAACACGGTTAACGTCATTTATGTCGTAATTCAATTATCTATCTATGGTAATTTTTTTGATTGGAAATACAGTGATTTTGTAACCTAACATCGTTCGTTTTATAATTTGACTGAAATAATTATATGCATTAGGTGATAAATTTAATTATGTACTTACTAAAAAAAAATCAAAAATTTACGGTGCGTAGATAATTTAATTACGAATTAACAGTGAATTCACTGTTCAAAATACTATTTGGAATGTTTTGTATCGTATGTACAGTTTTTTACGTATCGTATTATACAGTCAGTCTAAAAATAAAAAGTTAACGCATAGTTAGCGTCATTTAATTCGTAATTAAATTATCTACGCACCGTAATTTTTTGATTTTTTTTAGTAAGTACATAATTAAATTTGTCACCTAATGCATTTAATTATTTCGGTCAAATTATAAAACGAACGATGTTAGGTTACAAAATCACTGTATTTCCAATCAAAAAAATTACCCTAGATAGATAATTGAATTACGACATAAATGACATTAACCGTGTTGAGTTTGGACTTACATGGTATGAGTTATAATTTTTTAAATAAAATTTTTATATCTCAACTTACGGCAGGCCGTACAGTCAATCCGTAAATCCAAATTTAATATTTTTTGCATCATTTGAATGACAATTAAAATATCTACTTACTATATATTTTTTAATTGATACATAAATTTTATTTTCAATTAAACATCGAGTCGTCATTATCGAACAATTTTTAAAAAAAGAGAAGACAAAGTGGCCAAATTGTGGCCTGTTGAATAGGCGTCAACCTGGGGTGCGGGTATACCTATTTTTCGATTTTCTTTTTCTATACTTACTTTTATAAAAAAAAAAAAACTAAAATGCTTAGTTTTTGAAAAAAAATTATAGATTTCTTTTGACTTTTAATGCATATTTTTTTTATTTGTTACCTGTTTTATTTGTACTTTTTTTTTATTGTGTTTTTATAAAATGTGACTTCATAAGGTTATATTTATTTTCTTAAAAATAAAAAATGATAAGTTTGATAAAAATATAATAGGTTATATATAAAACAATTCATAAACCACAATAATAATCACTTATATCTTAATTGTTTTTTTTTTGCATATACTTATTTTAAAAAATAAAATAATTTTATGTATAATTTCTTAATATACCTTTTTAAATGAATAATAAAACTAAATTTTTTGGCCAAAGAATACTAAAACTACTTAAAACATAATAATTTGTATCTAAACAATTCATTTCAAATTACTATAATAATCAATAACTTTATATTTCGTTTTATTTATTATTTTAAAAATAAATAACTAAATTAATTTTTTTAGTTTTAAATATCATTATTGAAACAATTTAATATTTTAAATTCAAGCAATTTTTCATATACCGAACAAAGCGTGATCCGATTTTCTAATACTTGTTGAATCTTAAAGTTTAGATGATGTTCTTAGTTTTTGCATTTTATTGGTTTGCATTTCTTATATGCGGAATTTAAATTAATTTTGATCGTGTTGAAATCAGAGTGTTTTGATAACTGATCTAATCTTATAGAACCAAAAATATAATAACTGTTTTATAGGGACTAGAAAAAATATATAAATATCTCGAATATAGATAAACAAGTAAAAACTATAGTTAAAATCACATATAGAGATACAATTATAATATTTAGAAACGTACCCACATTAAATAAGGTAACCACGGTTAAGAATACAAATATGATTATGATATATAGAAAAAACAGTAGAATTATAATATTTAGTATATCCCCATTAAATCTACCTCACTTTTATTGTTAATACTCCACATAATCCAAACTCCAAAGCATAAATGTAATTATTATAAATGGTATACATTGTTACTACTACTTACACTTTCTTCTTGAAATAAAATAAAATATATTGTTTGAGAAATTCATGGATTAGAAAGTTTTTTTTCCATCTATTTTCGAATTAAAAAATCAGTGTATAAATTAGTCTGCGGTAGAAAAATTGTAACTATGTGATTGCAATATTTGAAGTTAGAGATAATATTAGATTAAATATAAATAAGCAAACATAAATAGATATTAAAATAATATAATGTTTGTAAATAAAATTTTCTGATATGTTTAAATTTCAGAATTATTAGTTATATCATAAGACGAAATATATAAATATATATATATACTAGATTTTGACACGCGCTACGTGTGTGCACGTTGTTGTCGTTTGTCTTGCATGAGATGTTAAGAGGACATCATCAACCTGATTCCTAGGATAGTACAAGAATTAAACATTTGATTAAAAATATTATTTGAATTGTAAAACCATACTTAAACAATCTAATATAACGAAATAAAATTAATTTTGTTTTAAAAGTTTTTAAGAAATTGCTCGAGCATCCACGAGTCTTTTCAGTAATGGTTCTTACTTCCGGATGCTCGAAAAATTTCTTAAACACTCCAGGAAATAGCATGATTTGAACACTTGATTAAAAATATTTATTTGAACAAGAATTAAATACTTGGTTAAAAATATTATTTTAATTGTAAAACTAAACTTAAATTATCTAATATAATGAAATAAAATTAATTTTGTTTTAAATATTCTTAAGAAATTGCTCGAGCATCCGGGAGAAAAAACCACTACTAAAGAGGCTCCCGGATGCTCGAGCAATTTCTTAAAAATATTTAAAACAAATTAATTGTATTTCGTTATATTAGGTAATTTCAGTTTAGTTTTACAATTCAAATAATATTTTTAATCAAGTATTTAATTCTTGTTCAAATAAATATTTTTAATCAAGTGTTCAAATCATGCTATTTCCCGGAGTGTTTAAGAAATTGCTCGAGCATCCGGGAGTAAGAACCATTACTAAAGAGACTCTCGGATGCTCGAGCAATTTCTTAAAAATATTTAAGACAAAATTAATTTAATTTCATTATATTAGGTTGTTTAAGTATAGTTTTACAATTCAAATAATATTTTTAATCAAGTGTTTAATTCTTGTACTATCCTAGGAATCAGATCGATCATATCATCCTAACACCTCACGCAAGACAAACGACGACAACGTGCACACGCGTAGCGCGTGCCAAAGTCTAGTATAACCATTAGGAAAATACAATTAAGTGAATTCTAGAACTTCCATTTTAATTTTATTTTAGATTGTATATGAAATTGTTTCTATAACTATTCATTGAGTTGATGAAAATTGATTCTTAGATAACAATATAGATATATAAGCAATATGATTAGTAGTAAATGAAAAGAGTATACTCAAATTATAAAATACAATTAAAGAAAATTAAGATGTATATTTTCTTCATAACTATAACAAAATTGAAGAGTTAATTGATATAGCTAAATGAATATATATATATATATATATATATATATATATATATAATTAAAGAAAATTATGATGCACATTTTCGTCCTTACTATAACAAAATTGAACAGATAATTGATAAATCTAACAAAATATTTTATAGACTCCGTTCGAGTATATATATATTGATAATTCTTCTGAAATCCTTTTTCGTAACCAAAACTTTTGTTGGTGACTATATATAATAATTTTGTGACTATGCGTGAGAAAGTAACATATAATTATTTGTTACTAAGAATATGATCAAACAAATATATGTCGATATTTGATAGAGTTGACCTGTCGCATTTTTTATAGTCATACTATGAGTATTTTTACTCACATACCATGTCATACTATCTCATATCTTATCAACTATCGCTTAATGCTCGACGTCGAACTTTTTATGAGTATTCATACTGAATATTACAACCACTATTACAAATCTACTTTCATAACATCAACTATCGCTTAATGTCCGATCTCGAACTTTCTATGAGTATTCATACCAACCTCAAAATTTATATGAGTATTTTCACCCCGACAACATCCCAGTATTCAGTCTTATGCGCTCATACCATTTGAGATTTAAGACGTACACTCATAAGTCAGAATTTCTCAATGAATGCATTCAATATACTCTTAATATATCTTAACACCTCACGCACAATAAATATTTATCATATCTGTTTATAAGAATATGGTCAAAAAAATATATGTGGATATTTGAACAAAATTGACATTGCACTTTGTTTATAGTCCAGGAGGCAAATGCGCTCCCTCAAGATCTTTTTTGAGTATTTTACATCTGACATCCCCAGCCCCCACGATTTGAAAACCTGGGCACTCTGACACCTTCACCCTTTCTTTGAGTATTTTACTTCCAACATCCGACCACGTTTCTTTGAATATTTTTCGACCTTTCTCGACATCCGACCTTTCTTTGAGTATTATACTTCTGACATCCGACTTTTCTTTGAGTATTGTACTCCCGACATCCCCATGATATGAACTTGGGCGCTGTTCGTATCTATGATTTAAGACGTATGCCTTAACCAACTGTTTCAGAAGTCCGAACATATCAGTGAAGACATTCAATATACTCTTAAGATATCTTAACAATCTCACTACCATGTCTATGAAATGAAGACTATAAAAAAAATTCTGTGACAACATCAAGAAATTACCAATAAAATTTGCACCCAAAAATAAAATTAGATATTTGATTAAATTTTTCCTTATATTTTATTTTGATATTTTCAAAGTTATTTTACTTTAATATTTTCAGAGGTCATAAAGTAGGGTTGAGAATTAAGTATATTCATATTTTAATTTTAGATATATTTGCAATGTAGAGTTAAATAAAGAAATACTCATAGAATCTAAATTTGAACAATCCTAAAAACTTTTGGCATCTGGAATCATCTATGCATTAATATTAATAATACTAAAAAAATCTATATTTTTTTTTTACATTTTAATAATCTCATTATTTGAAAATACTCTATAATACATAATTATCATTATAAAAAATGTAACATTAATCAAATATCTCATTTCTATTTGATTTTAATTTTTCAAATTTTATTATATTTTTTGTATTTACGGCTTCACACGATAGATTGTGTATATTCAACATATAAATACACGTCAATTTTGATTGATTTTAATTATTTAAATTTATAAATTAAATGTATTTTTATAACGACACTGCTCACAATTCAAAAAACTTTAACTTCTTAAAAAGAACAGAGAATGGTTTGAAGAAAAAAAATCTATAGAAATATTAAAAAATCACAATTACCAATAACATATAGATGGCGATTTGAGAACATAATACACAATTATTATTATTATATAAAATTGTAAAGTTATATAAAATAACAAATATAATAATAAAATTAAATTAATTAAAAAAATAGGATAAATAATAAATGGAATTTCTTTTTTCACTTTAATTTAAATTTCAAACTTGATTATATTGCACATATTAATTATTTATTGCTTTAAATAATAGATAATGCATATTTGACGTATTAATTCAATCTAAATTATCTTAGTTGTAGATGAAATTATAACTATTATAAATTATCTAAGTCTTTAGATTCACTCATATCTTAATGAAAAAATAATTTAATTTGTTAGCGAGATATAACAAAAAATGGTGCATGATAAAATATGGAGGGATAGTGATAGATAAATATATATTTGTCATCTTGTAAAATTTATAATGTTACATACGTGCGAAGCTTGAGATGACTAATATGTATGTAGAAGATCATATGTTCGAGTCTCCGTGCATATAATTTTTTTTATAACTTTTTGAGAAGATATTTAAATGATCAAAATAGTCAAAACATAAATTAATTTAATTATTAATGTGTATTTGTGTAAATTTACCGATGACGGTTACAAAATCATATATCACTTAATAATATAGATATGTATAAACATTACTTTTAAACATTAAGCATTTGAATCTTTCATTTCACCACATATTATTATTTAATTTAATTAAATAGATTGAATTATTTTTAGTTTATATTATTGTATGGATTGCATTGTCTTCATTATCCAAATCCACATGCATCCCTCACAAACCAATCGTAGTAAACTCACATGGCTATTTGATTCGAGGTCACGATCTAACTTAACTTAACTTTGTTTGATTATTTATTATTTCCAGATTACAAATACATATCGGAATTTTTTCAAAAATTAACTGTTTTGAAAAAATATTTAAAAAAATATATATTCAAAAAAAATATTTAACAAATGTGCATCTGCGCAGGTACAGTTGTAGCGTTTTTTTCTGAAAAACACTACTGTAAGTAGCGATTTTTAACAATCGCTACTAACAGTAGCGATTTTTGAAAATCGCTACTGACAGTACCGTTTTTCAGAAAATCGCTACTGGTAGTAGCGATTTCAAAAACGCTACTACGAGTGGCGTTTTTGGAAAAACGCTACTACGAGTGGCGTTTTTGGAAAAACGCTACTACGAGTGGCGTTTTTGGAAAAACGCTACTAAACGGTAGCGTTTACGAAAATCGCTATTGGGAGTGGCGTTTTTCCAAAAACGCCACTCGTAGTAGCGTTTTTGAAATCGCTACTGAAAAACGCTACTACCAGTAGCGATTTTCGCCCAGTGCGTAAATAACCCTACCCCCACCCCTTTAAACCCCCCCGCCCCCCTCTGCAGCTCCCCCTCTGCCTCCAAGCCCCATCCCAGCTCCCCAGTCAGACGTCGGCACCCCCAACCACCCCACCCAATCCCCGACCGAAGGCTCCCCTCTGCGTCACCGACCCAAGGTTGTCCCTCCCCTCGCCGTCCTCTACGTCACCAACCCAAGCCCGTCCAAGCCTCCCTTCGCCGTCCCTCTCCTCGCCGTCCCTCCCCTCGCCGTCGCAACTCGCCGGATCCGTGGAGCTCGCCGTGCTCGTTAACTTCCAGGTACCGTGGACATATTTTTATATATTATACATTTTTATGCTTAATTATTTTGTTAATTAAAGTATTATAAATAATTATTGTGATCATTGTGTTGATTAAAGCTTGCATAGTTAGTTATGAAAGTTAAAATTTAGAATTTGTATTTTTAAATTGTAGAATTCAAATACCGCCGCGCGTAATTATGTCAAGTGGTGAAAATGTTGTTAACGTTGGTCCGTTGGATCAATCAGTACTCTGGGGACAAGATCAACATCATTCGTCAGACCTGAGTGAGAACCAACAAATAACATTTAGGTGTTTAACATTAGAGGATAATCTAATATTAGAATAGGCTAAAGCTATTGTCCAAGCGGTTGGATTATGGGATGTAGTTATTATGTCACATCCCAAGCTGGATCATAAATTGTTGACCGCATTGTGCGAGCGTTAGCGACCCAAGACACATGCGTTCCATCTCAGACATGGGGAGATGACGATCACACTTCAGGATGTTTCCGTGCTACTGGGACTACGAGTACACGGAGATGCAGTAACTGATGACCATGTACCTGAGGAAGACATGGTCAGTGCGTGTCTGGAGTTGTTGAGACTGAATGTACAAGGTCATAAAGATTTTCTGAAAATTACTACTTTACGACAACATTTAGTTCAACCTAATCTCACCGCCGAACAACAAGCGTGAACATTTATGTTGATTATAATCAGTGGTGTTCTGTTTACAACGACAAAGAAAGATAATGTGTCGTTGATGTACTTACCCCTACTTCGAGATTTAGAAAGAGCAGCACAGTACAATTGTGGCCAGCTGTGTTGGCTGCAACGTACCATGGACTGTGTGAGGCATCTGAGCTAAACTGTGCAACATTCCATGGTTGTGCCATCCTTGTGCAGGTAACCTATATGAAAGTCTTGTCATATCATTAATATTGGTTATTAAGAATTTCATAATGAGGTTTTCTACTATAGTTATGGTCATGGGAGCACCTCCATATTGGTCGCCCTGTGATTCAAGGTGAAGTGTCGGCTGGAGAGATACATCCATTAGGATACAGGTGATTTGTGTAGATTTATTGGTTTGTTGGACTACGTAAAAATTTCGTAATGTAAATTTATTGTTTTTTTGTGATTTTTCCTATTTTGCTTAATAGGTGGGCATTCCTAAAGAGGTCGTTTAGTCACCAAGTTAGAACTGCAAATTTGGTGTACTATAGGGATGACCTGGAGTCTCAATCCCATGACCAGGTTTGTGTACTTTTATTTGGCACATATTGGTTAATTTTCACCATTTTGTAACCTTACTTAATATGATGACAAAATCTTAAATATTAGGTGACGTGAATGCCATATCACGCCTTTAGGTTAGCTAGTGCACCACCTGTATGTCGTGAGCACGCCGAGCTATTCCGAGCGAGGGTTCCACTAATCCATTTTAATGTGGTTGAGTGGCATCGTCCAGATAGAGTCATGCGGCAATTTGGTCTGCACCAACACATCCCGGAGATGGCCCACAATGAGATACAAGAGCATCGTCCAAATAGAGTCATGTGTTTGACCTCCAATAAGTGAGTTTCACTAATTCAATCAACGATAATGCCCTTGCCCCTTTCAGCACTCCGTTAAACACTTCGACCAAATTTGTAGTCATGTTTCCATATCGAGCGCCTCCATCGTACACCAAGGCCCATCTCTCAAGGGGCATGTTCGAAATCCAATCACGGAACTTTCCATATTGCAGAGTTAATAGATTAGAATACCACACATCAAACTTATGTTTATCAGGAGTACTTGCCATTATATAGAACTGCTTTTTCAGAATTACGCTTTTGAAGGTGTGATTGAAATTACTCGCTAGATGACGCGCGCAAAAGCGATGTGTTCCACGACCATGTTGAGCGTATACATTCTCGACCGCGTTAATTATTGCTCTGTGTCGATCATACATTAGACAGACAACTCTATCCTTCGTCACGTTATCCCGGAGATGCTGCAAAAAACCAGTTCCAACTCTCATTTGTCTTTGCGTCTGCAATACCAAATGCCAAAGGATAGATGTCGTTGTTAGAATCATATGATACGGCTACGAGAACTTTTCCATTATATTTTCCATACAAATGTGTTGCATCAATACTTATAAGTGGTCGGCAATGGACAAATCCTTCAATAGCTGGACCGAATGACCAAAACATCATACCAAATGTGGCTACTTGAGTTTCAACATTTACTCTTTGGGGCAAAAAATCATAGACTGTCCCAGGGATGTATACGGACATGGCTGACAGTAGTCACGGGAGGTTTACAAAGGCTTCTTCGTGTGTTCCGTATAAAGACTCCAACACTACTTGTTTGGAGTACCATGCCTTCGGATATCCAATTTTCGAACCAAACTCATTCTCCACCATCGACTGGATTACTGAAATTTTCAATCCAGTGTCAGCTAAAACAGAATTTCTTATTAAAGACGCTATCATCTTGCAATCGATGTTTTGGTGTCGTTCAATGAGGACTTCATTCGTGCATGTATGTGTAGTTTGCAATTTGGATATTCTCCACAATCCAGTATGCTGAAAAAGACTTCCTCTTAATGACCATGAACAATTTATGGGATCAACTTTACACTTGAAGACAATTGATTTGGGGGTCGATGTCTGAACAATGCAAATCTTAGAATTAGAAATATGCCATCTTCTCAGAGCCGCATATAACTCGTCCTTACTACTAAACTTCATGTTTCTGTTTAGGAAACTTTCAGTTGACGGTTCATCAACGCCCATATACAACTCATTTATTGATTGAAATTCATCAATCCAGTTACTATCAATCTAATTTCCAACAGTGGGTTGCATCATTTGAAGGGTGTGGGAGCTACTTCCACCCTTGTCACCCTCGTCAAACTCAAACACCTCTTCATTTTCTTCATTAATGTGACCCGTAAAATGCTCCATACACGAATCTTCTTCATTTATTGAGGCATCTGAGAGTGCATCAACGTCGACCTCGTCATCAGAGAGATCATGGGTGTGACCATGCAAAACATTCTCTGTTTCACCACCATCAGATGTGTTTGACATCAAGTTACCTTCTCTAGTTAAGTTAACCACAATAAATTGACTAGCCACGCTTAACTGTAAAGCAATAGACAATGCACTTTGCGATCGAATCCGTACAAACTTGCAAAGTCCATCAGTATCTGTGAATTTATAGGATATGCTTATGGGCCTAGTGTCAACGTCATGCCAACCGCACTCGATACATACAATTTCCTTTAGTCTATAAAGAGAAATATCCAAGGTATCTGTAGTAATACTGGAAGTACCACCCACATAGACCTCATTACCATTCTGAGACAATATTTCACCATCATACAAGCAAATGATACTGATCTCTGTCATGTTTGATCCTAAATAATTAATATTATAACATTCCATATCAGATGTGCTTATTTTTTAGATAATCTAAAATTTATGTAAATATAACTGCAAACAGTTTTAAAAATATTGTAATTAAAAAATACATACAAATATATTACCTACCTTATGCCAATATTGCAGATGAAGAAGATGCAGATGATGAAGAAGATGCAAATGATGAAGAAGACAAAAGAAAGTCAGGCGGATGAAGAAGCTGAAGACGAGTTAAATAGAAGTATACGGTAGTAATTTAAAATATTGCACAGAAAACGCAAATAATTGGGGGCTGACACAAATAATTGACCAAAACGCTACTGGAGGTAGCGAAAACACATTTTTCGCTACTGGTAGTAGCGATTTTTAGATATTCGCTACTGTAGGTAGCGTTTTTTGTTTTTTCGCAGCCTACAGTAGTGAAAATCTAAAAATCGCTACTACCAGTAGCGAAAATAATTTTTCGCTACCTCCAGTAGCGTACATACACATTTTTTCAAATATTTTCAGACGGTATTTACTTTTTCAAATTTATTTTCTGACAGAGTTACTTTTTGAAAAAATTCATACATATCGTACAAAATATTAGTAGTTTGATTGAATTTAATTGTCTGGTTTATTTAAAATGAAACATCTTTCTTGTTATTTTTTGTGAGATCAAGCTTCATTTTTTTAATAAAAAAAGTAATAAGATAAAATATGACTTTGTTTCTAACGTTTGGGCAAAAAATGAGTTTTTTCCATAAATTTTATGCTTAAATTTTTTATTCATTCATGTTTGGTTATGAGTTGAGTTTACCTATTTTATCATATTTTCTATGCAAACTTAATAGAATAAGTTTTAAGAATTGTAAAAATAAAATAACACTTGTAAGAATGTCACGATTTAGTCCTTCAAAACTTTTTATATATTACAATTAAGTCTATGTCTGATCGCAACTTGATTGAGTCCGGAGCTAGGAGGGTAGATTCTGGGTTTTAACCTAGAACATTCTGCCCATGGGTCGGGGATTAGTCAGTCAAGACACATGCTCTATCTCCCTCAATTGAGGTTAAACCGACTCTAATTCGATCTCGAGTCCTAATAAAGGGGTTAGGATCTTGACCTAGATTAATCCTCACTCAATAACAAGTTGGTTTGGGTCAAGACTCATACCCTAATCCCTTTTGATTGAGATTCAATATAGCCCAATCAAAGGGGATAGAGATTGGGTTTTAACCCAGACCACCACACCATTTGCAAGGGTTGGTCTGGATTTAGAACTTAGCCCCTTCAATTGTGTCTCAATTGGTCTCATTCGAATCGAGACATAATTGTAACATATAAAAAAGTTTGGAATTATCAAATTGTGACACTTTTATAAATAAGCTGCTATTTTTGCAATTTTCAAAATATATTGTATTAAGTTTTAATTAAAAAAATTCTGACGAACAAGAAAAACTTGATTAATAATCAAACATTTTTTTATATAAAAAACACACCTTAATTTTGTCTCAAATATTAAATTACTTTCGTATTTTACCGTAAATAATAGTCTCTTCCCTTTCATTATTCTAATAAACAAATAAATTTAAATATATATAATTTCAAATATTTGATAACAAAAGCTGACAGGATCACCATTATTATATCCCCTTCATTATTTATTTTTTTAAAGATTGAACTCTTGAATATGCTGTGGCTATCACAATTGTTTATTCGTGGGTTGTCGGTTTTTTATATGAAACAAATAAATAAAAATAAGTAATATTGTATTATTTTGTAAGAATAAGAGAAGTTGATGGATAGAGTAGAGACAACCTCTCATGTGTTTCTTCACTTTATGCATGTGGTTTTGCATCCTTTACCCTACCTATCCTTTCCTTTGGCAAAATTGAACAAATCCAACTCAATCACACATACAAATTGGACAAAAACAAAAATCACACATACAATTATACAAATATGCCACTTGCCACGAGAGAGAGAGAGAAAACAATCACACATACAAATGCCACTTGCCACTTGAGAGAGAGAGAGTCAAGAGAAACTTTTTTTTTTTTTTTTTGAACTTCAAGAGAAACTTTTATAAAATACATTTTTTACAGGCTTACTTTTCCAATTAAAATTTCTTCTTATTTTACCAAATTTCAGATTTTCCTCAAAATGAATTTCTCATGTGTTTTTCAATGAACTTCTCTAGATATGTCTTATGCGTAAAAAAAAAAGATTGAGAAGTGAAGAAATGCATAACTAAAAATGAAATGTCGAAGGGAACAATAGTACTCGATCCTAGAAAACAGTTACAAACTAAGTCGGACTAATAATTCTACGTTTAGTAATATTTGATTTTTTTTTTCTTCAAAAAGTGAGCATGTTAATTTTTTTTAGAAAAGTAAATATATCAAAAATTATATCAAAATATGAGTATATTCGCACTCCAAAGTAGCCCGTATTGACAATACGCGCACCCAAGGTAGCGTGTATTGCATTTTGGCAATACACGCCCAAAGTGGGTTGGGCCTTGTTTTTTGTTTTTTTATTCGACGACGACTCGATGTTTAATTAAAAATTAAATTATGAATCTATTAAAAAAATTATAGAATGTAGATATTTCAATTGTGATTCAAATGATACAAAATATATTAAATTTGGCTTTACAGAATGACTGTACGCTTTGCTATAAGTTGAGATATGAAAATTTGACTTAAAAAAATATAACTCATAACTTGTAAGTCCAAACTCAACACGGTTAACGAAATTTATGGCGAAATTAAATTATCTACATACTCTAATTTTTTTGGATTTTTTTGATTAGATATATATTTAAGTTTTTAACCTAACATCCTTTGTCCTATAATTTTACCGGAATGATTAAATGTATTAAGTGAGAAATTTAATTATATACTTACTATAAAAAATCATAAAAATTACCGTGCGTAGATAATTTAATTACGAATTAAATGACGTTAACTAGACGTTATTTTTTTTTACTTTTAGACTGATCGTATAATACGATTCGTAAAAAACTATACATATGTATATATATACACTAACATTAATGTGAAAACAGTAAGATTACTGTGGGAACATTACAAGTACTATATATATATACATATAATGTATAGTTTTTTAGTATCGTATTATACGGTTAGTCTAAAATTAAAAAATAAACACCTAGTTAGCATCATTTAATTCGTAATTAAATTATCTACGCACTGTAATATTTTTTATTTGTTTTTGAGTAAGTATATAATAAATTTATCACCTAATGTATTTAATCATTCTGGTAAAATTATAGAACAAACAATATTAGGTTAAAAAATATAATATATATCTAATAAAAAATTCAAAAAAATAAGAATATGTAGATAATTGAATTCCGTCATAAATGTCGTTAACCGTGTTGAGTTTGGACTTACATGGTTTGGGTTATATTTTTTAAAGTCAAATTTTCATATCTCAACTTACGACAGAGCGTACAATCAATCCGTAAGTCCATTTTTTATTAGATAAATAATTTAATTTTTAATTAAATATCAAGTTGTTGTCGAAAAAGGAAAAAAAAAGCCCAGACCCCGGCAATACAAGTCACTTGGGGTAGCGTGTATTACCAAAATACAATACACGCTACCCTGGGGTACGCGTATACCCAGATTTCGATTTTTTTTTATATACTTACTTTTCTTTAAAAAAAAATAACATGCTCATTTTAAAAAAAATAGTAATATAAGACACATTTGTAATGATACCAAAAAGTACACCTTTAGGAGGAGCACACTAAGTACAGTAAGATCCATAAGTTGTGAAACAGTAGGGTTGTTCATAAAAAATCGGTTCGGCTTAACTGAAATCTTATCTGATTTTGGTTTGGTTTCAATCGGTTCAACTGAACTAGTTCTAAAATAAAACTATTTTTTAAAAGTTAAAGTAAGTCAATTCAAAACAGTAGATTTAATTAAGTTCGAATCGACTCATTTTTTGTACTAGTTTATACTAAAAATAAAAATCAAACTGGATTAAACCTATACAATTTTTGAACCGACCAAAACAAAACAAACCGGTTTAACTTAATTGATTAAATAGTAAAGAAGAGTATTTTTTGTATATTCTGTGTAGTTCAATGTTTAAGAGCATCTATTTACTGATCTGGTTATGTTTTTAGACCGAATCAAATTTATTTTTGACTGAACTGGAATTATTTTTGATTGAACCGGAATAGAGTCTTGTTTTTTTTTTTAAAAAGACCAACTAGTTCGAACCGATTCATGAACCGGTTCTATTCAGACTAATTTTTTATGTGTTAAATAGAACAATTCTTTAAGCGAGCCACAAAAATATCAGTTTGCTTTAAACAATTCTAATTCAATTCAGAACCGGTTCATATCTTTGTTAAAGCATATGTAAATGAGTTTGCTTTCTAGGAGATGTGTCAAACTTGTACATTGAAAAAGTAATATAATTTTTTAAAAACCTAAAATGATAGACACTACATTCAAGTTTTGACAAAAGTCGTCAGAAATAAGTTTAGATGCGATAAAAGAATCTATCTCAATCTTTAAGACGTATTCACTGATGTTAAACTAAGATTTAACCATCCTGAATTGCTAAAAATTTAACGAGAATACTAGTTGTGCAACTCAATTAGTGCACCCATAGCGCATGTAAAAATAAAATAAAATGCTACATTTATATGAATATATTAATGTATCATATATTTGAGACATATTTCCAAACAATTTTCTCATTTTCTTTTCTTGATGGCAAATTATTTTTTTTTCTCGTTTCATATATTTCTAATTATTTTAACTAATATATAAATATTTGGTTAATTCTATATTTTATAATTAATTTAGATATTTTTATTACCATTATAGCTGTTTTTTTTGTACAAATACCATTTATATTTTAAAAATACTTTCTAACAGCTTTTTTTGTTGCTTATCCGCCAAATTTTTGATGATATATATTATTATATAAACCACTGCATGTCCTCTTTCAATATGGTCTACAAATATATAGATAATATGAATTTTATAAAAATATCACTTAATAATACAAATAAATATTAACATTTTCCAATCTAATAATTTTATCTTTAAATAGCCTCACATATTAAAGTAATTATCAACCCATTCTCTCCTTAAATTAATTGATTTTGTAATTATATAACTTATTGAATGTTTAAATCGTTTATTTATTGATTATCATGATCAACTTGTATTTTATTATATCATAAATTGTTGTTCTAGGATGGTTAATTTAAGTTTATATTATTATAATTTTAATTCTCTCGTAATTTGAATGATTGATGATTTATTTATTTCATAAAAGTAAATAAATGATTTATCAGTAAAAAAAACATTGAGGATAATTACATCTATATGTATGTATAGTTGATAAAAATAAAATAAAAAAGTTATTAATGTGAATGACAAAGCAAAAAGAATTGGGTTTGGCCCCAAAATAAAAAACATGCGCGTGGACCATGACGCGCTTATTGGATCTCTCTCTCCAGGAAGGCGATTTCTTCAGCTTCGCTTAATTCCAACGGGAACTTCCGCCCAATCAACCAAATTCGCAGCTCATCCCGGAACAGAGCCTCCATCCTCCACCGACTGTGGAGGCGCAACATCGAAACGAACCTGAGGGGGACGTGATGAGCAAGGATACCGATAGAACAGGAGAAAAGGGGAGTACCATCGGGCAAAGCCACCTTTCTTGCCCGACGGTTATTATGACAGGAGGTCCGAGCTTTGTGGAAGGCTGCGTGCAGGTAGGGTCGGAGACAGGGAAAGCCAAAAAAACTCGATCCTACGGGGCTAGGCTAACCAAAAGAAGAGGTGACCTGGAAGTTGATGGTGGACCGGAAAAGAGGAGGAAAACATCAATGCATCACGCACCGAATAGGAAGAGTGGATCGGCTAAGCCTATGGCCGAAAATAGAGCATCTCGGCCTAGTCAGGGTGGCAGAGATGCAGGCTCGGTGGAGAAGGTGAAATCAGTTCCAAGTACGGGTTCCGGTGACTGTCCCAAAACAGCCACGAGGACTAGATGATCTTCATCAGCTAGAACTGTCAGGGGTTAGGGTCTCTCCTGACGGTTCGCCATCTAAAAGACCTGGTTCGGGGTGCTCGTCCTGCGATTGTCTTCTTAATGGAGACAAAGCAGAATGATGCCCATTGTGAGAGGGTTAGGAGACAAATAGGGATGGACTACGCATCATATGTCCATCTTATGGGATCGAGTGGAGGATTAGCACTGTGGTGGACGAAGGAAGTAGCCATTACAATTCACGCGAATGATAAGAATTTTATCTATACATCGATAACGAGTCCGGAATTTAGGGGAGAATGCCGAGTAACATGGGTCTACAGAGACTCGATCTATCAGCGGAGGGTTCAGAATTGGGACACCCTCAGGCGAATGGGGTATAATAGAACAGAACCGTGGGCGTGTATCAGAGATTTCAATGACATATTCCACCATAGGGAGAAGGTGGGAGGGGGCCGAAAAGACCAATTCAAAATCGATGGCTTCAATAGCCTTATGGAGGACCTTTTCTTGGAGGACATCGGTTTTAAGGGACAAATGTTCACATGGACCAACAACCGAAGGGATGGTGAGCGTATAAGGGAGCGGTTGGACAGAATTATTGCGAATCAAGCATGGGGTGCATAGTTTCCCACAACGCAATGCATACACGGGATAATCATAGGCTTGGACCACGCACCGATTAGCTTGCACCTATCATATGCCGAAAGAAGAGGCCGTAAGCGATTCAGGTTTGAAGACATGTGGCTCGAAAAAGAGAAGTGTCATAACATCATAAGGGGCGCATGGCTAGCTGGGGGGTCGGTCACAACCACGGTCGATCTTCGCCCAAAGCTAGAAATGTGCAGCATATCTCTGACCGAATGGAGTGCTAAGGAGTTCAAACACAACATTGTGGAAATTCGGAAAGCTAAGCAGCAAATCAGGAACCTACCTACATGGCAAGGGCGACAATAGGTATTCGATGAAGAGAGAGAACTTAAATCTAAACTACACGTGCTTTGGAAGAGAGAGGAGATCTATTGGGCGCAAAGATCTCGTGTTCGGTGGCTTACATCGGGTGATAGGAATACCAAATTCTTCCATCAAACGACATTATCTTGAAGATGGAGGAATAAAATGTCTAAGGGGTGAGGATGGGGTATGGATCGAGGGGGAACGTCACATTGAAGCAGAATTGCATGCCTTCTATTCAAACCTTTTCACTTCGGGCCGACCGCTTGGTTCATCTCGAGGATCTTTCGAACAGGGGCTGAGTTGTGTGGAGAAACAGATCACTAGTGACATGAATGATGACTTGACACGGTTGGCTACGGGGGAGGAGGTCCGTAGGGCATGTTTTCATATGGGGGGTTCGAAGGCTCCGGGGACCGGATGGGTTCTCAGGCACTATCGGTCCAGACTTGATCACGTTGGTTAATGCATTCTTCGAGACAGGTATCATGCCCTTATTTCTTAACTCCACTGATATTACCCTTATCCCCAAAATAGCTAACCCTTTATGTGCTTCCGACTTCCATCCAATTATTATGTGTAATTTTGGTTATAAAATAATCTCTAAGGTTCTGGCAAATAGGCTTAAAACCTATTTGCCGAAACTAGTCACCCCGTATCAAAGTGCTTTCATTTCAGGGAGACGGATACATGATAGCATTATCATTGCACATGAGATGTTCCACTTCCTTAAAACGAGGGGTAAACAGACTGGACATAAAGGGAGAACTGAGTGCGCCCTCAAGATAGACATGCAGAAGGCATACGATCGCATAGAGTGGGACTTCCTTCTTGAAGTCTTGAGGCAGCACGGCTTTGCTGACAAATGGGTTCAGTGGATCGAGGCTTGCGTATCGACGGTAACATATCACATCATCATCAATGGAAAGCGCACAGACATCATAAGACCATCGCGGGGTCTTCGACAGGATGATCTTTTATCCCCTACTTATTTATCCTGGTTGCTGATGTGTTATCGAGGTTGCTTGATGATCAGGTGTCTAAGGGGAACATTAGGGGAATCCGTCCTAAGAGGGGGTGCCCAGAGATTCAACACCTCTTCTTTGCGGATGACTCCATATTCTTCCTTAAGGGGCCTATTGCATACGCGAACAACCTGAAACAGGCTCTGGATAACTACTGCGTAGACTCGGGACAAAAGGTGAACTACTCGAAGTCAAGTTTGTTCTTCAACTCGAGAGCAGATGACGATTTCAAGCAGGAGGTCACGACATTGTTCGGGGTAGAGCAGACTCTGGATCCGGGCCCTTACCTCGCCCTTCCCACGGTTTGGGGCAGATCGAGAAAGGAGGTGCTGAACTACCTCAAGGAAAGGGTGCGAGATAAGATTCAGAGTTGGCGCAACCGACTACTAAACCAGGCGGGGAAAGAGGTTCTAATAAGTCGGTTCTCAATGCGATTCCAACCTATGTGATGCACGTGTTCAAACTCCCAATGACTTGGTGCAAAGAGATCAATGCTCTTATCTCGCGGTTTTGGTGGGGATCTCGAGAGGGGGCTCAGAAGATCCATGGGAAGAATTGGGGAACGATGACAACTGCGAAGATGATTGGAGGGTACGGTTTCAGGAAAATGCAGACCTTTAACAAGGCCATCCTCGCAAACATGGCGTGGAGGATCATGTCGGAACCGGGCGCCTTATGGGTTAGGCTCCTCAAAGGTGTGTATTTTTAGGATTGTTCTTTCATGCAGGCACCAATGGGGAGTAGACCGTCGTGGGCTTGGGCAAGCCTTTTGGAGGGGCGTACGGTGTTGCAATCGGAAAGAATATGGACACTTGGGGATGGACAAACTATCCGCCCGTTCCAAGACCTGTGGGTACCCTTGCAGACGAACTTCAGGGTGAGACCGGCTGACGAAGCTGACCAGCTAAGCTCAGGTACCGTGGCGCAGTGGCTGAACATGGAGGAAGGGTCGTGGCGTGAACAATCGGTTAGGGAGGCAGTCCACCCAGATGATGTCCCGGCTATTCTAAACATGACTATTCCACTCGTGCGAGGCTTGGATACGTTGAGAAGGCCCCACACGCGGGATGGAACGATATCGGTCTGATCGGATTATCATTGTCTTCATAATCCACGAGCGAGGCCAGAGGTAAATCTTAATCGCACTCCACCTATTGAACTACCGCAAGTGTGGCCGGCTATTTGGAAGGCAGAGGTATGGCTAAAGATCAAGGCATTTATGTGGAAGCTCGCCACCAACACTTTACCTACGCGGGAGTCTCTTTCATGGAGGGGAGTGCCGCTTACATGCCTGTGTCCGACATGCCAGATTGAGGAGTCCAGAGAGCACGTAATGTTTGGTTGTCCATGGGCTCAACAGGTGTGGTCCCGACACATTGACCACCACGGGGTGGCATTGGGCCGAAACTCCATAGAGGAGTGGCTGACTTGGGCGGTGAAGAGTAGCCTAGGACCGAACCGGGACACCTTGAATACATGGTCTCGATTTATGATTGTATGTTGGGTGGTTTGGAAATCACGTTGTAAACTTGTGTTTGAAGGGCTACGTCCACTTATGGACGCCATATTGCAGGAGATACACAGGTTGTGCCACGAGATGATACCGACAAACCGAGTATCCAGGGCGCAACGAACCATCACGGCATGGAGCCGCCCTCCCGCGGACGTGATCAAACTTAATTGTGACGCGGCTTGGTGTATTGCGAGGAGGAGTTAGAGTTATTGCTCGGGACAGCTCAGGTGCAGTTCGGGCAGGTCTCGGCGAAACCAGAGTTGGGGGTTCGGCAGAGGAGATGGAGGCCGAAGCAGTTCTGGGGGCGGTTCGCCTGGCGATCGAACACAGGTGGCCGCGAGTCATTATTGAATCTGACGCCCTAGGTATCGTTAATCACCTTCTTCGGAAGGACTTTGCATAGAGGTTAGAGCCCATTTTGTCAAACGTAATTACGTTAGCGTCTTCGCTCGAGGAAATTACGTGGGCTCATATACCTAGATTCGCAAATGAATGTGTGAATTGGGTTGCTAAGAATGTGTTATCGGGGTTGTGTCCTTCGGATTGGATGTCTTCACCACCTACCCCTCTGTTTAGATGTATTATTGCGGATAATATCTTGTATTCGGACTCGACTTTAGTTTCAGACTAATATAATGTGTTGTTATTTGGGAAAAAAAAATGACAAAGCATATGCAAAGACAACTTATTGTACAAACCAAACTGATCATGTGAGTAGGACCACATGTTTCCTTTTTCTTTTTGCTTATATTTTTAGGAAAAATACGATGTTTTTCAAAAAGTATGCTTGTTAGAATTTGTTTTTGAAAAAGTAAATATATAAAAAAAATATTTAGCAAAATGTGCATCTGCGCAGGTAGGTTAGTAGCGTTTTTCGTTTTTTGTTTTCGTTTTTTTTTTAAAAAAAGTAAAAAAATTACAGTAAGTAGATATTTGAATTTTGATTCAAATGATGCAAAATATATTACATTTGGACTTACGGATTGATTGTAGGCTCTGCCGTATGTTGAGATATGAAAATTTGACTTAAAAAAATATAACTCATACCCTGTAAGTCCAAACTGACCACGGTGAACGTCATTTATGTCGTAATTCAATTATCTACCTAGAGTAATTTTTTTGATTAGAAATACAATGATTTTGTAACCTAACATCGCTTGTCTTAAAATTTGACCGAAATAATCAAATGCATTAGGTGAGAAATTTAATTATGTACTTACTCAAAAAAAAATCAAAAAAATTAATCTAGGTAGATATTTTAATTACGACATAAATGACGTTCACCGTGGTCAGTTTGGACTTACAGGGTATGAGTTATATTTTTTTAAGTCAAATTTTCATATCTCAACTTACGGCAGAGCCTACAGTCAATCCGTAAGTCCAAACTTAATATTTTTTGCATCATTTGAATCGAAATTCAAATATCTACTTACTATAATTTTTTAAATTTTTTTAATGATTTTTTTCAAAAAAAATAAAATGAAAAACGCTACCTCCACCTGCGCAGATGCACATTTTGCTAAATATTTTTTTTACATATATACTTTTTTAAAAAAAAAATTGACAAGCATACTTTTTGAACTATATTGAAAAATACAGCATTATTATTGCTTATATAAATAATAAACATCGACTCAGTAATATTTTTATAAAAATGGAATTTATGTTTCAATAGTTATTAACTTGTATTTTTGTTTTGAATGAATATATAATTTAAAAATACATCTTAATTTTGTAATTAATTTATTATATGTTAATAAAAAGTATATACTATCATCTGTCATTGAAAAACTCTTCATGTTTAGTTTCATATATATTAAAAAAAAATTATCATACAAAAAGGCTGACTCTTTAATTGCAATATTCAAAATTAAATATATTATTATAAATAAAACTAGGTATAGGTATTAAAATAATTAATATTATACTAATATATATATATATAAATTAAAATTATGAGTATGAGTATCTATGTCCTTTGGCCAAGAGACAAGTTGGAGCTAAAGAAAGAGATAGTAGCCGCGGGTTGATTTCCTAATGTCAAGATTTTAGAAAAGTGTTGTGATACTATTAGTGACAGTTATAGGCCGACAGTAAATACTTTACTACAATTGAAGTAACAACAATTACAAACTGTCCGTAAAGCATCCAACTAGAGTAACGACAACTACAATTCGTTATTAAAACCAAGTGTGTAAGCAAAAATTAATTTACTTTGCATTGATTATGTAATTTTTAAAAAATAAATATATTTTCTTTACATAAAAAAGTTAATCTGCATTAATTAAACAACCTTATAGATTATTTTTATATATTTATTACCCGTGAACACATAAATGTTGACTTCATTCAAATCCTTTTATCTTGTACCCACTTGATACTCAAGTCAAAGGATGAAGTTATTCTGGGACAAGGGAAAATAGTCAAATATTGTTGGGAAACTCTTGGGCCGGTCCGATTCTGACCGGGTCGACTTAAACCTAAATCGACCAAATTTTACTTGTGAATGATAAATGAGAAAGGAAACAATATTAGGAAATATGAATGTTGCTATAATATATTAGGAAATATTTTCTTAATATTCTTCAAAATATTACGCAATATTACCTGAGATATTGTTACTATGTTTTATTTAACTTTATGTATTTGACATGGAATATTATGATATTAATAAAATATTTTCTAATGAAATGTTTCCTAATATAATATAGCTGTTGGTATTTTCCGGTTTTAACAATTAATTTAACTTCGATTTTTCTAAATTAATTTATGGGTTACCTTAATTACAATGAGTACCATTAACCCTATAAATATGATTGGTTCTTTTCATTTGAAATATATACAATCCCAAAAATCCAAAATTACCATCAGATATATTGCTCCAGAGTTAAGTCAGATTTGAGTTCATAGTTGTGTTCGAATTTCCGTCAAAGTACGAGTTCAGGTATTGTTTAGTTCGGTTAAGGGAAACACCGTGTTTGTTTCGCCTTAACGACACTGTTTTATCCTGGGAGGTAATCGTCCCAATTTTCCTCTTACACGGACCATTTACGGTGAGGGGAACGAAATTGCCTTAAGGATACCGTTTTGATACGGGACTCAATATTTTTTCGACAGCATCCATTTTCCAAGGGCAATTTCGTCATTTCGATTTTTTTTTTTAAAATAAATTTATAAAAAATACATTTTATTAATATATAAAGTTTTAAAATATTTTTTATAATTTTTCCGATTTTTTTCATATTTGTTTTCAATTTTCGATTTTTTTAAAAACAATTTATAAAAAATACATTTTATTAATATATAAAGTTTGAAAATATTTTTTGAATTTTTTTCGATTTTTCCCAATTTTTATTATATTTTCTATTTATTTGTATTTTCCAATTGCCACATCAGTGCCACGTCAGCGCCACACCAGTGCCACGTCAGCATTCCGTTAGTTAACATTGACGGTTACAGTAATTTGGACAAAATAACAACATTGCGAAACTTATAGTACTATAAAACAACATAGGGGTACCATCCGATCACATGACCCAAACTTATGGTACCGTTGGACCTATTAACCCTAGTAACAAATACTTGTCTTCCTTAAAAGTAATTTTAGATTTAAAAATATAATTATTTTTTATTTAGTTTTAAAAAAATATTTACCCTTACTTTTATTTATTTATTTAGTCTTAATTTAATTTTTGCTCCTATTAAGAGAAATTTCTGGTTTCAAGTCAACTCTATCTCAAGCTACATTTTTGGATCTTTTTACTCCCTCTGCTATTTCATTCAACTCCTTCCCACATGAGATAAATAATTGAAATTACTTATACTAAAATAACTCCAACATCAATAGGTTCAATAATTGTACTTTTATACCCTAAACAATGATCAAATTTAGCACAACATTGTACCCTAAGTACACATCTCTCTCTCTATATATACAGTGGTAATGATTCATGGCAATAAATAATATATACATAAATGAAGCATTTCACTACTCATACAACATTACTAACAAGTCAATATTCTATCATGATGAAGGAAAGAAGTCATCTATTCAACTAGGGCGCTGCACTGTCTATCACTTAAATCTCTTAATGAGAGGTTTCAAATTTTAGATAACATTTGAAGTTGGATGTTTTGATATCAGAGTCAATAATAAAACTTATGTCTTAGTCAACTTTCTTTCTGAGTGTGAGTGAATGATGCTGAAAAGACAATGTGAGTTACATCACATTTACGATTTACCCTATCCCAACATGCATGAGACAGGTTCTATGATAAATCACCATCACATTCCATGTCTGTTATAGATAATCAATACACTTCACCACCTTTAATTTATATATATTTTATTTATCTGCATTTTTTAATTAATTTTAATCAATATTATGAAGCTCTTATTATTCATTCTCAAGGAAATTACTGAAACCAATAGATCTGATTAGGTTGTTATCGAAAATGATACAAATTTAAAAATAAAGTGATTAAAAGATTTTGATATTTTTAGATGTGGTTAAATGTACTCTTATTACCAGTGTTATCAGAACCGGACCGGACCTCGAACCGGCGAGGGGACCGGTTCCCGATTCGGCCGGTTCAACCCGACGGATCCGGTTTAATGTGCGGTTCACTGTTCATTATTAAAATAAACTAAAAATACAAACTACATAGTCTCAAACACACACATAATTACCTCAAACTACATAGTCTGAAACACACACAAACTACATAGTCTCAAACATACACATTACTTTCAAACACAATATAACACAACATAATTACCTCAAACTTTGAACATACATAACACAATAGTCTCAAAATCAAACACAATAGGTTTGAAAATTTCAAATGGCCGAGATGAATTGGAATTAAAACCTAGACTTAAAGACCGACCGGTGAAGTTGCTCGGTCGAACCGAAGAAAACCACCAAAAAAAATTAGAACCGAAAATCGATAAGTTTTTTAAAAAACAGATAGTTTTTGAAAAATCGTCCGGTCCAATCTAGTTCAAACACTATTGCTATGCAATTCGGTCTTTTAGCTAAACCAAACCGAATAGGGGTCCGATTCTTGACCAGACTCGGTCGGACCGCCGGTCCAGCCCAGTTCTGATAACACTGCTGATTACTCTTTCGTTAAGTTTTGTCATTAAATTTTACTTTTTTTTTTGTCTATCCATTTGATTATTTTACCTTTATGTTTATCTTCACTTTTATTAAATCCTAAATTACTAATTGAATTCGGAAATAACCTTTTATTTTCAAAACCAACCTAGAAATTAAATGTTGTGCTAGATTCTTTTTTGTTTGTTTGTTTTTTAAATACAAGTTAATGAAACTGAAGGTTCATTCTTAAACATCGCTCTTCTTCTTCTTCTTCTTTTTCTTCTTCTTCTTCTTCTTCTATTCTGTTGTTAGGGGTAAAATAGTCTTTTTAACTAATATTCAAAATAATTAAAAATCTAATTACACTATGTGCATTCTCATCTTATTCAGATTCTTTCAAAATTTCATTTTATTTT
This sequence comes from Chamaenerion angustifolium, assembly GCA_946814005.1. Taxonomy (NCBI): domain Eukaryota; kingdom Viridiplantae; phylum Streptophyta; class Magnoliopsida; order Myrtales; family Onagraceae; genus Chamaenerion; species Chamaenerion angustifolium. The sequence goes on along the minus strand of OX328267.1, from coordinate 29,901,121 downwards.
TTACTACCACATTTTCATTATTACTACAATCATTTTAAGATATTCACTCATCTGAACAACATTATTATCATTAATTATATTAATTTAAGGCAATATTTTTCATCATTAAATGAAGTGAAAAAATAAAAATTATGAGACCTTGCTTAATTACTCCTCATTTTAATTTTCCACCTGCTGTTTATCTTCATCCATTCCTCCGAGTGGAGCTGACAAACTCCACATGGTGATGTTTAGAGGTTCAGCCTTCTGCCCCCACCCCCCATACACATTATTTGGCACACAAGAAACTGGGGACAGCAATAGATCGGACCCTCGAAATTGCATTTGGAAAAAAAAAATGTGTTTCATGATATATATATATATATATATATTAGTATAATACCCTATATTCGAACTACTATCATCACTAACCTAACTTAGTCTTAGTGAATCTTTTGTTTTCGCTTATGTTTAGAAAATAATTAATTTCTATTTTATTTGAGTAATACATCAAAAACAAAAATTACACTGCGGATGAGTGTAGAACTCCACTGGATTTACATAATACTAGACATCATATATACAAAATTGATTACATCCTCCGATTACCAATTATTTTTAGGATGGAATTCAAAATGTTTAAGTGGTTTCCCTTTGTAGTCCACTAGGTTTGACTCGATCTTGTTAGAATATAGAAACAACATATTAGTGTTAGAATATAGGGTTAATTACCTCAACCGTTACCTATGTTTGACAATGTGACTGAACCGTTCAAACTTGAGCTCAACCGTTACTTAAGTTGACACATGTGACTGAACCGTTACTATGACCTAACTGCCGTTATTTCTTCCCGTTAAGTACCACCATGTGCTTGTCACGTGATATAGTTGTAATTTAAAGTTCTGAAACTACCCTCTTGTCTACTTAAGCAGCTGTTCTTAGGTCTGCTGTTCCTTCTTCGTTCCAGCACACGCTCGACGCTCCTGCTCCTTCTTCGTTCCATATCTTCTTATTTATTTCATCTAAGGCCAAAGCTCCCTTGCTCCTTCATCATGTATGGTTCCATCTCTTCTCCTTCATCAATAACCCAGAATTGATTTTGGGTTTGTGTTGTCGAAATTGACGTTTGAAATCACGAAAATTGATTCGTCCTTCACAGGAGTCGTCCCTTCCGACTTATGTTCGATTCTGGGTTTGATTCGTCCGTTCGACCTTCAACTCCGCAACAACTCCGTTCGATTCTGTGATGCTTCAGTTAATTTGTATGACCTAATGAAATATTGCATCGTTTTGAATATTAAAACGGTTCTCTATTCTTCATTCTTGCTCAAATCACGTATGTGTAAACAATCAGAAGCAACATATTCATGTGGTGTCTATTTCTTCACTTCGTTTTCTTATTATCCTTGAGTTTGAGTGCTGTGACATCTCACAAGCTATCTCTTTAGCACGTTTTATTGCATCATGATATATCACTGGTACCAAATGCTGTGTAGATGTTTATTTTACCTTTTCTGCTGTACCGCAACCTTCAGTTGATCTGCAGAATCATATAGTGGCTTGGATCAGCACGAACAAACCTCTCTTCAGAAAACAATTTCTACTGAACCAGATAGCCCTCAAGATGATGGTAAGAATAGGTGGTGAAGAAGTTGTCATCTGTTGCAGGGTTGGGATCTCATGCTCCTAATTAAGTTTGTTTTGTTGAACAGTTGGGGTTTGTAAGAACTAAACAATGATAAGTTGTTAGTTTGATCATGTTTTTGTATTTAATGGTAGTCTAAACACCCATTCTAAATGCAAAATACGGACTGTGTCTGTAACTGAATTGTGTCTGTAAATGAACTGTGTCTGTAACTGAAACTGAAGGATGAAGAACAATGTGTATTTTGCGAAGGTGGTGACTTATCTTTTCTGAACTGTGATTAAAAGGTGACTTAAGTTTGTGAATTGTGATTAAAAGGTGACTTATGTTCGACGTACTGTATTTAAAAGGTTAATTAAGTTTGGACATTTTGTTACCCAACCGTTACTAAAATACAGAATACATCTGAAAACACAGAATCCTTAATAATCCATCAAAATCCAGAATTCAGAATACATCCCAAAACATGGTCAATCCTGCAATCCAGAACTCAGAATACATCAACAACAAAACTCAGAATACATCAACAAAATCCAGAAACAAAATCCAGAATTCAAAATACATCAACAACAAAACTTGATGCTGCAATTTGCGAAAATGTTCCCTTGGTGGTGTGTTCTTGACAGGTCAGCAGTTCATCTTAGACAGCTCAATGATTGACGACTTCGTTCCCTTGGTGGAGTGCGAGTCTAATATGCATATATCTCCACAACAAAGTGGACATACTCTGAACACAAAACATAGTGTCATGAATCTATCCAAAAGGGATTTGTATATAAAAAAATGGTGCTGATTATGATTCTCAGATCTCAGCCATCTATATGGACCATAATTTCACCACTAATTCATCGATTTAACAGCAGAATCATCACCACCACTCACTATCTTCACGGCAAACAACATATTATGCAGCAATTTACAGCAATTATGCAGCAATTTGCAGCAATTTACAGCAATTTATAGCAATTATGCAGCAATTATTGAATACACGCCCAAATACGAACATATTATGCAGCAATTTCATCATTTCGTACCACAAACCAACATCAAAGCCTTAATTTTCAAGCGAATCGAAGATTAACGAAGTGAAACAAGGTAGAAGAACACAAACCCAAATCCGAAAACAGAAAGAATGCGAAAAGCCACACAAACCGAAGTTCAATCGAAGCAAAAACACAAACTTACTTCCAGTTGCAGTTCTGAAACGCAATGTCGCCGAGGAGGGTTCCTTCCGTGCTGAAAATCGACACTATCGGGGCGAAATGAGGTCTGCAAGTTTCGGTTGGAGGGAATGGAGTGTGGAGATGGTTATCAAACGAGGGGGAAACGTTGCAAAGTGACAAGAGGGCATTATTGTCCTTTCAAATGTCTTCAAATCGTTTTAATTAGGTCATGTGCTGTGCACGTGACACTTTGACAGTCAGGTTTGACGGAAAGTTCACGGAGTAACCTTTCAGTCACATCTTCAAACTTAAGTAACGTTTCAGCTACACAAAAAAAGATGAGTAACCTTTTAATCACATGGGCCAAACATAAGTAACGGTTGAGGTAATTAACCCTAGAATATAGAAACAACATATTAGTGTTAGAATATAGAAATAACATATTAGTGTTAGATTATAGAAACAACATATTAGTGTTAGAATATAAAAACAACATATTAGGAAATACCACAATAGAAAGTAATCTTTTGTATTATGTACTTTCCTTTTCTAATTGTTTCCTATTCTCACAATTTGTACACTATATGTAATAGTCATGGATGAATAACAATACAAGTTGACAAACTTCAAACAAATCCCAATCAAACAATCCCAATCCAACATGGTATCAGAGCAGAGTGAGTGTTTCTAGGACCAAACCAGCTTTAGTGCTCATCATCTACCGACCAATACTGAAGAGGACGAGCTACTATGTCGAATGAAGGTAGCTCAACCAACCAATTCCGAAGCAACATAGAATTAAGCAAGCATGGAATGGCAGCCAGTAACCCTCAGTGTCGGAGGAAAATCAACGGAGACAAGCCATTCACGAAGGAGGACATCAAGCCCCCACACCTCAGCACTAGTGATCTGTATCAGAATCTGAAGCTCGCGAAGGAGAAGAACAAGAAAAGGCCATTTTCGAGTTCGAATAGAGGCCGAGAACAACCTGCGAAGAGGAGACTTTCCGACCGGTTGCTGAAGATGGAGAAGAAGCGTTAGTGTGTTGTTATTATATCAAAAGTCTGTTAATCTTGAATGGATTGACGGGAAATAGAATAAAACGGATGATAGTTTATCTAAACAGAAAAAAAAATCACTCCGTCAACACTGAATGCTGTACAAGTTGAGCATTGAAGATTCCACCGCTCAACTTGAGGGGGAGTGTCAACGCAAACAGAAGCAGAGCCGCCCTAGCTCCGATAGGGACAAACAGAAACAGAGCCGCCCTAGCTCCAATAGGGACAAACAGAAGCAGAGTCGCACTAGCTCCGATAGGGTCAAACAGAAGCAGAGCTACCCTAGCTCCAATAGGGGTACAACAACAACAACAGAGTTGCCCTGACTCCAATAGGGTACAACAACAACAGAGTTGCTCTGACTCCGATAGGGTCCTAAACCAATCAGTCCAAAGAGTCTTTTCAGGAAGAAGATATTCAACAAGTCAGTCAACGGAAGAATTTTCAACAATATCATTGGCAAGTTAAACATTGGAGATCCCACTATTCAACTTGAGGGGGAGTGTTTGAATATAGAAACAACATATTAGTGTTAGAATATAGAAACAACATATTAGTGTTAGACTATAGAAACAACATATTAGTGTTAGAATATAGAAATAACATATTAGGAAATACCACAATAGGAAGTAATCTTTTGTATTATGTACTTTCATTTTCTAATTGTTTCCTATTCTCACAATCTGTACACTATATGTAATAGTCATGGATGAATAACAATACAAGTTGACAAACTTCAAACAAATCTCAATCAAACAATCCCAATCCAACAGATCTGATATAATATTTAACATGGTCTCATAACTCAGTTTCGATTGACGGTATTAGGTTGCGTTGTTTCCAGATGTGAGTTACTGTTGTTTTCCCGTTTACTCTACATATCAGAGTCCAATAAGGTCGGACCTAAACGTGAGATGAGATTTGTTAAAAATCAAGTCTAACCTGTTTGGATTGAAAATATGTCGGTATCGTTCATTAATCAAAACGTTATCACAATGCAGCAGCGTGTTGAAACCCACCGTGATTTTGTGATACCACTTATTGGTATGTTAATAATTAGAAATCATATATATAACTACCTCTTCCAATAATAAATTAGATTTTTATTTATTTGTCCTTTAAATTTTATTCGGTCAAATATAAAAATTATCACATCTATTATTTATATAAATTCTAAATTATTATTTATTAAAGGTGGATTTTTTTCGAAAAATATATATTTTAGTTTTTTTTTTTTAGAAAAGTAAGTATAGAAAAAAAATATTTCGAAAAATAGGTATACGCGCACAATCAGGACACGCCTTTTGGCAATACGCGCGCCTCCAGGACGCGCCAATTGCATAGGCGCATGTTGGGGGTGCGCCTATTGACGCTGTTGGGTATGTATCTTTTTTTTTAAAAAAAAAAAATGTGTTCCATAATGACGACTCGATGTTTAATTATAAATAAAATTATGTATCTATTAAAAAAAAATTAAAAAATTATAGTAAGTAGATATTTTAATTGCGATTCAAATGATGCAAAAAATATTAAATTTGGATTTACGGATTGCCTGTACGGCATGCCGTAAGTTGAGATATGAAAATTTGACTTAAAAAATTATAACTCGGACCATGTAATTCCAAACTCAACACGGTTAACGTCATTTAGGTCGTAAATCAATTATCTACGTATAATAATTTTTTTGATTAAAAATACAGTGATTTTGTAACCTAACATCGTTTACACCAAAATTTGACCGAAATAAGTAAATGCATTAGGTGAGAAATTTAATTATATACTTACTCAAAAAAAATCAAAAAAATTACGGTGCGTAGATAATTTAGTGTAAGTCAGTCATTCTAAAAGTAATTATCTACGCACCGTAATCTTTTTGATTTTTTTTGAGTAAGTATATAATTAAATTTCTCACCTAATGCATTTACTTATTTCGGTCAAATTTTGGTGTAAACGATGTTAGGTTACAAAATCACTGTATTTTTAATCAAAAACATTATCCTACGTAGATAATTGATTTACGACCTAAATGACGTTAACCGTGTTGAGTTTGGACTTACACGGTCCGAGTTATAAATTTTTAAGTACAATTTTCATATCTCAACTTACGGCATGCCGTACAGGCAATCCATAAATCCACATTTAATATTTTTTCCATCATTTGAATCGCAATTAAAATATCTACTTACAATAATTTTTTAAAATTTTTTTAATAGATACATAATTTTATTTTTAATTAAATATCGAGTCGTCATTATGGAACAATTTCTTTTTAAAAAAAAGATACATACCCAACAGTGCCAATTGCATAGGCGCGTCCTGGGCGCGCGCGTATTTCCAAAAGGCGCGTCATGGGGTGCGCGTATACCTATTTTTCGAAATATTTTTTTTTTCTGTACTTACTTTTCTAAAAAAAAAAACTAAAATATATATTTTTCGACAAAAATCTTAAAGGTGACAACTTTTATATATATATATATATATATAAATGGGTACAATATTCTTTTAATATATTCGTCAATAAAGCATGTGTAGAAGCACTGGTGAGTTGTGAGTCGTGACACCTTTCTCTTGGACAATGATGTTTACTTGTTACACGTCACGAAGCTCATTAGATGTCTACTTTTTATTAGGCACTCTTATTTACTAACTGTTTTAAAAATTCGATATGATAGTAAAATGCATAATTAAAGTTCTACTAAATTTATATATCTTTAAAAATGAAATATAAAGTTTTTAAATAAACTATATTAAAAAAATGTCATTTAACATATATTTTTACCAATCTAACTCTAACCATATTAGTGGAAAAAGAAAAAAAAAAACTTTTAACATATTCTTCCTTCATGTAGGAGACAAGAGCAGGTGTGAAATTCTCACACACTGTGCAGAACAAATCTGAGTTTAGAATTAAATTCGAAAAAAAAGATAATGTTAAATAATATTTTTGAATATATTTTAAAATATTAAGTTATTAGTTGAACTTTAAGTCCAATAAATTGCTCAGTTTAATTTATTAGTAAATTATAAAAAAAAAATTGTATTTAATTTATTTTTTGTATATAATTTATTAGCTGAACTTTTATATTTTTGCAAGTTGTTAACTAGACTTTGCAGTATAAACAATTTGCTAGTTAAACTTTGAAAAAAAAAATTACAATGTGCTCACTAACACGTACATGTCCATCAATATTTAACAAGAAATTAGACCGAATTAACAAATTGTACTTTCATATAATTTCAACTAGCAATTTATTCAAAAACAATCAATTAGAAATTATTTATGCACATAAGATTCAGGCAGCGAATAAATAAGTAATCCTATATTTTATTTTAATATTTTAAAAATAATTGAGAGCACATATTAATATTACCTTACACTATAATAAATAAGACATTCTTATTTTTCCGATCCCAAAACAATAAAAATAAAATAAAATAAATGAGTCCCATTGATCATCATTCTCGTCAAACTTGTGATGTGCACTGAACATTGCTTACAAAGCATTTATATCATCCGATCCACAAATCCTTCCTTCCTGTCCGTCCATAGACAACTATCTGCTACCTTCCCTAGTTCCTACTGCACTGCAGATTACTTCCCTTCTTTTACCTCTCCATATATACACATATACATACATATATATATATATATCCTCCTCCTTCTTCTTCCTCTTCCTCCTACACTTCTAAAATGGAAGATGAAACAGCTTTTGAAATAGGGTTTTGAACGTGGAGAATGTCTGCTAAAATCCTTCATTCGATGTCTGAGGAGGATAGTACTGCAGCACAGAGGCATATCGGATGCATAAACGGGATCTTCCACCTCTTCGATCGACACCATTTCCTTCAAGGAAGGCGGCTTGGTGGCCATGGCCACCACAAGAAGCCTCCTGCAGGTAATATGTAGTTCGATTGATGATCATATTCCTTGTTAAGTTACTTCATATTTTACCATAGTAAAAACAATCCTTTTCAACTGTAAGTGGTAGTAAAATGCTGGCCGTTAAAAGGAAAAAGTACGGTTTGATTGATTAGGTAGTTGCCACTGCAGAATTATAACTAAAATAGGAACTACTATCCTTTAAATTAAGCATTTTAAGTGGGGTCTGTTTGGGTCGGTCCTGTCGAATTTTTCTCTTCAAAAAAAATCAAACTCAAATCTCAAGGATTGTGATTAAGGTGAGCCTGTTTTTTTTACCAAAAAAAAAAAAAAAGGTGAGCCTGTTTGAGTTATTTGGAGTACTTTATTTATTTTTCTCGGTAGTATTGGATTTTGACAGTATTTATTATCCACTTCTGGACCCTGAAACTGTTAAAAAATGTTTTCTATTAATTTATTTTTTTTGGCCAATGTTTTCTATTATTTGGTTATGTAAGGAAAGATAGAAATAAAATGAAAGAAAAGTCAATTATTGGGTTAATAACTCAAGATATAGACAAACTTTTGAAAAAAGATTATACAACAAAAATGATTCATTCGAAACTACAACATAATTTCAAGACGCCTAACAGTTTTAATATTGACAAGTGACATAAAAGTATTTCTTCTAAATGGCCGTTATGGAATTGCCTGGTCATCAAGATTCAATGATTCAATTTTATATTTTTTATATTCATATATTATAAACAAATATTTTTATAATAAAATTGGTTAATTAAACTACTCAATTACTATGTACAAGTTCTATAATGTGATTTTATCATGATCAAGTGCAATATAAAAAAAAACTAAACTAAATACACTGCATGCATATATATTCCAACTATGATTAGTAGGGTAAAAAAGCTAAAACCTAAAAAAATGTATGATTAATCTCGGCCTTATACTCGAGATGGACCGTTTAGAATAAGTTTTTTTCAATTTTCCAAAATAGCAAAATTTTCTATTCCACCCTAATTATAAGGTGATACACCTAATAATTTAATTACAAAAATATGTTATTTATTGTCCAATTACGTAAATATGTACGTGCATAACATATATAACACGTGTCATTACAATGTAAATGCTGATGACAAAATCTACCTCTGTGATACTTTTCAGCAGGTCAGAAAGGCAGTCTTGATTTACAGGCAAATGAAGCATCACATATTTCTACGGTAACAACTACAATAGAGTATTTCATCATTTCTAAAGCTCTTAACAGTTTCAAATTGGAAGCAGAATGACAATGGAGTTACAAAATGCAGATGAAGAACTCAAAACCGGTGATCGACAAGCAAAGATTGTCGACCGATTCATCGAGAAGCTCGGTCTCTTCTTCGTGCAATTCATCGAGTTTCTCCTCCTCCGTCGATGACGCCAAACTCACCCTCCAAAGATCGGAAAGATCGTGCTCAACGCAGCAAGGTCCTTCCGAAATCTCAAAGCTCGTAAGGGACTCGATCCTTCACCGAGACGTACGAGGAATCACAGTCAAGGCTGCGTCGAAGGAGGAATCGAGGGCACTGACATACGTTGACTCACCGAGGCCTTCACTTCCATCTCCTAACAAGCTCAAGAACAATGAGTTGGGAATTGATCGATCGAGGTCCTTGCGCAGCAAGGAATCTCCACGTTACTCTTACGATGGGAGGGAATCGAGATCCGACATGAAGATTAAGGAGTTTCCAAGGTATTCATTGGACAGCAAAAGACCAAACTCTTCTCAACTCGATCGGGTAGTGCTCTCCGATACGAATCAAGAACCCGAGAGCCGTAGAAGGCAATCGAGCCTTGTTGCGAAATTGATGGGGTTGGAAGATCTTGAACAACCTGAAAAGGTCATTTCCCCTCAAGTCTATGTTCCCAAACCGACTTCGAGGAATTTGAGGATTATTCCAGTGGAATTGGAGCCATGGAAGAGGCAAGAACTAGACCGAACTCAGTGCCTTGAGTCCGAAGGTAATGGTTTGAGCATTTATGGGGAAATGGAGAAGAGATTGGCCCAGATCGAGTTTGCGAAATTGGGAAAGGATCTCAGGGCTCTTAAACATATACTTCAATCAATGCAGAACTCGAACAAGATTCGTGAGGAAGGAACCGAGACAGATACATGTTCTATCCCATGTTCCCCAACAATCAAGAAGAGATGTTCTCCGAAGAACATAAGAACCCTAAAAGCAACTAAGAAAACAGAAACTGCAAAGGTTTCTGCATCCATTGTCGTTACAGTATCGAATCCTAGGAAACTTGACTTGGGTGACAAGAAACTTGGAAGGAAGAAGCTTTTCGAAGAGAAACGAAGAGGCGCGGAGAAGACGAAGAACCAACATATCCCCAGAAAGATTTCGGCGACAGCTTCTCCAAGGTTGCAGAGGAAAAAACCGAACTTGTTGGGCTCTCCAAGAAGTAAGAATTCAGGGAGACAAGCAAAGAATTCATCATCTTCAGATAAATCAAAAAACCAGTGGGACCTAGGTAGTGAACTCAGTGGCGATTCGAGAGAGTTAAGCGAGCAAAACAATGGCGTTTCATTGCAATCTGATGGTGGAATCAGCAGGAGGAGTTCTTCTCATGAAGAGATCGAAGTCACCAGCGAATATAGGCCGAAAGTAAGTTACTTTTCTTACTTAGCTTGCAAGTCAAGTTAAATCTTGTTTATTTAATTATGAGATTCAATTAATTCTTTCTTCTCGTGTCTGCGGCAGAAAATGGAATTACTCAGAGAAGAAGGATTAGTTGGGAAACGGCTTATTTGCACGGTGGAGCAGCCAAGTCCGGTATCTGTTCTTGACCCGAGAATTTATGAGGATGAATCACTGTCTCCGGTGAGACTGATCTCAAACGCCTTTGAAGGTATGTTCATTGTTCACCGTATCCGTCTCTAATTATATACTACGTACATCAACTCCGTAAATTCAGTCACGTTGATATCTTACTCTTGATCTTTGCTGCAGATGTTGAGGCATTGAACTATGATCAAACACCTAGTCCGAGTTCCGATACCACCATTAGTATCAGCTTCATCGGTACAAACCCAAACCACATATACATTTCGGAGATTCTCTTGGCCTCAGATTTGTTCAAAGATCTCGATTCAGCTTCGATCCTTCAACTCCAACAATCGGGCGATCTAATGACTGAAAACATGTTTCTTGCACTCGAAGAAACAAAGAGCAACAATCTTCGAAAAGTGCAGTGCAGTGAGGAAGTACTCGAAAGGAGGCTCATTTTCGATGTTGTTAACCAAATATTGGGGCGTAAAGTCGAATCATTCAATCGGATTTTATCAAATCATAATAAGCAGCAACTGTTGAAAGAATTGTGTGAGGAAATAGATCATCTGCCATGTATACTTGATGAGGAAGATGAAGATTGCTTCAGGGTTATGCTAGAGAATGATTTAAAACATGACTCAATGGGTTGGATCAACGGTTCATGGGACATTTCGGAAGTAGCCGTTACTATCGAGCGGATGATCTTTAGGGACTTGATTAGCGAGGTGGTGAGCTCCGACGCGAGTGTGGTTCGAGCCCGTGGTTCGGGTTATAGAAGGCAGCTGCTCTAGAACCTAGAAGAGATGGTTGTTCTTCTTGGCATATGTTGTTTGTATAGTAGTACTTCAAGAAGAGCTAATACTCCATCCATGCATGTATATATACTATTAATCTGACAAAGTATTTTTTTAAAAAAAATTCTATGAGAAAAGGAGATTTAATTATCAGTTTTGTTTAGGCTTTATTCTGATGAATCGATTCATGAACTCTAAAGCCTTGGAGTAAATTTGGTCGATTGGGAACAAACATTTGCAATATATATATATATATACGAAAAATCTGAACACGGTTCAAACATATTTATACAAAATAATTTTTTAGTTGAAAATATTTTAAATGTTCCCCTATGCTGACGATAATTAGTAGTGTTAAGTGTTAACACTCTATTCAAAATTTTGTTAAATATTTTTCAAATTTATATCATTAACTGAATATTTTTCAAATTTATATCATTAACTGAATATTTTTCCAATGAAGAAAATAGTTCAAAGTATTTGTATAAAATGGTTTTAATTCATTTTTTTTAAATAGTCTAACAAGATTGAAAATCATGGTAATTGATACATTTGTTAATCCTACATTCAAAAGTTTTACAAAACCAACTGAATACGTTTCTAAATGTCACAAAAATCTATAAATTTACACAAATTTTACAATTAAGTCCTGACTCGGTTCAAACACAATCGTGGATTCCGTGGTCTGGGTCTAGCCCAGATCAAGTCATCCAAAGGTAGGGACCTAGTCTGGGTCGGGACTCACGCCAGGAGACTCCTGATTGAAACTCAATTGGAGTCTCAATCAGCTGAACTAGGTCTGACCCCAATCGGAGGTCCTCAGGCTTGGGTCCCGACCCATACCAGGTCCCAAGGGCGACCTATGGGTCGAGATTCAGGTTGGAGTCCTCTTGGTCGATTTGTAACATTATTATAAGTTAGTAGGGTTTAGTTTTGTAACATTTGGAAAAGGTTAATTACCCAAAGCAAACTGAACTTTGAGAAAAAATCAAATAGCAAATCGAGCTCTTTTTTTTTGCCAACAAACTTTTGGAATTGAGCAATCAACAAACCTACCTCAAATTTTTATTATGTTTTGGACAGATTTTTCAGTATTTGATGAAATTATTAAATCAGCATTAGTTGAAGTATTCTAAGGAAAGGGTATTATGACTTAATAATTCCCTCAAATATTGAAATATCCTTTCAAACATAACCGAGATTTGAGGTACGTTTGTTGATTACTCAATTTCAACAGTTTAATTTATTGTTTATCAAAAAATAAAGTTCGGTTTGCTGTTTGTTTTTTTCCTCAAAGTTTGGTTTGTTTTTTAATAATTAACTAGTTGGAAAAGTAATATCTTAATTTTGTAAATTTAAAAAGTATTTAACATAGATTTATTTACAGAGGGTTGATAGAACGTGCATTTACCATCGTTTTGAAATATAGTGGTTCGTTCACTAGGGGGAATATGTTGATGCAATGAAAGTATTGTGCAAACATGTTGAACTAGTTTCATATTTTTTTATTTTCCAAATGTCACAACTAAACTCTTGAGTACTGACTTAATCGATACTCAAGTAAGATTCAAATAATGGATCTCTGGTTTGGATGGAGACCCAAATCAATGAGCCTAATTTGGGATTTTGTTGAAGCTGGCTGGTTTTGAATCGAGCCTCAATCGAGGTCTCTTGGTCTGGATGGGGACTTAGTGTAAGTGAACTGAGATTGAAGCAGATCTTAATCAACAAGAAAGGAGGAAATTGCATAAATGAATACTTGCGACGCAAGTAACTGACAGAAACAGAGTATTGAACTCAACAGAATTTCATTCTTCATATCAAGTTAAGTTTACAACTCCTAGAACTGATCCTTATATAGTATGAAAGACTCGGTTGATTCTAATCTAACCTTGAATCTTCTACTAACCACTTGAAGCTTCATGAATACACTAGAACATACTTGAAGACTCTTGAACACACTAAAACCTATACATCTCTTCTAATGACTAGAAGATCATGACTTCATTAAGAGCTTCAACAATTTTCAATAGCTCATCCTTGATTTCTTCACATTGTTACATACATTCCAATTAACATTCCTATGTGAAGAATTTTATCTTTTTCTTTTTCATCTAATCATCACCTGATTGAGTGAAACTGAGAAGATCATGCAGGCATTTGATCCACTGTTTCTGATGAACTGATCATGCTCATTTAAAAATATCTCTGTCATGAAATCTCTGTCATTGATTCAAATGTAAGCAGCATATTCCTTATAAAGAATACTAATTATCTATCATACTACACATGAACAAATCAATTCATAGACTCAGAATCTCAACCTCAAGAATATCACTCATTTGTATTCTGATAACAACATCAATTGTAACTCATTTCACTAACTATTCCTGAGATCCATCATAAGAGTTTCTTATTTTCTCTCTTTTTTTTTAATGATTTCATTTCTATCTTTTCATTTTCTTTGATTTTCTTTTCAATGACAGAGAGGTTTGAGACCCTCTTTTACCAATGAAGCTTGGAGATTTTAGTCTCCATCTTACCATCCTCAAATTCTGGAAGAGTATCTTAACGTTGTCTCTTCAAGAATTATTTTTGGAATCTAAGATTCACCCTATGCCATTATACAATTTTAACAGATCAGATGGACTCTAATGATATAGAAATGAGAACCAATCAGAGTTATCTAGAACAAAAATAACACATTCAAGAGAATCAAGATCAACCAAATCATACCAACTGATCAAACCTAATCATGATCTATAACCAGCATTTCTGTAGAAAATATTCTGCATATATCAGATCAACAAACAGATATGCAGACAGTAAAAAAAACAGAAACAAAATCATTTCATCAGAAAACAGATATCATAACCATACATGACTCACAGTAACATACCCAATCAAGATGACAACATATGGAACAAGAAAAGGAAAAAAGCTTACACAAGAACATCAAGACATACAAACAATATAAGAGCACTGAATGAAGCCATTAAAAGACATGAATGCAAACAATGAGCCAAAACAACAACAAGACCACTAACAAAGACCACTACTCAACATAAGAAAGAAAAAAAAATTAAAACACAAGACAATAACTAATCAGAATCAACAGATAGAACATCATCCTAACAGGAAGAGAAACCAGTAGTAGATTCAAGAACAGATTCATTGGTGATGACATTATCCCTGAAAGACAACACTCCCAGCTTTTTCCTGAGATAAATAAATGACTTCGCAGTGAAGGGTTTAGTTAATATATCAACCAACTGATTAGAAGCAGACACAAAATTAACTATGACCTGACCATTTTTAACTTTTCTCTAACAAAACAGAGATCAAGATCAACATGTTTCATTTTCGAATGATGTATAGGATTTTCAGATAATGCCACAGCACCTGTGTTATCACACCACACTATTGGAATATTGGATAATTTCACATCAAGTTCAATTAATAATTTCACACACAGCATTTGCCACTGCCCTTTATTCAGCCTCTGAAGATGACCGAGATATAACAGACTACTTCTTGGAACTCCACATAATTGGGTTATTGTTGAGTAAGAGATAATGACCAGAGACAGATTTTCTATCAATGACATCACTCCCCCAATCAACATCAGCAAATGAAACAAGATTTACCTCAGACAAAGGGGCATAAGATGACCTGAAGAGCAAACCATAATCAATTGTACCTTTAAGATATCTAAGCACTCTGATAACAGCTTTCCAATGAAACTTAAATGGCTGCTGCATGAATTGACTTAGCTTGTTAACAGCAAAATGAATATCTGGTCGTGTAATACACACATGTTGTAATGTTCCAGTTGTTCTCCTGTAAAGATTAACATCATCGAAAGGAGTATTGTGATCAGTAGAAAGACCCTTACTCAAAAGTTTCCAGACATTGGAGTAGGCAGAGGAGTGGAATTATGCAATCCATTTTTTACAAGCATATCAGTAATATACTTCTTTTGTCCGAGTAGTAAACAACCATCCCTTACCTGCACATCCATGCCAAGGAAATAGTTGAGTAATCCTAAATCTTTCAGTTTAAACTCATTATTAATTTGAGCAATTATCTTTTCAACTTCAGCAGAATTACCCCCACTAACTACAATATCATCCACATATACTAAGAGAAAAACACTTCCCTGATAAGTTTTCTTTAAGAATAGACACGAATCAGCAAGAGACACACTGAAATGAAGATTATTGAGTAAAAAATATTTAAATCGTTCAAACCAGGCCCTAGGAGCTTGCTTTAAGCCATAGAGTGCCTTGTTTAACTTGCAAACCAACACTTGTCCAGTCTGATCATGTTGTTCGAAGCCTGGTGGTTGAGTCATATAAACATCTTCATTTAACTCCCAATGAAGAAAAACATTATTCACATCCACCTGTCGAAGCAACCACTTATGAGTTAGTGCTATTGTGAGAATGATTCTAACTGTTGGTGCTTTTACTAGTGGACTAAATGTATCCTGAAAATCGAAGCCAGGCTTTTGAGAAAACCCTTTTGCCACAAGTCTGGCTTTATACCGCAACACCGAGCCATCCTGATTCCTTTTTATCTTGAATAACCATTTGCAACCAACTGGAATCCTTCCTCCGGGAAGTGTTGTAAGACACCACGTGTTATTGACAGCCAAAGCCGTGAGCTCATCTTGAACTGCATTGGCCTAATGCTTACTCTGCATAACACTGTAAATATCACTTGGTTCATTTTCTAGAAGATCATCAGAGGATGGTATTACTGATGTAAGAGCTTGCATAGACTTTTGTTTCTGTAACTGAGTCTACATATGATGAGTGAATTGCAATGTAGTAGGATGAATTGGTTCAACACAGAAGTGACTGCAGTTTTACCTTTTGACCTTGTCTGCATAGAGTGAACATTAGAGATAAGTACAGGATTTGAAGAATCAGTTGAAGAATCTACACACACAGATACTCTAGGCTCATGTCCTGTATTACTTGTCATAGGAATATCATTCACTCAAACAAGCTGAGAATCACATAGATTGTACCTTACAGAAGATTGATCTAATGAAGACTTTCCTAACAACTGATGAGATGTAACTTCATCATTGTTTGAAGGACAATTAACCACAGGTATTGCATGAACAAGATTTGTTCCATCAGGGATGTACCTTATAGCAGCATTTTGATCATCATTAGAAGCATAAGTATCAGCAATCTGGCCATTCCTTTGAGATGTTGATGAACTATTAACTGGTATAGGACCAGTAGACGGCTGCACAGTTGTCTTAGACCCATAGGTATCACTAACATCTGAAACATGCATAACATCATCCACAGGAGAACACATAGTTGAGTTAAAAGGAAGAAAACATGGTTCTGAGGCCTGAGTGTTCTTTATAGCAGACGACTGCATAAACTCACCTTTGGACTCTGCAAAAGGGAATATACTTTCCTGAAATTTCACATGTCTTGAAACATATATTCTACCTGATGCATCAAGACACTTATATCCATGTTGATTTGAGCAATGTCCTATAAACACACATGGTGCTGATCTATAATCCAGTTTGTGTTTATTAAAAGGCCTAAGCAGAGGATAACACAAACATCTGAAGACTCTGAGAAAGGTATAGTCAGGTTGAGCATGAAATAGTCTTTCATGAGGAGAAACATGATCTAATACCTTGGTAGGGAGTCTGTTGATCAAAAAGATTGCTGTGAAAAAAGCATCGCTCCAGTATTGCTGTGGAAGAGAAGCTCGTTTCATCAACGTGAGCCCTATTTCAACAATATGGCGGTGCTTCCTTTCAACTATACCATTCTGCTCTGAGGTATATGGACAGGTAAGTCTATGAATGATTCCAAATTGAGAAAGATATGGTGCAAGAGATTTAAACTCCCCCCCACCATTTGTCTGAATTGCCTTCAATGATCCTCCAATCTGTTTCTCTGCCTGTTTATGAAACTGAGGAAAGATCTTAGTAACATCACTTTTTCTTTGAAGAAAATATATCCATGAGTAACGAGTACACACATCAACTATACTCAGAAAATATACACAGCCATTAGAAGTAATTGGAGCAGGTCCCAGAGGTCCATTTGTACCAGATCACGAGGATTATGATACACAGATTCAGAGGATTAAAATGGCAACTTACAACTCTTACCAATAGCACATGCATTGCAAAGAGATTTTTCAGTTATTACAGCCAATTGGTTATTCCTTATGACAGTATTCAGAATCTGATCAGATGGGTGTCCTAGTCTTTGATGAAGAACAGATGAAGTAATTTTCAATTGACCAACAAAACATTGTCTTTCATTATTCATTATAGCATTCTCATTACATGAGTTCTGTAAACTATAGCTACTTCTACTAGGCATCTGTCTAAGATCTATTTTATACAAACCATCACATTCAACACTTCACAATAACACTTTCTTCGATCCAGCATCACGAACAAGGCATCAGTAATGATGAAACTAAAAAACAACTCCATTATCCTTGGTGAACTGAGACACATAAACAAGGTTCTTAGTAATCTTAGGAGTATATAACATATTGTTAAGAATAAGAGGCTTACTTGCAGTATTAATGACAGATGTACCTATACAGTTTATATCTAGAAACGTATCATTAGCCACATGTACTTTACCTGCTAAAGTGATCCATGTGTAAAGTGATTTGTTGACCCTGAGTCTAGATACCACACCTTAACAGACCGTAAAGCTAGAGCATCAATCAAATTTGCTTAAGCAGAACCATCACTAGAAGGAGAGTTAAAGGTTGAAGGCATTGCAATGGACTGATTCAATTGAAAATGAGGATATGTAGGAAGATAGTATGGTATAGGGGCTGCAAGATACGGGTTAAAACCAGATGGAACAACAGTAGGATGAACTGAATTAGGAACATAGCTCATATTTGGTTGATACATTTGCATTTGGTTCATGACCGAGGCTTGAGGCATTTGCATTTGAGAATGATTTGACTGACTTGGATGAAACATCTATCCTCCTCCTTCATCCCAGTGAGTAGAGGTCATATTCACAGATGTAAGAGGCTTACTTGCAGTATTAATAAGAGGCTTACTTGCAGTATTAATGACAGATGTACCTATACAGTTTATATCTAGAAACGTATCATTAGCCACATGTACTTTACCTGCTAAAGCGATCCATGTGTAAAGTGATTTGTTGACCCTGAGTCTAGATACCACACATTAACAGACCGTAAAGCTGGAGCAGCAATCAAATTTGCTTAAGCAGAACCATCACTAGAAGGAGAGTTAAAGGTTGAAGGCATTGCAATGGACTGATTCAGTTGAAAATGAGGATATTTAGGAAGATAGTATGGTATAGGGGCTGCAAGATACAGGTTAAAACCAGATGGAACAACAGTAGGATGAACTGAATTAGGAACATAGCTCATATTTGGCTGATACATTTGCATTTGGTTCATGACCCAGGCTTGAGGCATTTGCGAATGATTTGACTGACTTGGATGAAACATCTATCCTCCTCCTTCATCCCAGTGAGTAGAGGTCATATTCACGCTCATCTCATTAGATTTAGCTGTCACTCCATGAAAATGCACATTGAATCTTTGGAAGCATCTATTGATAAGATGTCCAAATTTTTCGCATAGTTGACATTTAGGCTTGTTATTCCCAAATCCTTTGCCCCTGCCTCGTCTTCTTCCATAGCTATTATTATTGTTCTGAAATTCAGGTATAAGTTGTTGAGTTTGATGATTTTGACCAGTATCTACTGTCCTCGGTTGTCCTGAATCTTTGCACTTGAACTCTTGATTCCTTGCTTTTCACCTGACGATTTCATAGTAACATTTGCAACAGATATAGGACTTTCAAACTGCTGATCCTTCTGCCTAGCCTCTACATCTAAGAGCACTGAACTAATAGATGCCAAATCATACGGGTTTCAGCTAGCATGTATAACAGAAACAACATTATTGTATTGTCCGTTGACTCCATTGAGAATTATAGAGATTTGTTGCATCTCTTCTATAGGATGGCCACATATTGCTAGGCTATCACATACTAACTGAATCCCAGTTAGATTTTCACGCATGGACTGGTTAAATTGCTTTCTAACCTTCAACCTATCGTATAGGTTCATGATCCTTGTAGTTGATGAAGACGAAAAATGCTGATGAAGTTTCGTCCAGATTGAGCAGGCTGACATACATCCAACTAGGCCTTTGCTTATTGAAGACGATATGGAAGCTAGAAGCCAAGATGCTAGAGAGCTATCTTGCTGCACGAACTTGGCATAGTCTGGATTGACTATCTTCTCGCCTTCACCATCATCGATCAGTTGAGGAACATGCAGAGTTCCAAAGAGATATCCTTTGAGATTTAATCCTCGAACAACTATAAGAATTTGCCGCTTCCACGATTGGAAGTTGTCTTCACCAGTAGGTTGGCACACTCTCTTGTTCACGAACGAAGGATTGTTCTCATCCATTGATAATCTTGACAGAATTGATGATTTCTGAAATACACCAGTAGAAGATTGATCTTCTTGACGATTTCTTCAGAGATTTGATGCAGAAAGTCGTGATCGTTGCTCTGATACTATGTAAGTGAACTGAGATTGAAGCAGATCTTGAACAACAATAAAGGAGGAGATTGCATAAATAAATACTTGCGAAGCAAGTAACTAATAGAAACAGAGTATTGAACTCAACAGAATTTCATATGAAGTTAAGTTTACAACTCCTAGAACTGATCCTTATATAGTATGAAAGACTCGTCTGATTCTAATCTAACCTTGAATCTTCTACTAACCACTTGAAGCTTTATGAATACACTAGAACATACTTGAAGACTCTTGAACACACTAGAGCCTATACACCTCTTCCAATGACAAGAAGACCACGACTTCATTAAGAGCTTCAACAATCTTCAACAACTCATCCTTGATTTCTTCACATTGTTACATACATCCCAACACTTAGACCATGGGACTCCGATTAAAACTCCGTTCGACAATATCGGGGGCCAAACTCAGATTTCCAAATAGACTAATGTTAGCATATGTAAAATGGATGTGGGAGAATCTATTACTAGTTTTTACTAAGGTAATTCTATTTCAAAACTGATTGTTAGAAGTATGTACTTATACTAATGATTCTACCTAACTAATTTGACAATAATGTGTGAATTGTTGACATTAGTGTGTAGATTGTTGACAACATAATGTCAACAATTCTGTTCACCCTTTTTGACCTTTGTTATTATAACACTCCCCTAAAGTTGAATAGTGGGATCTCCAATATTTAACTTTCACAATACATTTTTGAAGTTTCTTCCATTCACGACCTTTGTTAGAATATCCGCCAATTGATCTTCAGAGCGTACAAATGGAAGAGTGATGATTCCACTTTTTAAGTTCTCTTTGATAAAGTGGTGATTCACCTCAACGTGCTTTGTTCAGTCGTGTTCCACTGGATCCTCATAAATAATAATGGTTTCACGATTATCGCACATTAGTTGACATACTTCTTGTACTGTGACACCAATTTTTGTTAGCAGTTTCCGTAAGCACAACACTTCTGTCAAACCTCGAGCTATTCCTCAAAACTCTGCTTCAGCAATTCAAAGTGCTACAACCTTCTATTTTTTACTTTTCCAAGCAACTATGTTCCCTCCGACTAGAGCAAAGTATCCTGAAGTTGATCTCCTCCACCGGACTGCCTGCCCAGTCTGCATCCGTGTATGCTTCTATTCATAGGTTTCCATTTTTTTAACAGGACCCCACTACGTGACGACTTCTTTAAATATCGAAGAACTCTCAGGGCAACATCCATGTGATCTACTTATGGCTTATGCATAAACTAACTTAAAACTCCCACTGCATATGAAATTTCCGATCGCGTGTGAGAGATAAATCAATTTTCCCACCAGATGCTGGTATCGAATACAATCTGTTGGCTTAGCTCCCTCTACTATCTTCAACCCATGATTCATCATGATGGGTATATCTGAAGGTTTACAGTCAAGTAACCCAGTTTCTACAAATGGAAGAGTGATGATTCCACTTTCTAAGTTCTCTTTGATAAAGTGGTGATCTACCTCAACGTGCTTTGTTCAGTCGTGTTCCACTGGATTCTCATAAATAATAATGGTCGCACGATTATCGCACATTAGTTGACATACTTCTTGTACTGGACACCAATTTTTGTTAGCAGTTTCCGTAAGCACAACACTTCTGTCAAGCCTCGAGCTATTCCTCAAAACTCTGCTTCAGCAATTCAAAGTGCTACAACCTTCTATTTTTTACTTTTCCAGGCAACTATGTTCCCTCCGACTAGAGCAAAGTATCCTGAAGTTGATCTCCTCCACCGGACTGCCTGCCCAGTCTGCTTCCGTGTATGCTTCTATTCATAGGTTTCCATTTTTTAAAAGGACCCCACTACGTGACGACTTCTTTAAATATCGAAGAACTCTCAGGGCAACATCCATGTGATCTACTTATGGCTTATGCATAAACTAACTTAAAACTCCCACTGCATATGAAATTTCCGATCGCGTGTGAGAGATAAATCAATTTTCCCACCAGATGCTGGTATCGAATACAGTCTGTTGGCTTAGCTCCCTCTACTATCTTCAACCCATGATTCATCATGATGGGTATATCTGAAGGTTTACAGTCAAGTAACCCAGTTTCTACAAATGGAAGAGTGATGATTCCACTTTCTAAGTTCTCTTTGATAAAGTGGTGATCCACCTCAACGTGCTTTGTTCAGTCGTGTTCCACTGGATTCTCATAAATAATAATGGTCGCACGATTATCGCACATTAGTTGACATACTTCTTGTACTGTGACACCAATTTTTGTTAGCATTTTCCGTAATCACAACACTTCTGCCAAGCCTCGAGCTATTCCTCTAAACTCCGCTTCAGCAAGTCAAAGTGCTACAACCTTCTATTTTTTACTTTTCCAGGCAACTATGTTCCCTCCGACTAGAGCAAAGTATCATGAAGTTGATCTCCTCCACCGGACTGCCCAGTCTGCATCCGTGTATGCTTCTATTCATAGGTTTCCATTTTTTAACAGGACCCCACTACGTGACGACTTCTTTAAATATCGAAGAACTCTCAGGGCAACATCCATGTGATTTACTTATGGCTTATGCATAAACTGACTTAAAACTCCCACTACATATGAAATTTCCGATCGCGTGTGAGAGATAAATCAATTTTCCCACCAGATGCTGGTATCGAATACAGTCTGCTGGCTTAGCTCCCTCTACTATCTTCAACCCATGATTCATCATAATGGGTATATCTGAAGGTTTACAGTCAAGTAACCCAGTTTCTACAAATGGAAGAGTGATGATTCCACTTTCTAAGTTCTCTTTAATAAAGTGGTGATCTACATCAACGTGCTTTGTTCAGTCGTGTTCCACTGGATTCTCATAAATAATAATGGTCGCACGATTATCGCACATTAGTTGACATACTTCTTGTACTGTGACACCAATTTTTGTTAGCAGTTTCCGTAATCACAACACTTCTGTCAAGCCTCGAGCTATTCCTCAAAACTCTGCTTCAGCAATTCAAAGTGCTACAACCTTCTATTTTTTACTTTTCCAGGAAACTACGTTCCCTCCGACTAGAGCAAAGTATCCTGAAGTTGATCTCCTCCACCGGACTGCCTGCCCAGTCTGCATCCGTGTATGCTTCTATTCATAGGTTTCCATTTTTTTAACAGGACCCCATTACGTGACGACTTCTTTAAATATTGAAGAACTCTCAGGGCAACATCCATGTGATCTACTTATGGCTTATGCATAAACTAACTTAAAACTCCCACTGCATATGAAATTTCCGATCGCGTGTGAGAGATAAATCAATTTTCCCACCAGATGCTGGTATCGAATATAGTCTGCTGGCTTAGCTCCCTCTACTATCTTCAACCCATGATTCATCATGATGGGTATATCTGAAGGTTTACAGTCAAGTAACCCAGTTTCTACAAATGGAAGAGTGATGATTCCACTTTCTAAGTTCTCTTTGATAAAGTGGTGATCCACCTCAACGTGCTTTGTTCAGTCGTGTTCCACTGGATTCTCATAAATAATAATGGTCGCACGATTATCGCACATTAGTTGACATACTTCTTGTACTGTGACACCAATTTTTGTTAGCATTTTCCGTAACCACAACACTTCTGTCAAGGCTCTAGCTATTCCTCTAAATCCCGCTTCAGCAATTCAAAGTGCTACAACCTTCTATTTTTTACTTTTCCAGGCAACTATGTTCCCTCCGACTAGAGCAAAGTATCCTGAAGTTGATCTCCTCCACCAGACTGCCTGCCCAGTCTGCATCCGTGTATGCCTCTATTCATAGGTTTCCATTTTTTTAACAGGACCCCACTACGTGACGACTTCTTTATATATCGAAGAACTCTCAGGGCAACATCCATGTGATCTACTTATGGCTTATGCATAAACTGACTTAAAACTCCCACTGCATATGATATTTCCGATCGCGTGTGAGAGAGATAAATCAATTTTCCTACCAGATGCTGGTATCGAATACAGTCTGCTGGCTTAGCTCCCTCTACTATCTTCAACCCATGATTCATCATGATGGGTATATCTGAAGGTTTACAGTCAAGTAACCCAGTTTCTACTAACAAATCCAGGACGTACTTTATCTGAGAAACAAAGATACATTGATTGGAGCGTAGTACCTCGATCCCAAGAAAGTATTTAAGCTCGCCTTGATCTTTCATTTCAAATTCTTGAAATAAACTTCTCTTGAGGTGGGCTATTTCTTCATGATCATCTACTGTAATAATCATATCGTCTACATAGATGATCAAACATATTACCGTCCCTCCTTGTTTCTTGAGAAACAAGGTATGGTTTGAATTACCCTGCTTGTAACCATGCTTTTTCATAGCCACTATAAATCTTCCAAACCATGCCCTTGGTGAATGTTTCAAACTGTATAAGGTCTTTCTTAATTTGCATACCTCTGAGCCTCGAAATTCCTGTCCTTAAACCCGTAGGTGGTTCCATATAAACTTCTTCCTCCAAATTACCGTGTAAGAATGCATTCTTCACGTCAAACTGATGAAGTGGTCAATCTGTATTCGCTGCTATTGAGAACAAGACTCTAATAGTATCAATTTTAGCAACCGGAGGGAAGGTTTCTAAATAATCAATATCGTATGTCTGTGTATAGCCTTTAGCTACCAATCTAACCTTGTATATTTCGATTGATCCGTCAGCTCGATGCTTTATAGTAAACACCCAACGATATCACACTGCTCATTTTCCGGGAGGTAAAGTACATTTTTCACATGTCGCATTTTTTTCCAATGCATCCATTTCCACCGTCATAGCCCTGCACCATTCTGGATCCGCAAGAGCTGTTTCTATTGACCTGAGAACATCTTGATTGCATATGGCTGCAGCAAAAGCACGTGCAGTTGGTGTTAGGCTCTTCCTGGCTAGGTTAACTACAGGCTACCAACTTCCTTTTGGATTGTACTCTGGTTCATACCGGATTGGAGGAACACATATGTTCTTCCTCGATGGCAGTACATACTTCTCTTGGAATGGTTCCACTGTCTCATGTATTTCTTCATTTTCTGGTATGGTATTACCAGAATTATGTGTGGAGGATTGAATATCTGAATGAACTAAATTAGGAGTACTAACCTCAGGGATATTCAGAGTGACGTGTCTGAATCACAAATAACATGTAATGTGGGAGTCAACGTCTCAGTGGTTCCACTTACTTTCTCTTTTGGGACTATTTCAGGGCTGAGTGGTGCGAACCATGCTGGGCTACTCAACCAATCTAGTGGTGGGCTATTCAGAATCTCCCCTGGACACCAGATTGAGTTGAGTAGTAAAACTCAATTTCGAGGAAATTGCAGTCCATCATAGTGTGCATACGATGACTGCGAGGATTATAACAGCGGTAGCCTTTTTGATGATTACCATAACCCACAAATACACACTTAATAGAACACATATCAAATTTTAATAGTTCTATTTTAGGAATATGAACAAAAACATAACACCCAAAAATACGAGGTTGAAGTGTCAAGGTTGTTGGGACACTCATATTTTTGGACACAACATGAAGAGGTGTTTGAAGATTCAATGCCTTAGTGGGAAGACGATTTTGGAGATATACTGAGGTTGTAATTGCTTCAGGCCAAAAAGAAGTAGGAACATGTGACTCAAGCATAATAGCTCTTATCATCTCAAGAATATGACGGTTTTTCCTTTCCGCTACTCCATTCTGTTGTGGAGTATGCATGCAAGATGTCTGATGAATTATACCTTTTTCTTGAAAGAATTGTTTAAGTGTTAAGTTTACGAATTCTCCTTCGTTATCGGAGCGGATGGCCTGGATCTGGGTATGGAACTGAGTTTTGAACTAAATTGTGAAACTCTACGAACTTAGACGAAACTTCTGATTTATACTTAAGAAAATATGCCCAAGTCATTCGAGAAAAAAACATCAATAAAGAGTACACAATATTTGAGTCCATTGTTTAACATGCAGACACCATTATTTGAGGCAGGACCCCATACATCAGAATGAATCAAGGAAAACCGAGTCTTAGCTCTAGAATAAGACTAGGAATAAGATTGTTTATGACTTTTTGCAAGTATACATGTTTCACAAGGAACACTTTTATTTGATAAAAACAAATAGGGAAACAAAGTATGAAGGTACCCTATGGATGGGTGTCCCAGCCTTCGATGCCACAACCACTGTTGTCGGTCAACTGTCCTGTGAGCAAGCGATGCAATTCTGTGTTGAGCCACTTCATCCACATAGTACAGTTTCTGATGCTCAACACCACGCTCAATTATTCTCCCCGACTGAATATCTTGCAGTAGACAAAAGGATGGATACTGCAGTCTAACTCTATTGTCACATGGCTAATAGAGAGTAGTTTGCATGAGAGGTTAGGCACATAAAGACAATTTTGCAATTTCATAGTCAGAGATACTGCAATGGTTCCTGCTCCATAGACCTATGAGAGACATCTATTTGCATTATGTATCATTTTCTTGTTTGGTACGTAATGAGTTATAAAGTCCCT
This sequence comes from Chamaenerion angustifolium, assembly GCA_946814005.1. Lineage (NCBI taxonomy): Eukaryota > Viridiplantae > Streptophyta > Magnoliopsida > Myrtales > Onagraceae > Chamaenerion > Chamaenerion angustifolium. Next base: position 29,874,688 of record OX328267.1, on the reverse strand, counting down.
TTTATCAAATGTCATAGTATTTGTTGCACCACAGTCAAATAACCACTGATCATCTTTAACACAGTTAGGATTTTTTAAGAAACTAACTGAGGGACTAATTTCAATATTTCCTGAACGATTGACCTTGTTTTTTTTATTTGTGCTAACTTCAGGGTCAGAAATATCGAAATCATAAGTTGCTTGTGGAAAATGCAAATAGTCAAGAGATTGAGGGTTGAAGTGTAAATATCTTCCAAACCCTATACCTCCAGCCGAGACTTCCTCCCTAGCATCCGCACCATTCCTCCCTTCTTATCCAAGGTAAGATTTGACTGATTCTTCCTCCTTCTTCTCGTCATTGGAGACGTTGACTGTTGTGGTCATGTTGCTGGCTCCTGCGACGTCTCTTCGTTGGCTCCTTCATCCTTCCGGAAACCCGACCAATTGGTAGCACTCCTATTTACTGTGTCGGGGCTTTCCACAGTGGCTACATCAGATGTTTTTCCGATCGAGGTTGCCTCCGTGAGATGATTTCCAACCCCCGGTGGTTGATCGCGAATTGGTGGCGTGGCCGACGGGAGGACGGGATCCTGTTGGAGCTTGGCCGAAGGGAGGACTGGTGGTGGCGTGGCCAAAGGCTGGACTAGCGGTGGCGTGGCTGAACGCTGGACTGGTGGTGGCGGTGGCGTAGTCGAATGAGTCTTCGCAGCAAACCCGGGGCGAGCTTTCGCATCAAATCCGGAGTCGATTCCGGTGTTTGTTGCCTCGACTTCTTTGGCAACTCCTCCCATCACCTGTCGTCGGTCCCTCTCTGACCGAATAACAACATATGCCATCTCAACTTCCGGTTATGGAATCTCTTTAAGTAAATCATGTTTTCCTGATCAAACTCATCATTGACCGCATGTAGGAATTGGTACAATTTCGTTTCTGCACGTTTGCTATTCCAGATTGCTATGTCTTCTGGATGTTTCATTGGATTTGAGTCTCTTTATTCAATATTCCTCCAAACCTTCTGCATTTTACTGTATAAGGTTTCGAGGGAATCTGACCCCTGTTTCATGCTATTTGCTCGACAAATTAAATTAAACAATTGAACACCATCTATGCCCTTACTGTATGTTGCGAAAAGCCATTTCCACAATTCTTTTGCAGTTGAGAATTCCGCATACTGATGCACCAGGTCTGGCTACATATTATCGAGCATCCAGGAACGGACGATTAAATCGTCTTGTTCCCATTGGAATTAGTTTGGATCCTCAGTTCTAGGCAGTTCTGGCACGTCTGTGAGGAGGTGCAACTTCCCATGTCCGCCAATCTTCATCCGAATTAATCGGGACCACAGGGAGTAGTTGTGCTCATTGAGTTTTACACTCAAATTTATTGTTGGTACTGAAACTGACTGCTTCTGTGTGTGGTTGTTTGACAGCAAAGCTGCCAATTGGGCTGTCAATGACGGTTCTGTTGTAGCCGGTACTCCAGAATTGATACTGCCATCTTCTGAGGTTGCCATAGTCACAAACAGACCACGATAGGGTAGATGATGAACGCCAAGAAAGGTTGATCCTTAATTGATCGAAGAACCATTCGACTATGATAGCATGTTAGCATATGTAAAATGAATGTGGGAGAATCTGTTACTAGTTTTTGCCAAGGTAATTCTATTTCAAAACTGATTGTTACAAGTATGTACTTATACTAATGATTCTACCTAACTAAGTTGACAATAATGCGTGAATTGTTGACATTAGTGTGTAGATTGTTGACAACATAATGTCAACAATTCTGTTCACCTTTTTTGACCTTTGTTATTCTAACAACTAACTCGCAACTCTTGAGAATCTTAATAATCTAGACACAAACCTAAACCAAGAAACTCAAATTAAAGCCCTAATCGCCTGAAACTCTATTATGTTTTTTTTAAAAGATGTTCCTTTTAGTAATAACATATTTGTTTATCTATATTATTAAGACTAAACATATTTATATAACCACCATATGTCTAAATTATAAAAATACCCTTTAATTTCATGAAATTGGTGAGATACATACTTTATTTAATAAACTATTTTAGTCATTTCATGTTTTATTATTTTATTCATATCTCTCTCTCCATGTTGTTCGTAACTTCCCACCATCCAATTTTTCCACCATCCAATTGTCTGTAACTTCTCACATTCCTCTCTCTCTCCATATTATTTTATTATTTTCCTCCCACCATCCAATTTTTTTGTAGAAATCTATCTCATTATCCATCTCTCCCTCCCATTATCCCACCATCTCTCCAATCTCAACAGATATGAAAATCAAGTTGTAGATTAGTATTAAAGTCCATCCCCAACTGATTTTTTTATCTCCATCAGATTTACTCCATTAAGGTCCCTCCCAATTTCCCCGACGTCCCCAAGGTCCAGTCCAAGATTTATGGCGTCGCCATTCAAGGTTCAGTCCACTTCAAATAGGTGCTCTCTCTATACCTTTCAGTTTCAGTGTTTCCAAGTATGCTGAAATTCAATTTTGTGTTATGGTTGGTGAAATTTAGTGTTTCAGTATTTTACGTTTGGTTAATTTTAGTGTTTTACGTTTGGTCAAATTTAGTGTTTTATGTTTTACGTTTCAGTGAAATTTAGTGTTACGTTTGGTCAATTTTGTGTTTTATGTTTCAGTTTCAGGGTTTCAGTGTTTTATGGTTGCTGAAATTCAATTTTGGTCAAATTTCAGTTTCAGTGTTTTACGTTTGGTGAAATTTAGTTTCAGTGTTCTTCGGTGGGTAACTCACATCCTCCATTGCTATTGCTCTGTTGTGAAAAATTCACTCATTTTGGGAAATTCTGTGATGCTTGTTTGCTATTGTTATTGCATCTGACTGTTCATTATGTTGTTTATGTATTTTGCTATTGCTATTTTCGTTGCCTGAAACAAACTGATTTTAATTATTTTTTTACAGGTTGAATTGAAGTGTAGATGCATCACAAATTAGTGTTGTCATCATTGATATGAGTACGTCGATGCAACCTCTGATAAGGCCCATCACTGCAGATGTAGCTCTTAGTAATTAATGCTTTATCAAGTCTACCTTATTTTTATGAACTTGAATAATTGATGGTGAAGAATTTAAATCACTTTAATGAATGTCTTTTGGTATTTGCATTCCTTTCTAATCGACAGAAGGATTATCCATAAAATTAACAGGTTTAAGTGGGGGAGATTAACAATATATTTGTAAGTAATATGCCATGCACATCTTAGTGCACTATCTTTATCCATGTTGTGACAATCGACAACTGGTGTCCCCTAACCTATTCAAAAAATATATATCAACTGAGTAGAATGTAGAAGATATTTGATTAATAAGTTTCATCAGTACCAGATTATGCATTGTGTTGTATTCCAAATTCAGTAAGTTGTATTACATTACTGATTTTTATTTTATGCAAATAGTAGTCCATTTTGAACACTTTGTCGGCATTTTTAAATCTCACATATTGGAAATGTCACCCAACATGATGGAAAGGTGGACCAGACCTTGAATTCAAGTCAACGCCGTTAAGGTCTAACGAGATTTTCGGTTTGTTGCTCTCATTGTAAGCAATTCAAGTTTCAGTACACGTACGCATCCTCCTCTTCTATAGTAATTAGAGATGATGTTGTGGATTGATTCCTTTATGCAGTTGCTGATCATTTTACTTTTACGTCAAGCTCTAATGATCACTCGAGAAGCTGGAATGGTGCAGAAATCTTCAAAGATATTCAATGTGAGTGCAACTTAGTTGGGTACTAGCCATTCCCTTATTATCAATAATAATACTGAAGGGAGATGAGTGATCAGTTTCAGGTTTCAGTTCTTCAGTTTGCTGGTTTTCTTTTGCCATGCTATGTCATGGATCGATCCTGGTTTATTTATATTTTTCCTATATATCTGCAGATTATCTTTGTCTTTGATCCGATCAAGATTGTGTGGTCGAACGCATAGAGAGTTTTTGCCTTGATTAATCTCATCTACAATATGTTTGCGTGTTGATTTTTTTTAGCATTCGTTATTGAAGAGTTTTTGTTTCTATCCCTAGTTATGTCATTCTCACACTAGATTGTATTTACTTGATCTTCCATAGATGCTTATTAGGCAATGGGTTACTATAGTTTTGTATGCTCTTCGTTTCATTATAATCCACAACAAAAATTGCCTAAGGTGCCAACATTTATCATTTTCTTCTTATTTTGATATCAGTATGCACATTAATTTGGTTGGGATTTGCATAATGTAGACTAGGCGCCGTGTCATTCTAGTGGTATTTTGGGTCTCATTTTCTTTTTGATGCAGCTCATTCTGAAACTACGGTAGCAATAATGCTGGTGAGTAACAACTGTGATTTGTCAATCATCAGTGACGTGATAAAAACATGTATATAGTTCAGGTTTACAATATACATTTTTTTTTCTTGCTACAGAAGTACCAAATTATAGTAAGAAACCCTTCCTTGATCCTCTGCTCCAGCCTCTTTTTTAACCTTAAGTTTACAGAATTGCTTGATACTAAAGAGTGCATATTGTTTATTGTACTTTGATTTCAGGATTAAAAATCAACTTATCAAACTGTTGAGTAGCAGTGAAGAAGGGAGAATACCTTTGATAATACCGACCAACGTTGAGCATCCATTTGGTAATAAAGAACACTTGATTATAATATATTGTTATTTAATACAACTGTCGCTCATTGTATTAATCACACTTGATAATGGAGCATCCAACATCCAGTTAATCACTGCAAATTATATTGAATGTATGAGATTTAAATTGTATATTGAATGTATTATTATATTCTGAGTTGGAGGATCCATCGTCCATCATCCAGCTTATTATATTCTACGAGAACATCATGAATGAGATTTAAATTCTATAATGAATGTAGTTCTAATGGTATATTAGATAATGTTCTTCATACGTTGTAGGACCCAATCTGAACGGGATTTTCGGTGGGCGTTCGGGTATCACTCTTTTTTTTTTGGCCTGAATTCGGGTATCACTCTGGGTTACTCCTACTCTGCTGCTAACAAGAACATGGTTGTGATCTGGGAGGAGAAGTTGCTCAATACCAAGAAGGTATCATTTCTCATCATCCCTTGCTCTTAGTTTTTTTTTTTTTTTTCAGATTGTTATTTTCTTTTTTAGCATCCCATGCATCATTGATAAATTTAAACGTGCATGTAGATTTATACGTTTATAATATAAATGTATTCAACATACTTTTATAATATACTTTTTAATCTATACGTAAAACACTTTTATTAAACACATGAATTTTTTAACGATAAACCATAATGTAAGGGATCACAACTGAACTTAGAATGTTTTATTTATTAGTTAAACGTGTATTTTATATATTAGATAATAAGTCTAATATACAATGTTATTTAAAACCGTAGATAATACTTTAAGAGTTACATTGTGCACATATGATTTTTTTAATCCATCGTATATAATATATACGATGGATTAAAAAACAATATAATGGACTCAATGATTATACCAGGTAATACCTATGTATATTAAATATATATTAAAACATAATTATGGTGTAATAACATATTAGTTGCACAAATGGTGTGTACAATAATATTATGTTAGATGGTTACACCATTGTTCGTACCATTAGTATATTACATTAAATGTATTACATTGGAAGAATTTGTAATCAATGGTATATTTGATAATAATATGGTGTATTTAAAATTGATTACACCATGTCTGTTAAAATTGTGCTAATTCTATATAGTGTAATCTTGTAATACTTAAATGTATTAACGAGTAAATCAATGGTGTAATCATATGGTTTTACCATATATATTGAGATTACATGACTCATATGTTCTTAACATAATCCATTATAATACAAAAACATTACAAGCATTGAACACTTTATATAAATATTACTAATGTAAAACTAAAATTAATTTGAATAAGATAATGAAATAAAAAAAATTAAAAAATTCTATAATATTTTTAAAACATTGCTCGAGCGACCGGGATCATATAACACAACCAAAAGGGCTCCCGGTCGCTCGAGCAATGTTTTAAAAATATTATAGAATTTTTAAATTTTATTAATTTATTATCTTATTCAAATTAATTTTCGTTGTACATTAGTAATATTTATATAAAGTGTTCAATGCTTGTAATGTTCTTGTATTAATCTAGGAGTCGGGTCAATCATGTCCTCGTAATACCTCATGCACGACCAACGACGATAGCGTGCACGCACGTAGCGCGTGCCGGAGTTTAGTGATCATTAAAAATTACTTCAATTTTGAACTCAAATAATTGAATAATTTGCAAATTAGCTCAAATAATCAAATACATTTTTTTATATATATAATGAAAATGTAAATGTGAATAACGTCTTATTTTCTATTGGGGTCCTCTACAAAAAAAAAAAAAAATCGGCCGAACTCAACAATTTGTATTCTTAATTCTATTACATAAGCTCGCGGCCGATAAGGAGGAGAGGGCGGTTCCGATAGGAGTAAAAATGTGGTTCATGTTAACCGACCGGCGTGAACCGTAAACTCTACATATATATATATATATATATTTACGAAAAGCACATCAAACAACTGAAGAAAGCAAAATCCATGAACTTATAAAATATAAACTACTCAACTTTTATATAAATAGGAATATATATTACAGTAAATTATATATAAATAGATTCGTACTTTTGCAAAAAAATAATATAAATTAACATACGAAAAAATGTATGTTGTGTTATTGATGAATTTGTTATATATAAATTAATATTATATTATATATTATTATGTCTATTTTTACAGAAAATAATAATTTATAAAATAGAGTGACATAGAAAAAGATATGACCCATTTTATAATTAAATAATGTTATATAATGAATAAAAGGAAAAATAAATAAATATATGTACATTTCAGAAGGTTTCACATATATGTCTTTCTTATATCGAGGGATGGAGCTACAGGAGGATAAAGGGACAATTGTCTCTTCAATTTTTAACGTTACGTAAATATAGATATAAGAAATGTTCTTATTTTTCAGTTAGAATTTTAAAAGTCTTAATTTGTCCTCGTGATTTTTTTTACTTTAATTATTTATCCTTACTTTAATTATCTCCACAACGATTAAAAAAAAATGTTCATAAAATCATATGAAAAAATTATAACACGAGGTAGTTTTCATATTATGTTCGTGCTTAAGTATTAGAACACGACCTACATGATAACACGAAAAAGTTGGACTGTAAATTTGTTTTTTGAGTATTTTTCTAAACAATTCTCATTTGATAACTTTAAAACTTCATTTAACTATTTAATTTTTAGATTTCGTCAATTCTACATTAAGCATTTGTGAAATTTGATGTTTAAATTCATAATTTTTACTATGACCAATTCATTATTTGATATTTTCTTATAAATATCACATGTAGACGAACAATTGTTTAAATTAATAAAATATGATAACATGATATGAACACACAAAATTGAGTGTTATGTTTACGTGGAAGAACATGACACGATGATAAACTTATTGTGCGTGTTCATGTTTAATAAGTTTAACACGATAAATGTATTAATACACACAATGTTTCTTATGTACGCAGAATTTGAGACCTCTAAATTTTAAGTTTGAATGCTCTCAACCAAACTTTTTGAAAGCAAATAAGATAAATGTATAAATTAGGGTTTTATGTTGATGGATGGATGCAGTGATTTTTGTACGAGAGTCTGAGTTTCTTTCAGTTGCAGTTGCAGCTGCAGCAGCAACAGAAGTAAGTCTATACTTTACTCCTCTCTTAGTTTTTTTGGATCTGGTGCAAATGTGTTATTATTGACACTACTCCCAAACCCTATATCATATGTCTCTTTCACCTACCCAGAAAGCAGAAGCTATGTATCCTTCCCTTCTTTTCCCCTCTCTCTCTTACTCTCTCTGGAGAGAGAGAGGGGTAAGGAATAAGGATCCAGGAACAACAAAACATATAGAAGAACCACTTAGATGTTAGATCCTGTCTGGTCTGGATATACAAGAGTTCAAACATAATAAAACCTAACAAGATCAAAACTTAGCTAGCTACCCAAACGTATATGTATTCTACAGATGCTGTAAAATGACCATTTTGCTGACCCAACTGCATGCATTGAAGATTACAACATAGATAGATAGATAGATGTCTGCAAGCAGCATTACTGATGTCTGATAGATAGCTACGTACAGAGCGCCATAAATTCAAGCTTACGTTAAAAAATCAATCCTTCAAATGTAAAGATAACTAAATGGAAAATCTTTATGCTCCGACTCTATATGTTAGTGGGTTTACACTAAGCATAAATGAAAATTATTTTAGATGTAAAGCAAGCATGATAAGAACGTTGTCCTCTTGATGATCCCCTAAAACACCCGTAGAAAACCAAAATATTAAAAAAAATCAATTATACCCAAGATTTAGATCATTTGTTCTTCCAAAGTACAGTTTTGCTCCCAACTCAATAGAGTGTGTTTATATAATACACGAGAGAGGAAACTAGATTTGAGTTCAGGGGTAAGAATTAGAATATAAATACAGATATTATATTAAAAAAAGGGGCAAATATAAAATTTATAAGGATTAAAAGGTAAAAGTGGCATAACATGAAAAATTAAGGGGTGTTAAAGGGTTAGGGTGGGTTCGTCTGTGCAATGTACTAATTTTTTTTATACCATCTGCTTAATAATTGGGAGTTACGATAATCGAATCTAAAACTTTGTGGTTATACAGTCTCTGATATTATGACTTGATACAACCTCTCTTAAATACTTAAGGTGTTAGGTGAAGATTTATGATCGAGAAGTAATAATACATTATATTCAATCCATAAATATATATACCTCAAATTCTTAACATCCTTGATTAGCTTATTTTGTTTGACGATGTCCAATTTCCAACCACAAATATAACTTCCATAACATTAAGTCAATACTACTACAGAAATCACTTGCTCTCCTAGTAGTCGAATCAATGAAGAAATATATAGTAGAGAAATCATATAACAGGTCGATAATATGCGTACCTTCTACAAGACGATCGATCTCAGCTTCCCAACATGTAAATATAATCAAGCATGCAAATTGAGAGCATAATTCTTTATTGATCATGATATCCTTCACTTCTCAAGTGATGATTATTACACCAGTATGCAATCTAGCTCCTCCTCATCACTTGCAGAAAGGAATTCTCATCAATCTTCATTCTTATCAGACGGAGCTGTAGCCCTAGCATTCACATCAAAATCAAAAGGTATTCTTTCAGACGGATGATGATGATGACAGTCGGAGTACAGAGGCAGCGTAAGAGAGTTGAAGAAACAATTCTGCGAATCCGAACCCGAACCCATTTGAAGGAATTGATGATCATCACTGATATGACTTGGATCCATAATGTTCTCTACTAGAGAAGTTCTCAGGTATGGCAATGGAAGATAAGTACCATTGTTAGGATGTGTTTGGAAGCCTTGAGGATGTTCAACAACTTGGTTTTGTGAATCCATTTGGTGTGGAAACAACAAACCATCATGGGAAACTGGTCTTTGGTACATCATCAAATCGCTGTCGATTGGAACATGTTCTTGTTCCTCAATTTCAAATCTTGATGTTTGTTCCATAACCTGAGCTTGACCCAAGTTGACTAAATCTATCACTGGGAGAGGAGGAAGCTCATCGATCTCATCCTTGGCAGCATCAAGAAGCCAATCCACCACCTTGCTTGGTTGGTTGAGCCCTAACCTATCTTGAAGCTCGTAGAGCTGAATCGCGGTGGGAACAGACAGCCGCACCCTCCTGTCCCTAAGACCTCGGATTGTGGAGACTTTGCTGTGTCGATCTTTGCCTCCAAACCCACGAGACACCCGAACAATCCTCGGGTCCTTTAACCTAAACCATGGCGAAGAAGCCAAGGAGGAAACCCTAGGATCATTGATTTTGCTGCTCGTTTCAGTTTCATCACTTGAACTGATCTTCACTCTCTCTCGTTTTGGTGGTAGATTGCTGTCCCCAACCTCGCCTTTCGTCTGATCTTCCCAGTAAGTCATCATACTGTATTCACCCATTGAAAAAAACAATCTATGAACTGTAAAAACAAGATCTATCTCATCCCATAATAGGGATGAATGGATATGATGATGATCTTGGTGTGGTGAAAGATTGAATTTTGCTATGAAGAGAACTTCTAAAAGTAGCAACTGGTGATGGAAAAAGGAAGATGCTGCATTCATTCATTGAACATTTGCCATTCCGAAAGAAAACCTAAAAGAAAAAGTAAGGGAACATCAACTGGACACGGATTGAATCGCGACAAAGTAATATAGATAAGCACGTGATGGGTAATAGTACTGTGCTTTGAAAGTTTGGTCAGAGATATATGCATTAAGGTAATCATTGCTCTGATTAATGGATGATTAGTTGAGATTGTAGTTAATTAGTAGTGGTAAGTTCGTAATTATATATGGCTACTAGCTAATAGTAGAGATCAGAAAGGAGATAACTTGGGACCATTTGAAAAGGAAGAAGACACTTTATCGGCAGCTACAAAAGATATTTCTTCTTCCTCCTTCAGAATCACTTTACACATGCAGGTGATAGTAGGGCTGGCAATGGTGCGGTGAAAAAACCATAACCACGGTTATAACCGTTACTGTTTAATATGGTTAACCGTACCATTATGGTGCGGTGCGGTTATGGTGATGAATTCTCTACCCATAATGGTTATGGTTATGGTATTTGAGTTATACCCATGGTTATAACCATGGTTATTTTATAAATATAATAATTATTTATTATTAATAATCTAATATATATATATTATACTAAATATAAATTACAGCATAAAAGTGAAATCAATTGATGATATTGAGGAAGATGATGATTGATAGAAACAAATACGACAAGTGTGAAATGGTTAGGGGTGTTGAATCATTACTCGTTATGGGTGTTTGTTGAATTTTAATGTTAATTCAGTGATGTGAATGTTAATGTTGAATCATATGAATGTTGAATTATGTTAGTGTTAATGTTGAATGATGTTAGTGCTACATATTTTTATTGTTGGTAATATAGATAGATGTATTTTTTAAAATTAAATTTTCGGTCTTTTATTATATTACATGTGGAAAAAATATGGTTATACGGTTAAAACCATGGTTAATAACCACGGTTATTTTGATGGTTATGGTATTGAAAATTGTACCCATAATGGTTATGGTTATGGTTATGGTATGTGGTTTAAAAATATGGTATGGTTATGGTATTTGACATACCCTGACCATACCCTAACCATTGCCAGCCCTAGGTGATAGCTAGATAGATAGATTAGGAATAGATAGATAGATAGGAATAGATAGATAGATAGGAATAGATAGATAGATAGGAATAGATAGATAGATAGGAATAGATAGATAGATAGATAGGAATAGATAGGTAGTTAGGAATAGATAGGTAGATAGGAATAGATAAATAGATAGATAGTTGAAACTTAACGTCATTTATATAATAATTCAATTATCTATGTATTATAAATTATCAGATAGACGATGTTATGTTAACAGTTTAATTCTATACCTAACTAAAAATAATAAAATATGTAGATAATTGCTATAAATGTTGCTAGCAGTGTTGAATTCGACTTAAAGAGTCCGAGTTGATTTTTTTTAAAGTTATTTTTTAGATCTCAGTATAGGACAAACCGTATGATTAATTCGTAAGTCCAAATTCAATATTGTTTGCATTATTTGAATCACAATTCAAATATCTAATCACTCTAATTTTTTCTTAGTTTTTTTAATAGATGCATAATTTAATTTCTAACCTAACATTGTTCGTCGAAAAAAATGGTAAATAGTCTCAATGTACTCATATGTTTGCTCATGTTATTATTTGCATCATCACATGCAGATATTTGCATTCATATGTTTGAATACATTATTAAATGCACTTGAAAGTGCGCAGAACAACACTTTCACTTTCAAACATTTTGATATATTTAACAACACTTAAACATTTAGATTAATTGAGACTATTAATATTTACTCGGAAAAACAATATATTTCTTTTTTTAGCACAAACCGTACACTTAGGTGCGTCTATACCTAATTTTCTGAATATGCAAGTAATTAAAACATCATTATGTGCTGTTATATATATTTATTCACTCTTGCTTTATACAATACTTTACTTAAATAAAATATTATAATAATTCTTTTTATTTAAGTGTTGTATGGCCAAAAAAAAGTGTTGTATGGGAAATAATTTTTAAACTAGTATATTAACATATACATCTTATTATTATTATTATTTTTTTACAATAATGTATATATAAAAATATATTGTACCATATGTTATTAAAAATCTCTTCTATACTTTCACATTAAAAAAAAACTTTATAAATTAGAATATTACCAAAGAAATTAAAACTTGTTAATTACAATATTAATATTATTTTTTTTAAATATTTTAGTGGATAAATATATCGATAGATATTAAAATATATAGTATTATTTAATAACACAATTTTTTAGTATACTTTAACTGTGCGTTTGTTTGACGGAATTCGGAATACGGAATAGGAATTGGGAATAAGGAATAGGAGTTAAGAATATGAAGTTGTTTTTTTGGTGGAATTGAATAGAACGGAATAAGGAATTCTGTTGTTTATTTGGTGGAATTGTGTACGGAAACGGAATCCGTAAACTCAAATCTGTGGCCATTCCTTGAAACGAACGGGCCATAAGACTCAGAAACGTCAATTGTGTCATGTGGTAATTTAATAATCATTTGAGATTATAAATTCGAAAATTAGTTTTACACTCTAGAATTGTCGATTTCTTCACGGGAAATTATTATAATGAAGATCCATAATATTATAATAATATTGTACATTCATCTCAAAGTTTAAGACGAGGTGTTCAATAATATACATTGATATCTAATGAGATTATATATTATTCATAGTGTTATCAGACCAGGCCGGCCTTCGAACCGGCGAGAGGCCGGTCTCGGTTTGGCCAATACAACCCGGTTGAACCCGGTTCGACATGCGATTCACTGTTCACAAGCAAAAAATAATTGAAAATACAATTACAAACTACATAGTCTCAAACACACATAAATACCTCAAACACACACAAACTACCTAGTCTAAAACATATACATTACTCTCAAACACAACATAATTACCTTAAATTTTGAACATACATAGTGCAAGTCTCAAAATCAAACACAATAGGTCTAAACTTTAAACAAAACTTCTAAACCGCTTGGTTGAATTGAAGAAGTCGGTTTAAACCGAAGAGAATCACCCAAAATATTTAAACCACCCCCAAAAAACTAGAACCAGAAACCGGCCGGTCCAACCAAATTCAAACACTATTCATATGCATTTCGGTATTTTAGTTGAACCAAACCGAAGAGTAAGAGTTGCATAAAATGTCGTCGGTATAATGTCGCCAGTATAAAATTTCGGTATTCATATACATCTTTTAGCGACATAAAATTATTTTGTCGGCATAATGTCGTCGGTAAGAGTAATAAGCACCGACGCAAATATACTTTTGTCGGTAAAACTTATTTTTGCATACGAAAAATATTGACACATCTTTTCTCCCGTTCTCAGCCCTCTTTTTTCGTTCTCACTTCTTCGCTAGTTCTCTTTTTACGGTGGCAAGATTTCTTCTCTCGGAAGCTCGACCACTTCTCCGGTAAGTAATCCGTCTTCGCGCTATTGGAGTAGATTCTCGCTTTTTCGTCTGCGTGACCTGTCGTGAGATTGACTTCTCATGGATTTCGTCTACGTGACCTGTTCGGCTTCTGAAGATCTGAATTTGTTCTTGCGCATGGTAATATTTATGTCGGATGAATGATTTTTATTCAATTTAGGAATCCTGTATCTCCTTGAGTAATTTAGTTTTTTTTTCTTCCTATGTTACTATTGTGTTAAGATCCGGATTAGGTCCATTGAGCAATTATGATCCGGTTGAGGGCCTTGATGATGAGAAAATGGCAGAAAGGCTTGATCCTGATACCATGGACCAGTTGAAGCTTACCGATGAAGAAGCTTCGTATTCAGTCTCCATGGAGTGCTGTCTTCATCTTCAATGGAGGAGAAGGAGGAGGGATGTCTGTGCATAACTGCACATGTTTGACAGATTAAACAATTGGAGAAAGAATATTAAACAATTGAAAAAGAAATATTAAACAATTGGAGACGAGAGAAAATGAGAATCTCCAGAGTTCAAAAATTTGGAAGAACCGGTGAGAGGGAAATTATTATCACGGCTCATTTGGTTTAAATTTTGTCCATTTATCACAGCTCATTTGGTTTTGAGCCGTGATAAATTGACAAAATTTTTAAAAAAAAATTTATTTTAAAAAAAAAAATTATTTTCATGACTCATTTGGTTTTGAGCCGTGATATTCAATATAAATTGATTTTTAACGGCTCAATATACATTAAGCCGTGAAGTTTAGCTGGTATTTGCCCTTCCTCCCGTAGTGAGAGAAGCGTTTGATGAAATCGGTGAAAGGGTGTTGCTGTCTCCTACCATGGACATGTATTTGGATGCTTTCCATGCGAGTTGTCTGGTAAGTTTCTTACCTTCTATTTCAGCTAGAAGTGTAGAGAAACCTCTCATTGATTTAATGAAAAGCTTTGGATTTTTCAATGAGACTGGATGATGAACAAGTATTTGCATTTGGTTTGATGGATATTTTAAGACTGTATTGTTGGTTGCAGATTGAGTTTGAGTCGAGTACCATATGGCGGATTTTGAGTCAAATCTTGATATAGATGAGAAGCCACCTATTCCTCTTAGAAACGCTCTTGAGAAGATGAAGCCATTCTTGATGCTGTATGAGGGCATTAAGGATCAAAAAGTGTGGGAGGTACTTGCCACTAGCCATTTGTGCTTATGTGTCTATTCATATATCAATATCGTTGATTAATCTCTTATAATGATAGTGTACTAACTGCAAAAAGTTTAACCTTGAAATTCAGCAAGTAGATTGTGGTTCAACACGTTTGACAGATTCAAACACTAAGTTCTTAAACAATTTAGAATTTGTTAAATGTTGGACTTGAATTTGTAAATTTATTACTTGTTTTTAAAATAATTTTTTCTTTTACCAACGGAATGTTTCGTCGACATAAGATGTACAACGACCAATCTGTTTTTGTCGGCAAAAATGTATTTACCGACCGACGAAAAGAGATTTACCGACCAAACCTATTTTCTTGGCAAAAACATATGTTTGCCGACTAAAATTTCGTCGGCAAATAAATTGTTTTTACTGACGAAATTCTATATTTACCGACAGAATTAATTTTTCCCAACTAAATTTTTACTTTTACCGACGAAAACATATCGTCGGCAAAAGTGAAATTTCCAAACGTGTATATATAATATATGGGTGAACCATCTCAACAATTATTTATGTTGGTACTATGTGATTAAATGATCATTTATGTTTTTTTGTGTAGCTAAACGGTTACGTACATTTAAGAAACATTACTTTTTGTTATTAAACTTTTTATATTCAATCACATATGTTTGATAAATGTTATTAAAATAATTATTTTTGCATTCCTTATTATCTTGTTCTTCATTTTTATGTGAAAAATCTGATTTTAAACTAAAATTTGCTCAAATATAGGTTCCCATAAAGTTAGATCTAGGTTCGAACTAAACCCAAAATTGCAGATTTGGATTGAACAATTATGGGTTCACTTCGAACCAAAAAACGCAGATCTGAGTTCGAATCAAACCCAGAAATGCAGTCATGGGTTCAAATAGTTTTTGTGTTCGATTTGAACTTAAATTTACATTTCTGGGTTCGATTTGAACTTAAATTTACATTTCTGGGTTCGATTCGAACTCAGATTTGTGCAAATGTAAGTTTGAAATTAAATTTCTGGTTTGAATCAAGTAAAAAGATATTGAAGATGAAGAACACAAATAAGATAAGTGTGAGAGTATTTAGTTATTTGTTCACATAATGTTAATGTTTTTTTGTAATCGTTCAGTAACATTTTAAAACATAATAAGTAACTGTTCAGTATACGTTTCAATTGTTTTGTAATAAAGTCATATGTATCAACCTAATTAATGGTTAAAATAATTTAATATATATATATATATACATATATATAAATGTCTTTGTCTATCCCTATCCTCTTCTGTCCTGATTTAAATCAAATTTGGACCACTCATTATGAAGTTCTAGACCATGCTCGACAACAGACCCCACTGTGCAAATTTCAATAAATTATTTCTATTAACATTGGAAATTTATTGGATGCAATGCAAGTGTTAATAAAGAGTGTGCACTTTATCTTAACTAGCTTCTGTGCTTCGTCTGCGTCTGATCAAACTGACAAAAGGAGACACTGAGAGATTGCTTTCACTGCTTCTTCTGCAATAGTCCATCTATATATATAACTATGTACACTAGACAGGCCCGGCATAACATCGGGAAAAAAACGGTTTCTTGAATTATATCGAACCACAAAACGGTTTAGATGAACCATCTTGGAAATGGTTTAGTTTTTAATGGTGAAATAGAATAAGAGTTAAATATCAAATGAGTATGTAATTTACTATTTAAAGTTTCTTATAACAAATTCATAACTGAAGTTTCTATATTTAACTTAATCATTTTTTCTGTTAAACTTGAAAAAAAAAGGTTTAAATACTACTAAACCTTCATAAAAAAAAAACTTTCTGTTAAAATTTTACTATGATTTTTGAATAACCTCATTTTTGATATAAAAAAACTTAAAAATCACAACTTGAATTTTATATCCAAATTTCTACTAGAATTTTTTAAAATATTTTACGTACCCGAATAGCCTTTTATTTATTTTTTTGAAAAAACTAAAAAAAGGTGAAAAAATAGGATTTAATAACTGCATACCCTATAACATTAAATTTTAAATTAAATGCAGTTTAAAATATAAAAAGGGGTTAATAGTCAATGTGCCCCCTAAAGATTGACCGAAATTTAAGAATTCCCTTTAATGTTTAAAATTTGAAATTTTAGTCCTAATGTTCGGATGAAATAAAAAATTCCCCCTTTCCGTCATAAGACCGTTTACCACTAACGAGAATGTTATCATGTGCAAATCACGTGACTTTTTTTATATTAAATGGACAAAAATGCCCTCAAGTGTATTGAAGGACGCATAATTCACAAAGAATGAAATTAGAGAAGTCCTGCATTTCTAATCACTGGTTTATAGGAATTCAAGAAGCTTCACAAGAATTAAGCATCTGGGAAACAAATAGACAATTCTACTAGCTTAAAGACCAGATAAAATTCCAGATCAGGTCAAATGAGGTAGCGAAAGCGGCCTAAGGTAGGGGATTTAGGATGCGGCGGAGACTTCTTCTTTTGAAGCTCCAGAGAAGAGACGTATGAGGATTCGTTGGACTCCATTTCGGTGAGCTGAATCTGCACAAACAGTACGCAGACGCAGATAGAACGAGATGTAGAGGTGAGAGAAACTAGATAGAGAGTTAGAAGAAGAGCATTGTGACTGTAGATTTGTTGTTTGCTTCATTGCAGAGCCTCCGAGCCATTTCTAGATCTCCTTTCTCGAACAGTAATGGGATTATTAACCGCATTGTCAATCGGTTTGGGCTGCATTTGCTTTGCTGAAGCTTATGGTACCAATTCTTTGCCTCTTCCACATCTCCAACCCCTGCAAAATCCAGATATTAACACATTGAAGCAATTCAGACCAGGTTCGATGTTTCTACTTGTCATATGAGAAAACAATGCAACAGCTTCTACAAGATTGTTCTGCGAAACCAAAGCTCGGATCTTGACACAGTAAGTTAATGTATCTGGAGAGACATTCTTGTCTTCCATCAAAGACCATATATATTTATGCCTCTGTAATTCGAGAGCATTGATATAACCCAGTCAGCAGAGTATTGAAAGTTACTATATTGGGTTCGAACCCCTTGTCCATCAACTCATCGAACATTGCCAATGCAGTTTTGATGGATCCCATGCGACAATAGGCCTTTGTAAGTGATCCGATCGATGTTCAAGGATAACTGCTTCAGCAGTTCTTTGAATATCTCGTTCACCTTGTCAAATTTCTTGGATTCAATAGAAGCGTCCAGGAGGGCGTTCAAGGAATGGATTGAGCTGGAGCAGTTTAGTTCAGGCATTTCGTCGAACAGTTTGCGTGCGTAGTCGAACATCCCCATTCGACCTTGCAACGAGATCAAGTATACAACCAGACCTTCTTTACAGCTGCGCAGATAATGCTTCTGTTGTTCGAATAGATCTTCGATCATATAGGTCTGGTCGGTGAGCAGTGATTTGGAGGGCATTTTTGTCTTTAAAATTTAAGTCAAGTCACATGCACGACACATGTGAGTTTTCCGTCTCAAATAAACGGTCTTAGGACGGAAAGGGGGAATTTTTGATTTCGTCCAAACATTATGACTAAAATTTCAAATTTTAAACTTTAAGAGGGATTCTTAAATTTCGTCCAAACTTTAGGGGGCACTTTGACTATTAACCCTAAAAAAAGGTATAAAAAAATAATATACCTACACATGGGTGTCACAGTCACAAATAGTTTTTTTTAATCATGTCCGTGATTGCAGTCGTAGGTGGAACTTAACAGACGTGGCAGAAATCTAGCAGCTACCGACACTAACTAAACCAATCGCATGATGGCTTCATCTTCTCCTATCCCTTTGGAATTTTTTCAAAAAGTGTATAGGTTATAATGTTTTTTTGAAAAAGTAGATACCGTCGAACAAATTTTAGGAAAATGTGAATCGGCGCTACCCTGGGTAGCGCCTATTCAAGTAGGCGCTTCCCTGGGACGCGCCTATTCAATAGGCGTTACTTCAAGATAGCGCTTATTGATAGGTGCGTCCCAGGGTAGCGCCTATGTACCAATTATTTGCGACATCAACCAATAATTTAAGAATTTCGAACAGTAATTTCCAATTATTTTCTTACTTCGTTAAATATGTGTACCGAGGAACCTCTTCTTCTGCTCGTATCCTTTATTTCCAAGCAGTCTTCCTCGTCCAAGCAGCCTTCGCTCTTCATTCCCCAGCTCTCCAAATACGAAGGTATGTTATATTTACATAAATATTAAGTTAAGTACAAAATAAAAATATCTGATAAGAATTTTATAATACTAATTTTTTAGGATCAAGCATGATAGAAATTGGTATAATTTGCTTATATGGCGGCGAAATAGTGTGTGAGAATGGTAGTGAGGTTTATGTTGGTGGTACATCCAGTATTACTACAGCTACCTTGGATATCTCTCTTTGTAGACTAAAGGAAATTATATGTATGAAGTGCGGTTTGCCGGATGTTGAAGCCATCTCTATAAGCATTTCATATAAATTTACAGATACTGATGGACTCTGCAGGTTTTTGCGTATCCGATCAGATTCAGCATTGTCTTTTGCTTTACAATTAAGTTCTGCTAGTCGATTTATTATGTTTAGCGTGACTAGAGGACTCAATGTGATTCCAAACATTACTGATAGTGGTGATGAGACAGTGAATATTTTGCATGGTCACAACAATGATCTCTCAGATGACGATGTCGACGTTGATGCACTCTCAGATGAACATGTGGTTAATGAAGAAGATCCATATAGTCAGCATTTTACAGGGCACATTGATGAAGACAACGAAGAGGTGTTTGAAGTTGGCGAGAATTCTAAAGATGTACACGGAGGTGTCCATGGTGGAAGTAGCTCACACAACGTGCAAATGATGCAACCCACTGCTGAAAATTGGGTTGATAGTAACTGGATCGACAACTTTCAATCAAGGGATGACTGGTCTATGGCTGTTGATGACACGTCGAGTGAAAGTTTCCTGAATACAAACATGAAGTTTAGTAGTAAGGATGAGTTAGCTGCCGCTGTGAGAAAATGGCACATAGCAAATTCTAAGGTGTGTACTGTCGAGTCATCCACTTCAAAATCAATTGTTTTTAAGTGTAAAGTTGATAATACAAATTGTTCATGGTCATTGAGAGGAAGTCTTTTTAAGCATACTGGATTGTGGAGAATTTCCAAACTGCATTCTCCACATACATGTGCTAATGAAGTCCTCATTGAACGACACCAAAACATCGATTGCAAGTTGATAGGGTCTTTGATAAGAAATTCAGTTTTAGCTGACACGGGTCTGAAAATTTCAGTAATTCAGTCCATGGTTGAGCATGAGTTTGGTTCGAAAATGTCATATCCAAAGGCATGGTACTCCAAACAAGTAGTGTTGGAGTCGTTATACGGAACGCGTGAAGATGCCTTTGTAAACCTCCCTAGACTACTATCAGCTATGGCCGTTTATATCCCTGGGACAATTTATGATTTCATGCCCAAAAGAGTAAATGCTGAAACTGAAGTAGCAACCTTTGGAATGATGTTTTGGTCATTTGATCCGGCCATTGAAGGATTTGTCCATTGTCGGCCTCTTATAAGTATAGATGCGACACATTTGTATGGGAAATACAATGGAAAAGTGTTTGTAGCTGTATCGTACGATTCTAACAATGGCATATATCCTTTGGCATTTGGTATTGCAGACAGAGAGACAAACGAGAGTTAGAACTAATTTGTACAGCATCTGAGGGATAACGTAACGAAGGATCAATATGTATGTCTAATGTCTGATCGACACCGTGCAATAATTAACGCGGTAGAGGCTGTATATGGTCAATACGGTATTGGAACACATTGATTTTGTGCACGCTACCTAGCAAGTAATTTCACTCACGCCTTCAAAAGTGTTATCCTGAAAAAACAGTTGTACATAATGGCAAGTACACCTGATAAATGTAAGTTTGATGTTTGGTATGCTAATCTATTGGCGATCCATGATGGAAAGTACAGAGATTGGATATCCAATGTACCCCTTCAGGTTTGCCCAGGAGAAACAACTGCTCAAAATGCGGTGGAAGTGGACATAACCGAAAGACATGTAAAACTCCATGTTAGGCTTCATAAGAAAAATGTTGCAATTTGAAGATTTTGTAATATGGAGTATATCGTACTTAGAGGATGTTGTAATTTTTAAGAAAAATTTGAATGTCGAAATTTCATGTAACCAGTGTCATTACTCTTTTTATGTCAGTAGTTATGTCCACTAAAATTTTGGGAAAAAAAAATAAAAAAGTGACAAAATTAGCATCTTCTATTTCACATCGTTTTAGGGGGTTTAAATGGGTAGATTGTAAGAATGTCAAATTTTGAAGTTTGTCAAAAAAATCTACAAATATTAGGACAACTAACTAATTAACATAGAAGATGAATGCAATCGTTCTTACACGCAGTTAATAATAATACGTTCCAATATTATTTAATGACACATTAAACTACTCGGAATACTCATCTTCGGTGTCTTCACTTGAAGAGGGTTGTCGAGGACTACGTTCAACAACCCTAAATTTATGGGACGGTCCTAATGACCCTCGAGTTGAGGAGGGTTCCCCGATGACCCCACGTCCACGCCCTGGTGCTCCCGGAGCACGTCCTCCAAAACTGCTTGGCTCAGTATACCATGAGTGTGGTAGTCCCTCAGCTCACGATCAGCTACTTCATCCGACTGTCGGTTGTGTTCTTCGTACACCGGTAGTTGACCGATAGCGTCATAAGAAGACCGACAATTTTCTAAGTAAGCCTCGCCAAGTAATTTGAAATTCCGTTTTGTGAATTTCATGGTACCTCTTGCAGCTTTTCGTGCTAGGTGAATTCCTCTAGACATATACCCCATCTGCAATATTAACAACAATGAATTGTCAAGTATTACGATTTGATCAAATGTACATAAGTAATGTCTACGTAGTTACTTACCACTGTCTCTACTTGGCCCCCGTGAGGGACAAACAGAGCTCTTGGTTAATTAGCCCGTAAGGTCGTACCAGTCTCTGGAAACGGGCTTGTGATGAATCGTCGGGTTATTTGTCGATACCACGCCATATATTGCGCGATGTTCATCAACGGTTGGTCTTCCTGCTGGACAAAAGGAACACGGTTGTTCTACAGTGCGATCAACTCTTGATGCATTGTTGTCCAACGACACTCCCCCTACGCACCTTTCCGTGATATCTTATGCAGCCTCACATGATCTTGAACTTCAACATGAGTTATCTCTGGAATGTGTTGCTGCATTCCATATTGTTGCATGACTCTATCTGGACGGTGTCACTCGACCACATTAAAATGGATAAGTGGCACCCTCGCTCGGAATAACTCGGGTCGATCATGACAGATAGGGGGTGCAGTAGCCAACCTAAAGGGACTGTACGACATCCATGTCACCTAATATTGAAAGTTTTTCGCAAATATAACGTAGGGTTAATAATATTCGCAACATAGATAAGAAATATGGATTCAAATATGGTACCTAATCAGCTGACTGAGACTCCAAGTCATCCCTATAGTACACCAAATTAGTAGTTCTAATTTGGTGACTAAACGATCGTTTTAGAAATGCCCACCTATTAAGAAAAATATTCACAATTACGATTTCATCAATATTACAAATACAAATTTTTGTCAAATAAAAAATAAAATCAACCTGTATCCTAAGGGATGCAACTCTCCACCAGGCACTTCACCCTGGAGCACGGGACGACCAACATGGAGGTGCTCCCATGACCATAACTGTAGTGTACAAAAATTAATAAAATTGTACAATCAATTCTAAATATTCATACAAAACTATCATATGGAATACCTGTACTAAGATGGCACAACCTGAGAATGTGGTAGCATTAAGCTCAGATGCCTCACACAATCCCCGATATGTAGCAGCCAAAACAGCTGATCCCCAACTATAATGAGTCGCTCTTTCTAAATCCCTCAGCAGTGGTAAGTAGATTAACGACACCTTATCTTTCTTTGTCGTTGTAAACAACACACCACCGAGTATCATGAGGATATATGTCCTCGCTTGTTGTTCGACGGTAAGATGAGGATGAAAAAGATGTTGTCGTAACGTAGTCAACTTAACAAAATCTGTACGACCTTGTAAGTTCAGACCCAATAATTCAAGACCTGCAGCATCCATGTCTTCCTCAGCTGCATAATCATCTGTTACTGGATCTCCGTGTATACGAAGTCCAAGTATCACGGCTACGTCCTCAAGAGTGATCGTCATCTCCCAATGTTTAAGATGAAATGTGTGTGTCTCCGGCCGCCATTGCTCGGACAATGATGTCAGTAACTTAGGATCGAGTTTGGGATGTGACATAATAACCACATCCCATAAACCAACAGCTTGCACAATGGCTTTCGCATCTTCTGAAATTAAATTTTCTTCAAGTTTTAAACATCGAAACGTTATCTGTTGGTTACCACATAGATCAGATGAACGATGTTGGTCTTGTCCCTAAAGGACTGATCGATCCAAAGGACCAACATTTACCACATTTGGACCACGCGACTGATTTGTAACAACTGCGCGCGGCGACATGATAACTCTACAATTAAACAGTATAAATTTTTAATTTCTAACAATTTATATTTTTCCACATTTTTTTACTAATCATTATCTAATAATAATTAATTATATAATTAGCATAATAATTACTAACAATTATTAATAACATGTGTAATTACTAATAATTAGCACAATCACAAATTTTATACAACATATATTTATTTTATATATTTAAAAAAAGAAGAAGAAGAAGACGACTGACCTTTCGTCGGGGTGGAGCTGTGGCACGGCGGGATGGGTGGCGGGGTCGGCAGCAGTTCGGGGGCACGGGACAACGACGGGATCGGCACGGGGGCACGGCACATCACGACGGTATTGGCGGGCTGGGTTTGCTGCTGAGCGGCGGGAACGGGGGCATGACATACATGTCTGGGTGGAGGAAGATCAGCTGAGCGGCGGGCTGGAGCTGAGCGCTGAGGCGGCGGCTGGAGCTGAACGAGGAGCTGCGCGCGGAGTGCTGTGAGCAGAGGAGGAGTATGAGCGGCGAGTTGAAGCAGAGGTAGGGTTGGGCTGGTTTTATAAGCGCCTATTGCATAGGCGCTACCTGTGGTCGCGCCTATTGCATAGGCGCACCACAGTACCCCTGCGCTTATGCATATATTCCTAACTTTTTTTTTACCATAAATAATTTTTCAAATTTTTTTTTCTTATAGTAACAGTTTTTGAAAAAATTCCTCCCTTTGCCATATATTATAATCATTCTTCCTCGTCTTCTATCTGCGCTGACCGTTGATTGTTGTGCTTACAAGCCAACACGATTGAACACTTCCATTGAATATTCCACCTAGAACTTGTCAGATTCGATCGTCTCGATTAGATCTTTCTCATTTCTCCTCTGTTTTGCTATGATCATCGCCTGTAGGCTTTGCTGGCCACTGATGACAGGTTCAGTCCTAAAGATCAGACGTCCCCAGTGAGTTGTTTCCTTTGTTCTTGAATGTATTGCATTCTAGTATCAGAAGCAATCTGAAGCATATCTCCTGTTGTTGAGTTGCTTAATTTGACGCGCCAGTTGCTTACATCAACCTAAGCCTGATTCTCGAAGCTAGAGTCAGGGTTTCGTTTTTGCAATAGTTCCAAGCTTCAGTTCGCTGCCATTGAAGTAAATTTCAGGGTCCCTTATATGTTCTCGAGTTGCTAATTTTGATTCGAATTGACCAATTTGGTTGCTATGAAGTTAGGCACGGAGCTTTCTGGTAGTAGTAGTTAAGCGTAATTGAGATCTGAGTTTGGTTGGAATTGGAATTAGAGGATGGATTGATTGGGGGTGGAATTTAGCGATTGATTCTGGACTAATGGAGAAGGGGTCACCGAAGAATCAACGCTCTCGGCTCTGTTTATTGGTTCTGTTATCTGCTTTTTTCTGGACATTGCTTTTGTATTTCCATTTTGTGGTTCTTGGTGGCAGTGCTGTTGTTGAATCCCCCAATCTAGAACCTTCTTCCTTTGTCACTAACCTTGAATCTAGCCCATACATTTCTAAGACACGCGAGCCTTTGAATCAATTGATGAGGTTAACAATGATAACCATCTTAATGTCTCCGAATAATCAATTGATGAGATTAACAATGAAGATAATGAAAACAACGTTAAAGTTAATGTTGAACATGAAGAACAAGAGCAACTAGAAGAATTACATGTACTAGAGGTGAATCTAGCTAATTTGGATGAAATATTATCGATATCATTTGGGCGTTAGTATGTTACTTAACTTTCAACATATATAGTTTTTACGTAATATTAATGATGTTGAACATAACAATAGAAACCAATATTTAGAACAATTTTTCTATAGCTTCTCGCATCATACTACTGTTCGTGCTCTCACTCGTGTCATGAAGGATTTTTTTGTGGAAGGATGTTCCAATCGATGTTCGTGAATTCTACTTGAAAACGTTTAAGGTACTAATTTATTTTAATGTAGTATATTTTTAGATGATCATAGAAGTTCTTATTAAATTAACTGGTGTTCAACTATGATTGAAGTACTTTTGTAATGATGCATCAACTGTAGAGTTGAGTGAGATTTGGTGAGTGCACTGCTGATATTAAATTCTGATTTAGATTAGAAGTCTTCTTTGGTTGTTAGCTATGTTTGTTTGTTATGCGTATACTTTTTGTAGGTGTCTAACGTTGAGCACTTTTAAGTTTAATGTTTAGCTTTTAGTACACAGCTAACAAATTTAGAGTTTGGAGCATGATAACATGGGAGGGTTCTATTATCGGCTAGTAACAGAAGTAAGCCTCTATTGCCAATTAAGTGTTGTATCATGTCATGTGAAAAGGAAAAAAGAAGCATGATAGGTGGTCTATGTTCTGGTGAAAAGTGACTCAGAGTTGATGGTAGTATATATGAATTAGGTTTACTTCCTAATAAGCTGCTCAAAATGAAGCATCAATGAGTTGCGATTGTTATTATTATTCTTTATTCTTTTACGTTGGTATCTTTAAAAAGGCTATCTGGTCTTAATATTTCTTACATGTTTTTATTTTTTATCAATTAAGCCAACTTTGTTACATGCAATACTTTTATTGTAGTATGTTCTACTGGTACCAATTTTCTATTTTCTGTTGCAAGTTTGGGTTAGGAGAGAATGAGATTTGATGAGGATAAGTATGACCTTATGGAAGCATTTGAGAGAACAGCTGCATCGTGTTACACTGGTATGTTGAAAAATGGGAAAAACCTGAAGGGAGATCAAAATCAGAAACTGCACGTAAAAATAGAATGACAGAGAAAGATGAATCAATCACTAAACACAGTGGAGGATCAATATCTTTTGATGAGCATATGCAAAGAATGGTATTGAATATGGTAACATTTAATATATATGCATATATATATATATTTAACGTTTATCATAAATTTGTTTTGTTGTTATTGTAGACTAGACAACTAGGACGAGAACCGACTCAAGAAGAGTTTTTCCGAAGGCTCCATCGTTGAAGGGAAGTGGAAATCAATTCATTGATAAAAAATCAAAAAGAGTCCTTGTAAGTTCTGCTTGATTATATATTCATTTGTTCTTCTAATATTATATAGCTCATGATAAGGTCTACAGTGTTATTCTTGTTGATAAATAATTAGTATTATTATATATTTTTCTCTTTTTAGGAGGACTGTGATACATATGTTGTGGAAAAGTATGGTCATGATGGTGCATCCCAAGTTAAGTTTGATAAAAATTCATGGATTAAAGTAGCTGGATTTCCTAAGAAAGGAAAGTTGTATGGTTTCGGGCCCAAGGTGGATCCAAAGATCCTATTAGGATCCGAAAGTTCTTCATCCTCAGATACATGATACACGAGTACAAGTTCAAGGATTCGAAATACGCACACCGACGAGAAGTATAAAAAGTTCACTACAAGAAATTTGCCTTTTTTTAGGGTCAAATTTCTAAGGGAATTTCAAAAATCCCTTAGAAATTTCACTTTGTAAGGAATTTTCTAAGGGATCTACCCTTAACAAATAAGCTTACTAGAAAAATAACACTTTAAAAGGAAAATCCCTTGCAAAAAGTTTCAACAAATTTTCCTTATAAAATCCCTAGCAAACTTTTAAAAATCAATTCCCTCACAAACTTATTTAGGGAATTTTCTGAGTATTTTCCCAAGTAAATTATAAATGATTTTTTCAAGGGTTTTTGTTTCAAGAATTTTGAGGAAAATAGTGAGGGTTTTTATTTAATAAATTTTCAAAGGGATTATTAAGGAGTATATTAAGTTAAATTTGTGAGGAATTTTATGCACTATCAAGGAAAATCACTATAAATAATTTTCAGAATATATGTATATATATATATATATAATATGTAATAGAATATACGTATATATATATATATATATATATATTATATCAAACAAGTTCATAGTTTAAACATTCAAAATCTACTATAAAGAGAACAATTAACATATCTAAATAATACATACTTAGTCAAAAATATCTAAATAGAAATTATGAAATAACCTAAGCAGTGCATTATTTGTTAACATTAACAAATAATGCACTCCAGCTACCTGGACTAGTTTCTCTAGACTCTCCATCCGTGTCTTTTCTTCTAGTTCAATGTAAACTCTCAAGTGAGGTTCATAGCAAGAAGATACAATTCCTCGGAAGTTGAACTGCAAGATCATAAGCATACACCGTCAGCAAAGCAAAAATTGATGACCTAAAGAGATACCAATGGAAAACAGTATTTTAACAAATCATCGAGCTACACATTTGAAGACTAAGATTGCACTCTCCACAGAAGTAAAATTTATGCATAGACTGCATATGGAGTGTTAAAATTGTACATAGTCATTTTGCTACCAAATCCAACTTTTCATAAAGATTCCTCAACAAAGGTTTGGAAATTTTATACAGGAAATGATCAAGAACAGACACCACCTCCAAGGTGCTGTTACATGAAGGCACTAAAAAATAGATAATAAAAGCTATATGTCTTTCATCTAAAAAAGACTCTTACAAATTATTCTCAAAGAAGTTTATGCCATAAACCACACCTCCACCAGATAGAGACAGAGAAGATTCTTTTGTGATGAATAAAAAGCATCGTAAAAGTATGGTCAGAATATCTGTCATGTGACTCCACTATTCATACTCATGTATGACTGGATAGTAAGTCCTCCGATTAATAGAAGCGGACCAAACTGATTCATTTTTGAGAAGGAACACCTTACCTTAAATAGCAGTATGAGAAAATATAACTAACTTTTTTAACTCAATACAATGGTTGGTTAATAAAGCTTTTTTCCTATAAGACTGTAGAAATTACCCCAGCTCCAGGCACTGCCAACTCGTTGCTTTTATCCATATCCTGTAAGTTGGAAAGATATAGAAATTGAGGAAACGAACGTAAATTTTCAGTGGGAAAGTAAATCATTTACAATACATACATCAGCCCCAGTTCCTTGATGAGCTGCAAGTTTTTTTCGTACTTTTTTCGAATGCCTAAGACAGACTCATTATTGTTTTCGTTTTTATTCAGATCTTCTGCATCATTAACTGTCTCCTTGCTCCTAGAGCCACCTACCTCCGAATTTCTCAACCAATTCATCCTCAAATTCAAGAGTACGTTGTAATGTCTGCACAAAGTTAACCGCTTAATCAAAAAAAGATAATCAGTAATTTGTATTGATTATAAGCATATAGCATAGTCGCGGGCCAACTGTTCATGTACTGAAGGTCTTACCAATAATAGAGTTGCTACATCAGGCTTGTCTCTAAAGTAGCATGCCACGGATTAGAAAAGTAACATTTTTTTGGTAGATCTATAAGTAAGAAAGACAACGTATAGCAAGAATATCTACCTTGTTTTCTTACAGAACAAGATACAAAATTGATATGGCACGTGCCATGAAGAAGGGAAGATTTTCCACAAGTCATTATTAGTTTGTATTCGACGCTTGATCCAAGCATATCTCCTTTCAGTTTTATCCAATTTCGCCAACTCTGAATAAAGAATCGATACACTCAAACTAGGATATAGAAGCTTAATTGTAAATTACCAGTACTTATTTTATGATCCTGTGTTGTTGCTGGCATGGTGCTTTTGTTTTCAAGTTTGCTCTCTGCAAAATGCACAATTTCTTCTTGAACTGTTTGAGCCTTTTAACAGCTTGAGCTCTCCATGATGTTAACATCTCTACTTAAACTTTCGGCCCAGCTAGATAGAAATCAATGAACAAATAACCAAATCAGATAGAAGAATGTACCATATTATCTCCCGTAGACGAATCGGAATCAAAGGAGGTGACGGCTAAGGCGAAGAAGAGATCTGGAGGGATGGGGAAATGGGAGGGGAAGGAGTCGGAGATGAGGAGGGAAAGGGCGAGGAGAAGGACGGCGGAGGCGCGTTCAATCGGCGACAACACGGTGAATCGGCGGCGGCAGACGAGATGGCACGGTGGAGGGCGGCGACTAGGAGGCAGAGAAGGAGAAGTTTCACGATAGGATTGAACTGAAGTTTTACTTTTATCCAATATTAAATCATATTATATTTCTTAGTTTTCCTTTACAAATTTTAATTCTTTTAGGAGATATAAATCTATTGCAAAATGAATATATTTTGTGAGGAGCTATAAATCCCTTACAAAATTTAGAATTGATAAAGGTAATTAGTGAGGAATTATCCTTAAAACTATTTATTAGGAAAATTCGTTACAAAAATTTCTTCATTATTCTTTTAAAATCTTTTCCTTACAAATTTGTTAGTAATTAGTGAGGAAAATATATTTTGTGATGAATTTTCCTAATTATTATTCTCCTCACTTAACCCTAACAAATCCCTTACAAATAGTTCTAAATTTAAAGGGATTATTTCCCTTGCAAAATTTCATTCACAAAAAACTGATTTTCATGTAGTGGTTACAGGATGTTGTGGAACTACAACAAGCACAAATTTCAGCTCAATAATCTAAGATCAACCAAATGCAAGCATTAGTGCAAAGCATGATGGAGCAATTTGCAAAACAAGGTCAGAAGTTTAATCCCTTTCAACGGATAAAAGACATTCGTGGAATCGGATGCAAAAGAGGCAATAAGTATGTTAGTGGAAGAACTGAATATTGATAGACCTCTAATGCCACTAGCTAATTTCTGATTGCAGGAAGATGTATTAGAGTTTAAACACTACTAGATTTTTCGCTTTTGCCGACGGATTTTTTTTGTCGGGAAAAATTAATTTCATCGGTAAATACATAATTTTTATCGGCGAAAGTATACCAACGAAATATATCACAAATATGTCGTCGGTAAAAACAATTTATTTGCCGACAAATTTTTTTTCTGCAAAGATAAGTTTTTCGTTAACAACTTATGTTTTTGCTGACAAAATCGGTTTGATTGATACTGTCAATTTCGTTGGTAAATACCTTTTAACCGACAATTGTTTTTCGTCGGGAAATACATTTTTAACGACAGAACCACTTTCGTCGTTACATATGCTATATCAACGGAAAATTATGTCATTAAAAGAAGAACTCATTTTAAAAAAATAATAATATATTTACAAATAGAAAAACAATATTGTAAATTTACAAATAGAAAAACAATATTGTAAATTTACAAATAGAGGAATTTATAATATTTGTAAACAAGATTTACAATTTCAAGGCAGATTTTGATGAGGTGTAGTTCAGAGAAGAGGTCAATGTGACAACAGTTGCGACCCTCAGGTCTTTTCCATCAAAACCTTTTACATAATAAAATCAGTGGTTACAATTTGGTATGAATTTTTTTATTTCAACAAGAAAAGCAGTACTGAGATGTAAATATATATCAACATATGTATTGAAAAATGACTACTATTTGGCAAACACTCCAATGGTGGTACATACACACATAATTATATATATATATATATATATATATATAACAAGGGTAAATTGTCAATCTCCATAAACTTCAAAGCACTCATAGCAACAAACAAGTAACATACATATTGATAACACCATGAAATTATGTACAACAACAAAGAAAAAAACTAATGGATATATAATTTAGGTTAACATCATCAAGGATGATTGGGACATTTAAGCAAATCAAAATTTTGTTTTGGGAGGAAATATATTCATGTAGTTAAATTTCAAATTTCTGTAAGGGAAAAGGGGTACTTGTTATTCATATTGTTTTTGTTATCATACTTGGTAAAACCTGGTAACTACATACACATATTCTTGTCCTCCTATGAGAAAGATTGAACTTTTACTTGCAAAGCTAACACAAAGGGAAATAAACAAGCAAGTATAGAAGCTAGTGAAATAAACGCTGAAGTTAATAAATAACTAGCACGCTATGCCAAAATCCTCAACTTCTATCACGCAACTCAATCACCGGAAGCCTGGCAAGCGCAAAAATCACAGCTTTATCGGGCAAACCAAGCAACAGACAGAGACGTCCATACTGTAACTCTCAAACAACATTAGAAGATCTTATACACCCCACTGATAATGGACAACATAATGAATCACCTCTAAGTTGGGGTTTTCCGACAATGATTGATTGTCTATAAATGTACATAATTACGAAATCTAAAAGCAAGTTTTTTTTAGTACAAGACACACAAGCATCTGAGCCCAAATTAGTATTTCGAACCCGATTTTCAGGATCAATTCTTCTGACTTAGCAACATCTACACACCTTAATGATTCTCTAATTCCATTCAATTGCTATCCTCAAAATGGAATGTACTGAAAACTTCTTAAAGAAGAAGAATAATTCATTCAGTACCTGAAGAAGAATCACAAGCTCCTGAATCTGGAAAGTGGAAGAAGCATACATCAACTCCACATTGTAATAAAGGGCAAGCGTCGTTCTTGCAACCCTCATCCACACATGTGGAAAACTCCGACGGAGAATGCTTGAGCTTCCCAGTGTACATATACTTCAATACGACATCAAACGCTTCGCACCCAACACTGCCACAGATGGGTCCCACAACCTCCGTCAAGAGGTGTCATTGTCTCGCCCCATCAACATTCCCCTTAGAGAATAGATCGTGGAAGAACGGACCCTGCGCTGCCAAGAGAAGCGAGCAACCAAAGGAAGAAGTGAGAACGACAGAGAGGAGGGTGACTGCGTTGCTGAACTTGATCTAGCATTTATGGTTTTAAATTTATAGTTCATCACACAAATTAATAGTAATATATATTAAATATTTGCTAAAAGTTAACACAAGTGTCATTTTGTTCGGCGGTAAGAGCACCTACTACTAACCACAAGGTTCTGGGCTCGAAATTGGGCAGGGACACTTGATGACCAATTTTCATTTTTGGTAGGAAAAAATATGTTTTACTGTCGAAAATATAATTACGTCGATGAAAAATAAAAATTGTCGGTAGGTATTTTTAATTTACCGACGATATCCTAAAGGCATCTGTAAATTGATATTTATCGACGTAATGTACATATCGTCAGTAAATATATGTATTTTTGCCGACGAAAATAAATATTGTTACTAAAATTTATATTTACCGATGAAAATTTAGTTTCGTCGGTAAATTAGGTTTTACCGATGATATTATTTTTCTGTCGGTAAAAGAGGGAATTTCAGTAGTAAAAATATTCAAACTCAGACACATATATCAGGAAGTAAATGGTGTAGCGAACCTTCTTACAAAGACAACGATTAAAAGCGAAGAACATTTTATGATTCTATCATATCCTTCTTCAAGAGTAATGTCTATAATTAGTTCAGACATGATTGTCATAGTCAAAATAAGACTTGTAGCTCCAAGTCTTTTTTGATAGGAATCTTGAAATGAAAAACAGAAACTAAGCTTACTTGATTATGAAGAAATAACTTTGATTCATTGATTCAAGTTAGTTATGGCCGGTACATCTCTATTATATTTATAGACTAGAAGAAAGGAAAATTACATCTCAGTCCTCTTAATATTTGCAGATCAGTCCTTTATTCATATGTAATCATACATATATCCTAACATTCCCCAATCAAGATCCAACTTCCTGATCCAATTTCTTGTTGCAAACGAACATATCTTCCTTTTGAACATATCCTGAACCTGCAAAATGTTGCATAAAATGCTGCATAACTCTCTGCAGATAATACTGAAGACTATTTCCCAAAACTATACCTTCAATAACAACATACATGCTGAGATTTAACAAACACATCCGTTCCTTCACTTAGATTTCATTCCTGAAATATGCACTTAAAATCATATGACCACAACTTTCACAACATAATCTCAACAAACTTCTCTTCCATATAATGACAAAATTACTTCACTTATCATACATAATCAAACACATATACAAGTAGATCACTCTTAGTACATATTTGCCACATCCAACATCATTTAGCACATTCACTACTTCCAGAACATACACTCATTGAACACATCATAGTCATTCAATGGATCTTTAACTAGAAACTGACAATATCCTCAATTGCAGCAATGTACTAATATAAACATCTGCTTGCTGACATTATCATATATCAACATCATCTCTTTAATTGAACTTCCTTTCTCATTTTTTTTTATATGCTGAGATTTGATTTGATTTTTTTTTATTGACAAAAGGGTTTGAACCCTTATCTTATCAACACTGACTGAAGGGTTTGAGCCCTTATTTTTTCTTCCTCAAGAGACATTGCAAAGTATCTTGACGTTTTCTTTGACAATGAACTCTATTTTTGGAATCAAGCCAGGTTTTTATGTCAATATTCAGCATTTCAGCATTCTTTGATGCATAACATTTTTCAGATGAAGACATACTCAAATGACAACAAGCAGATTTTAAGTACAAGCAAATTCATCTTGGATATTTATCACAACTAGCCACTAACCCACATGAACAACTTTAACAAACCTCAGATGAGAGTATATCCAGAGAAGACAGAAGCACTTTAAATGTTATCAAAACATGCCAAACATGTACCAAGAACACTCTACATGAAATGTATCAATTTATGAACAAAACAGAACAAGTAAATCTCCATTATACGAAAGATCAGCACGTCAAACTTATGCAGAAAGAAAAATCATGATGATTTAAAAGAACATATCTACTGATGATAACTAAGCAAATAACAGAGATTTATTAAGCAAAGCATATGAAGTAACTGAATTGAAGGTATAGAATCAAGATATAAAATTACTCTGCATATCCCTCCTGAGTACACAACATTACAGATTTCTCATGTTCCACCTCAGACACAGAAAATACTCCTAGCCTTTTCCTGCAAGGAACAAAAAGATTTTCAGTTAATGGCTTTGTAAGTATATCTGCAACCTGTTCAGACGAAGGAACAAAATTAACCATAACACGACCCGAATTAACTTTTTCTCTCACAAAAAACATATCAATTTCAACATGTTTCATTTTTGAATGTTGAATGGGATTCTCCGTAATAGCTGCAGCACTTGTGCTGTCTGTCCAAACTGTAGGAACCGAGGATAAATGTAATCCAATTTCTATAAGAAGAGATTTCACTCACATGATCTCACAAACAGCATTTGCAATTGCCCTAAACTCAACTTCAGCACTTGATCTAGCCACTACTGATTGCTTCTTTGAACTCCATATGATTGCCATTCAACAACAGATAGTGTCCTGATATGGACTTTCTGTCAGATATATCACCACCCTAGTCTGCATCAGTATAGGATGTTAAAGAATTATCATTCACAGGAAACAAATTGTTACGAAACATAAGTCCATGATCTAAAGTTCCTTTCAAATATAATGCAGCACAACTTTCCAATGACCAAGAGAGGGAGTTTGCATGAACTGACTTAGTTTGTTAACATCAAAATTTATGTCAGGTCTTGTAACACAAATATGATGCAATGCTCCAATCGTACTTCTATACAAGGTAACATCATCAAAAACATCAACACAAGTAACACCACCTGTTTTTGACAAGCAGGTACCTGTCATGGGTGTTGGAAAATCAGTGGAATCATGAACAACCAACCTGAAGATCAGATCATGATTATATTTCTTCTGGTTTAACAACAAGAATTCATCTGTGCCAGTGACCTCCATGCCCAAGAAATAACTAATACTCCCAAGATCCTTAAGTTTGAACTCAGGATTGATTGACTGTATTACCTTAGCAACCTCATAAGAAGATGGTCCAGTCACAACAATGTCATCTACGTACACTAATAAGAAAACAGAACCCACT
Organism: Chamaenerion angustifolium; assembly: GCA_946814005.1. Taxonomy (NCBI): domain Eukaryota; kingdom Viridiplantae; phylum Streptophyta; class Magnoliopsida; order Myrtales; family Onagraceae; genus Chamaenerion; species Chamaenerion angustifolium. The sequence continues at coordinate 29,839,499 of OX328267.1, read as the reverse complement.
GCAGTATGCTTAATAAACAAACAACTGTCAGCCACAGATGCCTGGAACTGCAGGATATTTATAAGAAAACATTTAAGCTTCTCAAACCAAGCTCTAGGAGCTTGTTTTAAACCATATAAATCCTTTTTCAATTTGCAAACAAAAGGAGTTTCAGAATTGTTTTTGATTTCAAACTCGGGTGGTTGAATCATATAGACTTCCTCAGTTAATTTACCGTGCAAAAATGCATTATTAATGTCAATTTGTCTTAGATTCCATTTATGAGACAAAGCTAAGGATAACACAATCCTAACAGTTGCAGATTTAACCACCGAACTAAACGTTTCTTGAAAATCGAAACCAGTTTTTTGCGAAAAACCTTTAGCAACTAACCTTGCTTTATAACGAGCAATCAACCCATCTTCATTCCTCTTTATCTTGAACAACCACTTGCAGCCAATTGGTATCCTTCCTGGAGGAAGCTCAACAACAGACCACGTGTTGTTGAGCTGAAGAGCAGAATACTCTTCATCAATTGCAGCTTTCCAGTGAGGACAACGAAGAGCCTGATGAAAAGATTTGGGCTCCTCCTGAATCAATGCAACTGAGTCATCTGAAGAAGCAAGTAAAGCATGAAGAGAAGCAGGCTGACCAGACTGGGATTGAGTCTTAGATCTGGTCTGCATAGGATGAACATTGTTAGATTGAACCAACGTATTAGAAGAAGAAGATATTCTATTAGAAAGTATAGGTAGAATGGGCACAAGAGAAGAGTTTTGAAGTTTATAAGTAACCGTAGGAATAGTATCAACTGATGGAGATGCAATAGGAACATCATGTAGCTAAGGAGAAGAATTGTCAGCATGAATCAGACTAGAGCAGTTAGACACAGGCAGAACCTAAGGAGAAGAAATTGGCACTGCAATAGATGAAGAAACAACATTAGGAGCAGACAGAATAGGAGAAGAAGATGAGGAATTCCTAACAGTAGAAGGTGGTGTAATATCAGGAAAAGAAGCAGAACCAAGACCAGTTCCAGTATCCATGTTTTGAACATCATAAGCACAAAACTGAGAATCACACGGAATGAAGAAAGGAAGAGACGTATAATTCTGAGTTGGATAAGAAGAGATACTAAAACTACCTCTTTTATCAACAAAAGGAAATACTTGTTCACAAAAAACTACATTTCTAGTGGTATAAACTCGACCTGTAGCAGATAAGCATTTATAGCCATGGTATTTTGAACAATACCTCAAGAACACACACAGTTCAGATCTCAGAGCCCATTTGTGTTTGTTATATGGTCGCAAGTGTGGAAAACATAAACACCCGAACACTCTAAGGAACCCATAATCAGGAGCAACCTTAAACAACTTTTCGTGATGAGATAATTTTGACAAGCTGTATGAAGGTAACATGTTAATGAGAAACGTAGCTATGAAGAAAGCATCCGACCAGTAGTGTAAATGAACAGATGCTTGGGCGAGAAGCGTTAATCCCATCTTAACAATGTGACAGTGCTTCCTCTCCACAATACCATTCTGTTCAGAATAGTATGGACAGGTAATCCGATGCATAATGCTGAATGAAGACAAGTAAGATGACAAAAAAGAAAATTCACCACCACCATCAGACTGTACTGCTTTTAGAGAGTGTCCAAGCTGTTTTTCTGCAAGCTTATGAAACTCAACAAAATACCGAGATGCATCACTTTTCTGTTTTAAAAAATAAATCCAAGTGTACCTACTAAATGCATCAACGATACTCATATAATATCTGTGTCCATTGGATGAACAAGCTGCAGGTCCCCATAGATCAACCTGAACAAGCTCAGGAGGGTGAGAGTAGACAGTAGATGATGAGTGAAATGGCTGTTTTTTACTTTTCCCAACAGCACAAACAGTGCTTTGTAAAGCATAATGAGACACAGGATGATTGTGAATTAGCAAGAAATTGAGCAGAATTTTATTTGATGGATGTCTTAGTCTCATATGCCACAGATGAGCATAATCAGTTGTACTTAAGGATGAAATAAAGCACTCAAACTCGTTGTTATCAATCAGATCACAATAGATGATGCTCAAACTAGACTTATCATTAGACGAGTCAATACGAATTGAAATAGTATTGCACTCAGAATCAACAGAATCGTTACTCATAATGATATGATTTTTATTCATACTAACCACTTCATCAGAACAAGAGTTTTTATTACAACCAACCATATCATGATGAGCAGCAACACACGCTCTAGAAGCCAGACCTTGTGCAGACAAACAAGAATTAACAGAAGAACAACTTTTCAACTTGGACAAATCAAGTTTATATAGACCTGAACTTTCATAACCACGTAACAAAACTTCATGAGACTGTGAGTCTCTTATTATGCAATGAGAAGCATGGAACTCGAAGAAGCCGTTGTTATCCCTGGCGAACTGAGACACAGATAACATATTTTTAGTCACTGAAGGAGTATACAACATATTATGTAAAACTAAAGGTCGAGAGTTAGAACCAGTAGAATTCAGTGCAGCAGGTAAAACAACAAAACCTATGGCATATATTTTTAATGAAGAACCATTACCTGCAGTAACCTTACCTTGTCCATTATACAGAACACAAGCATTGTATAATGAGGGAGTCGCATTGGTAAGGTGATTCGTTGCACCTGAATCCGGAATCCATCTGGAATCATGCTGAACCAGAAGAGCAACTGAGGCCATGTGAGCTTGAGCATTGCTTATGACAGATTGATTATCCATAAATTGACCATTGCTCTGACTGAAACTAGCCATAGAAGGTGCATATGAAGGTGTAGGTAAGGAAGAAACCGAAGAATGCTGATACTAAGAAGCAGGAATAGGCATATGATACGGTGAATAAGCCACAGGAGAGTACATCATGGGAGAAGAGGGATTTAGATGAGATATAGATGAAGCATAGGTAGGTGTAACAGAATTTGTAAACTAATGAGGTTGATAGGTCTGAATATAGGGAGTATATGACATAGATGCGGAATGAACAGGTTGAAATGAAGAAGTTGTATGAATTGAAGAAGCTGACCGAAAGGAAGGATGTGAACCGATGATAACATCTGTGAACCACATGATAACATTGAACCGATGATAACATCTGTGAACCAGATGTCCGAACTTCCCATACAGCTGACATTGTGGTCGATTACTACCATATCCTCTTCCCCTGCCTCTGCCTCTTCCAACATTGAACTGCTGAGGTTGAGATGAAGTAGCCATTATTGTTGAAGGAAAACTGGACTCAGCCACAGTCGATGAAGTCGATGTACCAGTTGCAGATGCACTTTTCACAACATCATTTGAATCTCCAGCAGAATTAGTCTTCAGTACAGCAGAAGAATTTACAGCCATATTCGTCGTGACATTAGCATCAAATAGCAAATCTACTTGTCTAGCCTCCGCATCCAATAAAACCGAACTTATAGATGCAATGTCATAAGGATTTCTGCTAGCATGAATGACTAAACAACACTATCAAACTAACCTTTAACTCCATTTAGAATAATTGAAATCTGCTGCATTTCTTCAATCATATGTCCGCAACTAGCTAAGCTATCACAAGCAGATTGAATAGCTGTCAAGTAGTCACGCATGCTCTGTTGAGGCAGCTTTCTAACTTTAAGCCTATCATACAAGTGCATAATCCTAGTTGTAGAGGATGAAGAGAAATCTCGGTGCAATTTTTGCCAAATCGAAGCTACCAACATACAGCCTATCAAGCCTCGGTTTACCTGAGCTGATATTGAAGCAAGCATCCATGATGCAAGTGAACTGTCTTTCTGCACATGTTTGAGATACTCAGGATTTGACTCATCATCTCCAGCATGACCTTGAATTCGAGGCTGAATTGTGGTGTTTCCATACAGATGCGACTCTAGATTATAGCCACGAACAATTAGAAGCACCTGTTGCCTCCAAGATTGAAAGTTCTCTTCCCCTTCCAATTGACAAACCTTCTTATTGAAGAAGGATGCTGATATATCTTCCATCTAATTGAAAACAAAACCAGAGAACCAGGCGGAAACATAATCGCATATATGAAATCTCAACGATGAACCAAACACAAGGAATCACACTAGGTCACCGAAACTCAACAACTCTGATACCATGATAGGAATCTCGAAATGAAAAACAGAAACTAAGCCTACTTGATTATGAAGAAATAACTCTGATTCATTGATTCAAGTTAGTTATGGCTGATACATCTCTATTCTATTTATAGACTAGAAGAAAGAAAAATTACATCTTAGTCCTCCTCATATTTGCATACCAGTCCTTTATTCATATGTAATCATACATATATCCTAACATTTTTTTCTGTTTTTATTTTATGTATGATCGAATCTTTCTACATAAAAAAAAAAAGAAGATAAACTTTGTCAACTGATATTATATTGATAAATCAGATTTAATACAAATACAAATATAATTATAATTTATACTAAAGTGCAGCAATCTCATTATAATAATAAGGGTTGATAACCAAATTGTTACCCCAAGATGACCAATTTTCGTTTTCGGTAGGCAAAAATATGTTTTACTGACGAAAATATAATTACGTCGGTGAAATTATATTTCTTTACTGATGAAAAATAAAAATCGTCGGTAGGAATTTTTAATTTACCGATGATATCTTAAAGGCATTTGTAAATTGATATTTATCGACGTAATGTACATATCGTAAGTAAATATATGTATTTTTGCCGACGAAAATAATATTGTCAGTAAAAATTATATTTACCGATGAAAATTTAGTTTCGTTATGTATTTTTATCGACGAAAATAAATATTGTTAGTAAAAATTATATTTACCGATGAAAATTTAGTTTTGTCGGTAAATTAGGTTTTACCGACGATATTATTTTTCTGTCGGTAAAAGAGGAAATTTCAATAGTGAAAAGATTCAAAGTTAGACACATATATCGGGAAGTAAATGGTGTAGCGAACCTCCTTGCAAAGACAACGATTAGAAGAGAAGAACATTTTATGATTCTATCAGATTCTTCTTCAAGAGCAATGTCTATAATTAGTTCAGACATGATTGACATAGTCAAAATAAGACTTGTAGCTCCAAGTGTTTTTTATGCTTTTATTTTATGTATGATCGACTCTTTCTAAAAAAAAAAAGATAAACTTTCTCAACTTATATTATATTGATAAATCAGATTTAATAAAAACATAATCATAATTTATACTAAAGTGCAACAATCTCATTATAATAATAAGGGTTGATAAGCAAATTGTTACCCCAAATTTGGGAACTTTACAAATTGCTACATGAACTATACTTTTTCAAAAACTACTACCTAAATTTTGACACTAGGAACAAATTGCGACATCAGTTAAGTTTTCCATTAAATTTGGACGGAAAATGACGTGACAGTACAGTACATGAATGATTCATGATTATAAAAACTATATTATTTTTAAGAAATACTAAAAATATCCTAAAACTTCTTTATAAAAACTTCAAAATTAATAGAGAAAATAAGAGTTTTTAATATAATATTTTTATTAAAAATATGAAATATAAAATAATTAATTTTTTATTTTGTTTTATATTTATAATAAAAATAATATATTAAAAAAAAAATTCAATTAATTTTTAAGATTTGTTTTTAATTTTTGGGGGTATTTTTTTTAAAATTTATTTAGTTTTCTAAATTATGGATCAATGTTGTCACGTCATTTGTCGTTCATATTTAATAGAAAAGTTAGCTGAGGTAACAATTCGCCCCAACTCCGAAAGTACAGGTAACAAAATAAAAATAAACAAATCAAGTAACAATTTGTAAAGAGCTCAAACTTAAGTTAGTAATTTGGTTATTAACCCTAATAATAAACTTTGTCATAAAACAAAGAGCACGTTGAAAGAAGAAAGGATAAGCGCGGGGATGAAGGAGAACATAGAGATAGCCTCGAATGGAATTTTTTCAAAAAGTAACTGTTTCGTAAAAATATTTAAAACATTATATATTCAAACAAAATATTTAACAAAATGTGCATCTATGCAGGTTGAGTTGTAGCGATTTTTCAAAAACGCTACTACTAGTGATGATTTTTGAAAAATGCCACTACCTGTAGCGTTTTTCAAAAAACTTCACTGGTAGTAAAGGTGACAATTTTGAACCCGGCCCGAAAATGACCCGGAATCGACCCGTGTTCGGGTCGGGTTCGGGTCACAAAAAAGGTTCGGGGGTCATTTTCGGGTTGACCCGTCAGACCCGCCACAAGAGATGGGTCGGGTTCGGATTGACCCGTCTGACACAAACCCGACCCGTGGAAAAAAATAAACCTAAATACAGACTTATAGAGGAGAGGAGATTGTTTGTTTGAGAGGAAAATCTCAATCTCGGATTTCTTGCCGCTAAAAGGCATCTTTCTGCTCTGTCTTGCATTTTATGATTGATTATTATCTCTAATTTAGTGGCAAGAAGTTGATATGATTCAATAAATTGATATTGGCCATGGGGATGAGAAATTACTGTTCGTTTGAATTGGTTAGAGCAGTATGTATGCATTGAAGTTTGAACAGTTTTCTTTTTGATTGTATGAGTTAAATATTTCCTCGATAAAAGAAGACGTTATAAGCCTATTAATAAGTTGCTGTGATGTAGAAATTGCTGTGATGTAGAAATTGCTGTGTGATTGAACCAATATTTGTAACTTTGTTTCTTCCAAAGCTCTTATTGCTGACGCAAGGACATTATTTAGGTGTTTATCGATTGTTTCTCCATGGGCGGGTCAGGCGGGTCGATCCACCAGGTCGGGTTCGGGTCAGAAAACCTAACCCGCACACTACGACGGGTCGGGTTTGGGTCAACCGCACAGTGCGACGGGCCGGGTCGAACCCGTCGGTTGAACCGAATTGACACCTCTAACTGGTAGTAGCGTTTTTCACAAAATCGCTACTGGTAGTAGCGTTTTTCACAAAATCGCTACTGGTAGTAGCGTTTTTGAAATACGCAACTACGAGTGGCTTTTTGGAAAAACGCCACTACTGGTAGCGTTTTTTGAAAAACGCCACTACCGGTAGCGTTTTTTGAAAAACGCCACTACCGGTAGCGTTTTTTGTAAACGCTACCCAGTAGTTGCGTTTACGAAAAACACTACTGGTAGTAGCGTATTTCAAAAATCGCTACTACCAGTCGCAGTTTTTGGTGATTGAGTTTAACCTAGCCCCCCGCCCCCCTTAAATCCTCCTGCCCCCCTTAAGTCTCCCCACCCAGCCTTCCCTCTATCCACCTCCAAGGTCATTTCGCCGGCGTCCCCGACCCCTGCTCCAAGCCCAACCTCGGCGGCGTCCCCCCTTCTTTTCTCCTTCCTCAGCCACCCACTTCACCGTCCTTCCTCTCCAGCGTTTCTCGGTCGTTCAGCCCCATCTAGGGCTGGCAATTTCTGACACGACACGATTAAACGACACGACACGATCTGCTTTAAAGCGTATATGGGTTTGACCTTAATGGATCCCGTGTCTAAACAACTCTTATACGTTTAGACACGATTATTAATCATGTCTAAACAACTCAGATCTGCGGATATCTGTATAAACACGATTAACTATTCGTGTCTAATCGTGTTGTGTATACATGTGACACGTTTAGACACATTTAAGTATAATAATAATAATAATATATGAAAATACTCACTTACTTTTTAATATTGAACTATGAAGACCTTACTTTGTATATTTGAATTTGTGTATATATGTATTTGTGTATATATCTGCTTTAAAGCGTATATGAGTTTGTCATTAACGGATCATGTGTCTAAACAACTCTATACGTTTAGACACGATTAAACGGCTTATACGTTTAGACACGAGATATGTTTAGACACGTTTAAAATTTATCCGTTTAGACACGAGACATGTTTAGACACGAGACATGTTTAGACACGACACGATTATGACACGACACGATTATGACACGACACGATTGCCAGCCCTAGCCCCATCTTTGACGTCCCAAGCCTCAGTTTCCCTTGTTCGACGACTCCTTGCACAAGGCCGGAGGCTCGCGCTGTGTTTGGACCCTGTCTCATTTCTCTCGCCGTGTGGCTCTTTCCCCTCGCCGTCGCAGTTCACCGGAGGTCCCTGGTCATCGTCCCTAACCGTAAGGAGACTTCCCCTCGCTGTCGCAACTCGCCAGAAGTCCGTGGCCCTCGTCCCTCACTGTTCCTTCCCCCTCGCTGTGGCCGTCTTCCCTCGTCACAGACTTGAAGAACTTGCAGGTTCGAACAACAAATATGCATTTTTATAGATTATGCCTAATATTTATGCTTAATTATTTTGTTAATTAAAAATATTATCAATAATTATTGTGTGGATTAAAGCTTGCCTACTTATTTATGAAATTTAAAATTAAGATTTTGTATTTTTAAATTGTAGAGTTCAAATACCGTTGCGCGTAATTATGTCAAGTCATTCGTATGGTGAAAATGTTGTTAACGTTGGTCCGTTGGACCAATCGGTACTCTGGGGACAAGATCAAGATCGTTCGTCAGATCTGAGTGAGAACCAACAAATAATATTTAGGTGTTTAAAATTACAGGATAATCTAATATCAGAAGAGGCTAAAGCTATTGTCCAAGCGGTTGGTTTATGGGATGTAGTTACTATGTCACATCGCAAGTTAGATCATAAATTGTTGACCGCATTGTGCGAGCGTTGGCGACCCGAGACACATACGTTCCATCTCATACATGGGGAGATGACGTTCACACTTCAGGATGTTTCCGTGCTACTGGGACTACGAGTACACGGAGATGCAGTAAGTTGTTAGGTCATGTACCTGAGGAAGACATGTAGGTGCGTCTCTAGAGTTGTTGGGCCTGAATCTACAAGGGTGTAAATATTTTCTGAAAATTACTACTTTACGACAACATTTAGTTCAACCTAATCTCACCGCCGAACAACAAGCGAGAACATTTATGTTGATAATAATCGGTGGTGTTCTGTTTACAACGACAAAGAAAGATAATGTGTCGTTGATGTACTTACCCCTACTTCGAGATTTAGAAAGAACAACACAGTACAATTGAGGGTCAGCTGTGTTTTCAGGATTACGCTTTTGAAGGTGTGATTGAAATTACTCGCTAGATGACGTGCGCAAAAGCGATGTGTTCCAAGATCATATTGCGCATACACATTCTCCACCGCGTTAATTATTGCTCTGTGTCTATCAGACATTAGACAAACAAATCTATCATTCGTCACATTATCCCGTAGATGCTGCAAGAACCAGTTCCAACTCTCATTTATCTCTGCGTCTGCAATACCAAATGCCAAAGGATAGATCCCGTTGTTAGAATCATATGATACGGCTACAAGCACTTTTCGATTATATTTGCCATACAAATATGTCGCATCAATACTTATAAGTGGTCGACAATGGACAAATCCTTGAATGGCTGGAGTCGCTGGACCGAATGACCAAAACATCATACCAAATGTTGCTACTAATTGAGTTTCAACATTTACTCTTTTAGGCAAAGAATCATATACTGTCCCAGGGATGTATACGGACATGGCTGACAGTAGTCGCGGGAGGTTCACAAATGCTTCTTCGTGTGTTCCGTATAAAGACTCCAACACTACTTGTTTGGAGTACAACGCCTTCAGATATCCAATCTTCGAACCAAACTCATTCTCCACCATTGACTGAATTACTGAAATGTTCAATCCAGTGTCAACTAAAATTGAATTTCTTATCAAATACGCTATCATCTTGCAATCAATGTTTTGATGTCGTTCAATCATGACTTCATTTGTGCGTGTATGTGGAGCATGCAATTTTGATATTCTCCACAGTCCAGTATGCTTAAAAAGGCGCCCTCTTAATGACCATGAACAGTTTGTAGAATCAACTTTACACTTAAAGACAATTGATTTTGGGGTCGATGTCTCAACAGTGCAAATCTTAGAATTAGATATGTCTCATCTCCTTACGGTGGCAGATAAATCATCTTTACTCCTAAACTTCATGTTTGTGTTTAGGAAACCTTCAGTTGACGGTTCATCAACATCCATATACAACTCAACTCTTGATTGAAAGTCGTCAATCCAGTTACTATCAATCCAATTAGAAGCAGTGAGTTGCATCATTTGAAGGGTGTGGGAGCTACTTCCACCATGAGAGATATTTCCACCCTCGTCAAACTCAAACACCTCATTTTCATTTGTTTTCCAACAATGTGACCCGTAAAATACTCCATATACGGATCTTCTTCATTTATTGAGGCATCTGAGACTGCATCAACGTCGACCTCGTCATCGAGAGATCATGGGTGTGACCATGCAAAACATTAATTGTCTCACCACTATCAAATGTGTTTGACCTCAAGTTAACTAACCTAGTTAAGCTAAACACAATAAATCGACTAGCCACGCTTAACTGTAGAGCAATAGACAATGCACTTTGCGATCGAATCCGTACAAACTTGCAAAGTCCATCAGTATCTATAAATTTATAGGATATGCTTATGGACCTAGCGTCAACGTCATGCCAACCACACTCGATACATATAATTTCATTTAGTCTATAAAGAGAAATATCCAAGGAAGCTGTAGTAATACTGGAAGTACCACCCACATAGATCTCACTACCATTCTGAGACAATATTTCACCGTCATACAAGCAAATGATACTGATCTCTGTCATGTTTGATCATAAATAATTAATATTATAACATTTCATATCAGATGTGCTTATTTTTTTAGATAATCTAATATTTATGAAAATTTAACTGCAAACAATTTTAAAAATATTGTAATTAAAAAATACATACAGATATATTACATACCTTAGGAGATGCAGAAGGATGTTGAAGAAGATGCAGTAAGAAGAAAGACGCAGTAGGAGGATGAAGAAGACGAAGTAGATGGTTAAATATAATTGATACGGTAATAATTTAAAATTTTGCACAGAAAACACAAATAATTGGTGGCAGAGATAAATAATTGGCTAAAACGCTACTCATAGTAGTGAATTTATTACAATCGCTACTAGTGGTAGCGTTTTCATATTTTTCGCTACCGTTAGTAGCGATTTCTTGTTTTTCGCTACTGTAGGTAGCGTTTTTCTATTTTCGTTAGTAGCGAAAAACAAAAAATTGCTACTAACGGTATCGAAAAATATGTTTCGCTACCTACAGTAGCATAAATACACATTTTTCTAAATAATTTATGACAGTATTTACATTTTCTAATTTTTTTTCTAACACGGTTACTTTTTGAAAATATTCCATGGAATGACATAAAAGTAGGAAGTAGTGATTCTTTAATCTTTATAGATTATAAGAAAAAAAAAACTTGTAGTATATTAATTATTAAAATATTAAATAGTACTTGTACTAAATTGTATACAACTTACTCCCTATACTCTCTCATGATAACCAGTTTAGTCCTTCCATGATAACCAACCAGGTCAATCTCTAATGATACAAGTTACAATAAAACTTATTATTATTTCAAGCTGCAGTTTCAAGCAGAAACATAGACAAAGCGACCTAGTATAGTATAGTATAGAGTCTAGACCCACCATACGTGGCCACACCATAGTCCACCTCATAGTATTATTGTACGCCACTATAATACAACTCTATACAATATAAAAACTATACCATATTGACCACACTATAGTAGAATTTCAAATCCGGTATCGATCAATGAATGAAGTCGAACCCGAACCAGAAGAAAATTATATACTCGGGGAAGACTTCTTCTTGAACAATGCATAGGCGTCGCTGTATACAGCCACCAGGTTTGAAATCACAGCAAGAACGATCATGAAGATTGCAAGGATCTTGTCTCTCTTCGTTGCTATGCCGTGTCGGTCTCTGTAACATTACAAACTAGATCAGATGAATTCAAGTATCAAAGTTCATTATTTTTTAAAAATAATAATCATTTTATAAAGCAAAATTGAAAATAAAAGTAGAATCCACTTGGAAGAACTCACTTGAGAGTAATGGCTGCCGGAAAAATGAACCCGACACACACTGCAGCAGTCGCACCAGTGAACTGAAATGCATCCCATATGCTTGGGATAAAGTTGGCGCCCAAGAAAATGACAATAATCAATGCGCTCGTGATCAGACCAAACCGGAAATTGTCCTGAGACAACGGTCTTGCGCAAGGGAACATAAGCCCGTCGATGTTGAGCCTGAGAGGGTAGAAGACAATGGGGAAGACTAGCATGAGGTGGGCTGCGTAGCTGACACGGACAGCATCGTTGAGGATCGAGCCGAAGGGGATTCCGAGGTCCGTGTCGAAGTTTGCAAGGACATCATCGAGGGTCGCATCGCCGAAGAGGAGGAAGCCGAAGAAGCTCGTCATGATGTAGACTGTCGAGCAGAGGGCGAGGGACGTTCTTACGACGGGTTTTATTTGGGTGGCATCCCCGAGTTCGTTGTCGATGGTGTGTACTACAAAAAATGGTGTGACTGTTTGTTAGTACATCTTGGGGGGCTTATCCAAGAATATGGGTTTACGCCTTAACCAATTGTCTTATAAGTCTGAATGAATGAATGCATTCGATAAAGTCATCTTAACATTCTCCCTTAAACAAATGTTTATGAACATCGGTTCAACATAGACTTAGAGCCCGACCTCAGCATTTAATGGGAGTATCATTATTTTCAGCGTTGACAGGATTTAAACTTACGCGCTCTGTCTGATACCATGTTAAACTTAATACGTACACCTTAACCAACTGTCTAATAAGTTCGAACTTGTGAGTGAAGACTTTCGTTTACTCTTAATTCATTTTAACATCAACAATTAGGAGTCGATTATCATAAATGCATGTTATTGTGCAATTCAATAAACTTATCTAATTCTATATACAGAACACGAATATGCATGATAAACTTATCGTGTCATGTTTTATATGACTCTTAAATTCAACTGCGGATATCACCACTTACGGTTATCTTTTGAGATTTACGTACCGTTATAGTGGCAAATGTATGCAGTAACAAGAACCGGGACGACAGTGAAAAGTTTCCAGAAGGACGACAGATCCATAACATCGGGTAACAACCTTGGCATCGCAATTCCTCCACTTACCAATTTGGTGATTGAGATCCCGACCGTGATTACCAGGAACACAACCGCGAGTGCAACAGACAATGCAGAGGTAAATTTCAACGAATCTAAAATGGCAGCAATCAAGTGTATCACAAATACAGCAATGGTGATGTTCATATAGAGTTTTGCAAGAATTAATCAAGAATCAGAAAATTGTTTGGATTAGTATCTGACCGATTCGTTTGAAGCATGCCAATGGAGAAAATACGGCTAGAGTCGTGATCAGAAGAACGAAGGTTCGGCTATTCCAGAAGTGTGTACCAAACCAACCTTCAAGAACACCTTCATGGTGGATTCCACTTGAAGATGTTCCAGATAAAACATCACCTTCATATCCATACATGTGCATATGTTAAACCCATAAATCATTTCCAATTTTAATGGAGAAAAAACGAGTTATATACCGATTATGATCATATATACGATGAGGACACCAATGTTGTTCACCATCACACTAATCTGCAACACCATCCTTCCATACTTTCCAAAAGCATCTCCCATTAGACCTCCATAGGAGACTAATTTCCCAGCTCTACTAAATCGAAGCAGTAATTCTATTGATGCTTCGGTTAAGAACGCCATGAAGATGATCATCCCGAGTCCTAACCCGAGACCCATTACTTTCATGGTGGCAGGTAATGCCATGATTCCAGCACCAACAATGGTGGTTGAGAGGTTGAAGACGGCTCCAGTGAAGGAAGCTCCATTGAATTCATCAAAACCGGAGTTTTCATCGTGTCTAGGCAGTAACGGAGCTTTTTCATCGGCGATGAAGCTGTTCTTTCTGGCCTTCTTCTCCCTCTTCGGCGCGATATCTCCAATCGTCATCTGAATTACCAGAAATTATTAATCTGCTCATGAAATTAGATTCCTTTCCACTAAATAGATTCATCAAGATTGAAGATCCAGTAGCAAGTACCAACCTTCGCGTTGAAATCTTGATTAATCGAGCAAGACACAAAATTTATGCACCTTCAAGTTCAAGAGAGCAATCATGGATGAGAAACTATGATAAATTTGTTCTTTCTCTATAATAAATTCGATTCAACAAACGAACTGCAATTGAATCAATACCCAATATACAATCAGGATTTCTCAGGGCAGAATTTAAGATCAAAATCAAAATTTCTTGAGAGAGAGCCAAAGAACCCTAGAAAAAGTGAAATTGATCCTGAGCGCCAAGAACATCCAACAACTACAAAAGAGCAGAACCCTTCAAGTTCAATTATTGATCCTAAGCATCATCAATCAACGCATATACAATAATAATAATAATAGAAAGCTACACGGAACTAACCACGACTACTAATTGACTGGTATTATCTATCATGTAAGCGGAAATGTAGAGGAGAGAATCTCCGCGAGAAACACGACGGATTTTTCTCTTGAAAGATCAAAACTGTAGACGCCTCAGTTGATATTCATTCATTGACGATGGGAAATGTAAGATTTTTTCTTCCAATATATATATGTATAATTGTAGAGATTTGGTCTTCTCTGTCTTTTGTTTTCTACTCCATTAATTGAATGGGGAGTTATTCTTTTGCTAATCATAACACATGGCAAATCATTTCAGCGAAATCTCATTATCTTCCCTTTTTAGATTTTAAAAACACCTTAATTATGCCAAGTAAATCTCCCAACTCATAAATTTTCACTAAATAAACATATTGATTAGGTATAAATCTTGCATGGGCGAGGGATTAAATTACCTTATTAGCTACTAGTGACCGTGATATTTAGCTAAATTTTTTTCTCTCTCCTTGTCTTGTTAGAGAAGCATCAACCGTAACAGTCTTTTTTTTTGGGCGAAATCGAAAGGAACAGGGGAGAAGCTGATAAAGGTCAAATCAACCAGTAAAGGTTTCAGAAGTTTGCAGTTAATGCACAGAGAGAGCTTCTAAATCATGCAAACGACGTAACCGAACCACATTCCTATGCAACAAACAACTTTCAGAAGGAAACCAGCAGGAGCTCCGAAACCTTAATTCAGGCTCTAGCAGCGATTTTCTCGCCGATTGAAACCAGCTCCGGGCCAGGTGAAGGAGGCGAGGACCCAGCAACCTGACCCAACCCATGAACGGCTACCAAAGTAGACCACCCGAACAACTGAAAGAAGAGCTCCTTGCAGCAGATGTTAGGATGTATGAGTCTTGGTAAGAAAAGTTCAGTGTAATTGAGTTTGCTTGGTGTCTAAGTTTATAGAATAAGGATAGATTTCAGATTTAGATATGAAGGAGTCTTGAATGTTCTAGATGTAGTTAGATTATTTAAGAGAGTAAATCGTTTTTCTTCTTTTCATTAGCTATATAAAGGAGAGTTCTTTCATTGTAATCTTTAACTTTGAAAGCAAGTAATCTCAATACAAGAAATAGTGTTTTCTGTTTCATTCTGTTATTTTCGTTATCTTCAACCTTCATCTTCTTCATCTTCTTCTTCTTCATCATCTTCAACTTCTTTGTTCTTGATTCTGGTTTGTCCTCAAACCTTTGACATGGTATCAGAGTCATTGCCATGACTTCTTGCCGCAATATCGTATTAAGATTGATTGATCTCAGTTCATCATTCTTCAGTTCTGATCTTTTGCTCAGCATTGGATCTGCCATTTTTTCTAGTGTTGGCGTATCCGGAAGTTGTTATCATCAAGTCAAGATCATTCATATCAGCTGTTCGTGGAAAGATCTGTTGAATTATCAACTCAATTCTGGTGATATATGCATCTCTTATTCAGCTCATCTACTCTGTTCTTGAATAATCTGTCAAGATATTCAAAGAACCATTTTGTTATCAATGGAGGAGTTCGGTTCATGCTTCTTCAATAAAAGGATATGTCAACTAACAGGAGAATATAATTTTCAATGTTGGAAGCAACCGGTGCTTCTCGCTGTTAGAGGATTCAACATGGAGGGATACTTATTCGGCACTATACACATCTCACCTATGTTGGATGCTAGTGAAGGAAACAAGGTTGCAAATCCAGAATTCACTAAGTTCACGCAACAAGACGACTCTTTAGCCTCTTGGCTATTAACATCAATCTCTTCGCCTATAAGCAAAGGACTAGTTGGGTGCATGTCTGGTGCGTCAATTTGGTCAAAGCTTCATAAAAAAATTTCATCATCTTCAACGACAAGAATCATGAATCTATATGATCGACTGAAGGTAAGAAAGTTGTTCAATCAGCCAATGCGAGAGCATCTTACAAAAATACAACTGATATGTGACATACTAGATGGATGTTGTTGGGTATCGATAGTGACGGCCCAGTAAGAAAAGGCCTCGAAGGCCCAATAACTATAGAGGGGGTAAACCCATGACATCCGAACCGGATCGGCCCAAGTACAAGCCAAACTTGGCCCACCATCGAGTAATCCAGAATCGAGCCCAAAGTCTATAGAGACGCCAAAGGCTCTCAGACTGCTCGCCATTCTCTACCAAGTCGCGACCTTCCACTGCTCGACATGGGAGTGCTCGCCCCGAAGAGAGCCTTGCCTCTCTCCTCTGGTCCCACTAAACCGTTAATAACAGAGTGGCCAAGATATCCCCCATATCTCGGTTACATATTCACTAAAGATTAGATTTGGTAACTGCAATATCTCGCAGTAACTGCCATATCCCACGATCCGAATCTTCAGCAACTCAATATACATTAAGATATTCAGTTGCCTTTATACGGTTCTATCTCTCTTACCCTATAAATACCCTTGCTTTACATACGTTCTTTACGTTTTGAGTTTTATACACACATATACTCATTTAAGCATCGGAGAGGGACCCAGAGGCACCCCCTCTGTTGCGCTCCCCTACTTGCAGGTTCACCGGAGTTGGAGCTGAAGCGTCATCCCAACCTTGTCTGGCATTCAATTCACTGCCAGATCAGCATTCAGGATTTCACGATCCAACATTTGGCGCCGTCTGTGGGAAAGATCAATTTAGCCATGAGAACTCGATCCCAAAGCAACCGTCGGAATCAGACTAGGGAGCGATCCTCAGATAGCTCTGATTCCGCCGCCGCTTCACCGCTTCAACAAGAACCTGCCAGCCGAGCAGGAGTTAATGCTGTTCCTCTGCGGACAGCCCGAGAACATGTCGGTGATTCAAGACCGACCCCAGCTGCTGATCAAAACGGAGCCCCTGCACCGCAGACAGTCCACATTGCGGGGCAGGATATTAATTTAACCCCCAAGATGGTCTCCTTGCTGGAAGCCATCCTAGGACAGGCGCGCCGCCAAGCCCCTGCTCCTCAGGAAAACAATCCCTCTGCTCCTAAGGAAAATCGCCGCCCTGCTGCCACAGGGCCTTCACCTTCAGAAGCGGCCAATCCTAGTCCTGCTGCGCCTCAGGAGGATCAGGAGATGACGTCAGGTCAGCAGTCCTTACCTCCAGCGCACACCAAGGAGCCAGCAGCCGCATATACTGCCAATCCTTCCGGTCCGCCTCCACCCGGAGCCTCTCCCATGTACTGCACTGTGGATCAGATGGATGACCTCCTCAACAAAAGGCTCCAGGAAAGACAGTTGACAGTCATAGCTCCCTTCAAGGAGCAGTCCTCTCATCCATTCACCGACGCGCTCGTCGCTATCAAAATCCCGAAGGATGTGGTTGCTCGGGCCATACCTGAGTATAGCGGTGGAGGAGATCCCACCGTACATGTCAACAAGCATGAGGCCTCCCTTCTGGGTAAGTCAAACGATCCCAATCATTTGGCTTTGCTATTTCCATCTACTCTTTCGGGCTCGGCTTCGTCCTGGTTCTTCGGCCTCCCTGCAGGATCAATCGGAACTTGGGCAGAGTTGAGAAGCAAGTTCCTGGAGAGATATATGGGTGAGCGCCAGTTGCTGAAGAGCGTGGTCGCCCTTGACTCGGTCAAACAGCAGCCTGAAGAGTCGCTGTCCAACTTCTACGGGCGTTTTCATCAAAACGTCACAGAATTAGATCGCCGAATCTCGGATGGGGAGATCATTCGAGCATTCTACAGAGGTCTGGATGTGGCCAACAAGGACTCGAGAAAGCTGCGAAACAGCTATCACGTGAAGGAGATAGAGACATTGGAGGAGTTGGCGTCCAGAGCAAAAGGTTTCATAGACCTTGAACGCGCAAACATCGAGGCTAATCTCCTGACGGCCTCGCTAAGGGTAACCCATGAACCCCGACGCGATGGTAAGAAGGAGATAAAGAAGGAGAAGAAGGGAAAAGAAAGTAAGCCCCGAGTCGAGTCTCTTCCAGCACCTCGCCATCCAGAGGTCCCTGAGTACTTCACGCCTTTAAATAGGCAGATCTCAGCGGTACTAGTCGAGATGGAGAGGAGATCCTTGGCGAGGCCACCGATGCCTCGCCGAGGTGGGTTACCCATGGGCAAGGATGTCGAGAGCTATTGCAGATACCATAAGTGCAAGGGCCATAAGACAGACGATTGCAAGATTCTGAAGCGAGATATAGAGAGGCTGATTCAGGGGGGAATGTTGAAGGAATTTGTGGCAGGGCGAGACCGAAGTCGAACGCCCCCCAGGAGACATCGTTCACCAGCCCCTGCAGATCAAGCTGAGCCTTCTGGAAGCAAGAGGAGAGTGAATCTGATTGCGGGAGGATTCGGTGCAGGCGGCGAGAGGTCAAGCGCCAGAGAGGTCTACGCCACTCAGATCTCTACGGCAGTTCAGTTGGGGAAGCGGCCAAGACCTGAAGAAAACATTGTCATCTCATTCTCTGAAGATGATTTGGCACATGTCACCATGCCCCACAACGATGCTCTGGTCATTACGGCAGATATTGACGGCTGTGATGTTGCAAGGATTCTGGTCGACGGAGGCAACTCGACAGACATCCTGTTTCTGGACGCCTTCGAAAAGATGGGCAAATCAAAACGCGACCTGAAGAGGGTCGACTTTCCGCTGATCGGATTTGCGGGAAGGACAACTTATCCACTGGGGGCTATAACCATGCCAGTGATTTTTGGCGAGGGGTGGAAAAGCATCAAGGTGTCGGTCACTTTCCTGGTGGTCGATTCACCTACATCCTACAACGCCATCATAGGGAGGACCACGATCAACCCAAATAAGATTGTGGCCTCCACTGTCCACCAGAAGATGAAGTTCCCTACTCCGAACGGGATTGGAGAAGTGCTCGGAGATCAGCCTTCCTCGCGGCAATGTTATGTGAACTGTTTACGCAGGAAGAACCAAAGGGAGGCGCTCGCCATCGAGACAGAGGCCGATCCCCGCGAGGACCTGGCTCCACCAGCACCCATGGAGGAATTGGAGGAGGTCGAGATCGATGGTCCAGACAAAAAGGTGCGCATTGGGACCACCTTGAAAGAGGATCAGAAGGAGGCCATGACCGCCCTCCTCAAGGAATTCAAAGAGCTCTTCGCCTGGCAGCCGAGCGACATGCCAGGAATCAGCACAGATATTATCTCTCATGAGCTCAGGATAGACCCCTCCATCAAGCCGATCGCCCAAAAAAGAAGATCATTCGGGACTGATAAGCGTTTGGCGATCAGGCAGGAAGTCGGCAGGCTGATTGAAGCTGACTTCATCAGAGAAGTAAGATTCCAGAGTTGGGTCGCCAACCCGGTTTTGGTCAAGAAATCAAACGGCAAGTGGAGGATGTGCGTCGACTTCCGCGATTTAAACAAGGCTTGCCCCAAAGATTCATATCCCCTTCCGAGAATTGATCAGCTGGTCGACGCTACCTCGGGTCATGAGATGCTGAGCTTCATGGACGCCTATTCAGGCTACAACCAGATCAGAATGCATCCAGATGACGAGGCGCACACTGCTTTCTATGCTGACGGGGACATTCTATGCTACAAGGTGATGCCCTTTGGTCTCATCAATGCCGGGGCAACTTATCAGCGGATGGTGAACCGACTGTTCCAGGACATGCTGGGAAGGAACATGGAGGCCTACGTGGATGATATGCTTGTTAAATCCATCAAAGGCAATCCTCATACCACCGACCTCCGTGAAGCTTTTGAATGCATGAGGAGACACAGTGTTCGCCTGAACCCAGCAAAGTGCGCCTTTGGAGTCAAGTCCGGGAAGTTCCTGGGTTTTATGGTCAGCGAAAGGGGCATTGAAGCAAACCCGGAAAAGCTAAAGGCCATAGAAGAAATGAAGACGCCAACCTGCCATAAGGAAGTCCAATGCCTGAACGGCCGACTAGCTGCTCTTAACTGCTTCCTCTCCAAAGCAAGCGACAAGTCCCTCCCGTTCTTCAAAACCTTGAGGGCCAACCGTAAGTTCGAGTGGACGCCAGACTGCGAGGAAGCATTCCAGTCCTTGAAAA